>OW679195.1:12853623-13376207 GCA_940337035.1 Agriotes lineatus | reverse complement strand
CGGGACTTGGCATTGCGGCGAAGCTCAAACGATGCGGAAGGCGAAAATGGCTGGCTTACTCACGAGTCCCCTTGTCGGGAGAAGTCTGCGACGACCTACCTAGGTTATGCAGAACTTGAGGACATCGCCGTTGCAATAAATGGACACAGCGATTATTATCCCGCACGCTTACTCAAAGAACTGCGGTTATTAAGCTAATAAATCGGCATGTTGCTGTGTTCCTGCGACGACTTGTTGCACCGAGAGCACCAACTGTTTCACACGTGTAGACTGTTTAGCGAGCCCCTGCCGACTGCCGCGATAATCGCGTGCGTCCGGTGCCCCTGAGCTTCATGGGAAAAACGCTCCAGCCAATCCTAACACAGAATTTCCTAGACACGCGACTTTTGGCGCGAGAATGGGCACTACCCCTCCTTGTCGCACAAGCAGCGTAATTTCTAGAAGGTTCGAAAATCTTGCGAGCGTTAACACACGGCTATCAAAGCACCAACAAAGGGGTGCCCCAGATGACGAGAAATACTGCGCTTGGAGGCCAAATATGTCCAAAATCATTATTATGGAATTATGCGATGAAGCCAAATAAGTAACTAAAAGGGTTTAACATACGGGCATGCTGCCCTAAAGCCTAAGTGGCTAATTAAATTACGGTTGGGTGCCAAAATGACCTGACAACCTTCATGACGAGATACATTTCATCTGGAGCCTCCACCATGAATTTATTTAGGTGTTCTCTCGTCAAAATCAGGGATTTCTTAGCTTCACAACCAACAGATTCTCGTTTTAAGAACGCCTTTAATTTAAAGAACTTTGCAATATCAATATCATCCTTGGCACGTAGTGTTGATTTTAACATCGAAAATTTGGACCACAGGGAAGAAGATTTCAACGTTTTTGACTACAATTATTGTAATTCTTGTTATTTTATTTCTGTACTTTTTAAAATTGCTTACCTTATTAGAAAAATAAGCTAAAAGGACATCTTTATTTACAGTGAAAATGCGTTTCTCCTTTTTCCACTCACAAAATAACTGGTATTCCTTTTCGTATTGATTTCGTGACTTATGTGGCATCAAATTCCTCTTTACGCGATCAGCTTCATCCAGAATATCTTGCGATATCTCATTTGTATCCATTTCAAAACCAGCAATCGAATGAAACACAGAAAATTGACGCCGGTTTTTCGTTTTTATTTGTAACAAATTTCTGTCGCTATGGAAATATGAATGAGTTACTGCTTACTGAATTTTTACGAAAAATTTATGCGAGATATAAATTAATTTTTTTACATTTAAAATTCATCAAACTTGCAGTATGAAATAATCCGTTGTATTCACCACGAACGAAAAGTGTTTTTAAAGGTCCTCGCAAGTAATTCCGCCCTCGGCTAACGCCTCGGCCGTAAACAACTTTCTCGTCCTTTAAAATGTCACTTTTCGTTCTAGATAAATAATAGTATATTATGTTATTAGGAGCAAAAGTTATATTTTATGTGGCGAGGCTGGGCGAGTACAGCCGAGCCACATAAAGATACTTTTTCTCCGAATAACATATAGTATTTTTTCTTCAAACGTTTTTATAACAAATTACTTACAACTTTGTGAAAAAAATTCGAAGAAAATTACTATAATATTATTATAATATTATAATATAATTATTATAATATTATCTGCCGCTGACGAGCGGCAGATAATAACTTTATCTGCCGCTGACGAGCGGCAGATAAAGTCGTCAGCGGCAGATTATAACTTTATCTGCCGCTCGTCAGCGGCAGATAATATTATCTGCCGCTTGGCAATAAAGTGACAGTTTAGCATCATCAATCCAGCAGTATAATGCCATATTTTACTGCCGTTTGAAGAAAAACTACTATTATGTGCCGCTGACGAACAGAGATAAAGTGTTTAGATGCCATGGCAATAGAGTGACGCTTTAGCATAATCAATCCACCTGTGCAATGCCACAATTTACTGACGTTTAAAGGCAAATAAATTATTTGTTTATACACAGTGAGCCAATGAAAGCTGTACAGATTCTGTAGTTCCGTATATTCGTAAGTCCTTAATATTGCTATATGCTTATTATACCGTCGAATAGCTCAATATTTATAGATGAGTGAAGCACTTCTCCAAAAGATCTAATTCAAAGTTATGCGAGGTTAAATAAAGATATGCAAAAAATACTATTTTGTGGTAAAAAAATTATCTGCATCTTTAGGAAATACAACAATAATTATCTAATTAATTATTAAATATGCTTTTTGTAGCTATGTTTTAATATACCCACAATTTGTATCAACAACCATTTGCAATCACGTTCGCCACTGCTCAGTCGCAGAAGCTGTTTGAGTTTGACAAAGCTGATTTCAACACTCAATTATTTAAAACCTTGCATGATCGTGTAAAAAATGGAAAGTTTTGGAAAGTATTTTAAAATGAGATATCACTTTACCACATGTTTTTATTTAGCAATTTTTGAATAATATACATTATTATATGTGCCTTATATAACGCCGTCAATGTGATCCCGCCAATTATTAAAAACAGGTACTTACGAACTCTACTATTTTATAATGGATACTCTTCGTTGAAACACTTTTTATTTTGTCAAGCGATATTGATGTAATATTTGTTGACAATATCTAATCTTCAAGTATATTAAACTAAACTAAAAAAAACACTGTTACAGTATTGCTCCAATATTTATATAATACCGATGGGCGCATAATTACATACAATAGATGTGTAATAGCATTATAAAAAATCAGAATACTTGAATGAGAAGAAGATAAAAAAACATATATATTTAGTAGACTTAACACCGATTTCTATTATGACAAGTAGCATTACCATGTGCAGTTATACAAAAATTTTAACCTTCCACATATTAAAAATGTCGTGATGATTGAATTTACATGAAAGGAGCAAAATAATTGGATTATTTATTTAGCAGTAGAATGGAATTTTATTAGTTTCTTTTTAGCATATGTATGCCCCTCTTTCATTTCAAATGGTTTAATTTTTATTAGGTCTATTTCACGTTTGTTATATTTAATTATGGACCAACCGTATCAACAAATTTTTATAGGTTTTTAAAATATATAATCACCCGATATATGATACCTACCATTTTCAACGTAAGTACAGTATTGAGTCGCCTATCAATATTTTTGGTCAAGTTTGGTACGTATTTCTGGGATGAACTTAGGAACCTGGTACCAACATCTACGATTATATTCTAACAGGGAAGTTGTTTCCGACGTCTGCTAATCAAAAGGTGGCAGACGCTTTAGGAACAGCATCAAAATGAGAAAGTATTTCACTTATATAAGCTCGGAATAAATTTACCACAAGGTATCTACATTATCGACATTTCCAGCCACCGCGACGCCGCCAAGAGTGGAGAGCGGCTGCACCAACTATCTTTAAATTGAATGGTGCAGCATCTTGACGAACGAAGATAAATTGTCAGAAAACACTAAGAACATAGGAAGCGACCTTGTGTCGACAAAAAAGCTGTAAGGGTTAATTAATCTCCGTAGCAGTGATAGATAATGGATAGCCTATTCATTTTTAAGTTTTCAGAGGCACCTGGGTAATAAAGTGGCCTCGATTTCCCGCTCGGAAAACACGTAGGTTAAAAGTGACGCACCGGAGCGCTCATGCTTGAAGCTGTACGTTCGCAGCGTTTGCCACTGCGCTTTAGGGTGTAATTTGTGTGTGTAATTTGAAACATCGATTACGTAGCAAAACATGCAATGCTTCCCTCGATTAACCCTATTAAGTGACAAAACACCAGGAGGAGCATTTGGCACAATATCAAACATAAATATTGCGTTTTGGTTACTCCACTGCTTTCAAATAATAGGGAGCGGCCTTTCCACTCGTGCGACTAATGCGGTCAATTCGGCATGGTTCGGACTACGTATCAATATCAAGTATCAAATGCAGCAGCTATAATCAAATATTTTTATTCAACTACCTTGAAAATGTATACTCGATCAAAGAAAATAGGTTTCAATAAGCTTTATAGTCTATAAGAAAGCTTTAAGATCTGGGCTAGTTGACAAGAATAGCACTATAGAAGACTTTGAAATAAAAAGAAGGTAGAGCAGGGGTGTATTCCATCTTTAATGTTATTTAACTTTTATGACAAAGAGCTTTCGTAGAAATAGCTTTGAAAAATCATTTTTACACCTTAAAATTCATTTACATCAAACAAAAACAAAAATGCATTTGCCTGGCTTCAGTGGGACATGGGCGGGGTCTTAATTTGAAACTTTAGGTGCTGATGAGCAAGTGTTTATAATTGTGTGTAAGGGCTACTGAGTTGATCACTCTGGCCTAAAAAAGGGACGACGTTCCCAACTCAGCATGAATTCAAGTTACTTTCATCTGCTTAGTGTTGACTAGCCTTCGAGCCAACTACATAGGTAGCCTTAAGTTACTTAAAATAGTTTTTGAATTTTTAAAATTGAGTTGTAAATAAAAAGTTACAGGGAAGAAAATGTTTTGACGTCTTTAATACAAGGTATTAGAAAGACCATGACAGATCGAGCCATAAAGGAAGAGAACTGGAGTAATAGAGAGAAATGGCGGTCGAAATGCGGGATGCGGCAAAGGCTGTAGGAACCCCGCTGTATATATATATATATATAAAATACAGACAGCGCAAGAGTGCTTAAAATTATATACAAAATAAGCAAAAATACCTTACTGTTGCTACTAATACTGAAATAGCACAATAGCAATGCGAATTAAATAAATTCGCAACAAAAAAATATTGCTGTCGGTGGAGTTTAAATCTGCGCTCCCATGAGGAAGCCGATTGCTAGCCATACATTTTAGAGCTGGCCTACGAATGTACACTTAAATTGTGTATTTGTATCGCTGACGGGTGGCACGACGGCCGTTCGCGAACGAACTGTGGCTGTTCGGTGCAGATGAAAAGGTTATTTATTTATTTAGCGTATGAGGTATTACAATACGTAGTTAACTTAGTACACATTTGATATAATATAATTATAAGGTAATATAATAAATGTAAATAAATGTAATATAATAAATTTAAATAAATGTATTATAATAAATGTAAGTAAATGTAATCTAATAAATGATAAAAAAAATTTAAAATGTACGTTGTATCTATATATCTACGTCTAAATTTCGTATCCATTCGATTGCGCTTGGTCTGCATTGCACGAAGTCTGTTAGATCACCCGTGTAGGCGCGATGTGGATAGTCCAAAACAATGTGTTAGATGCTTTGCTTTTCGCTTCCGCAGTCGCACTGTGGGGATTCTGTTCTACCCCAAGTATACCAGGATGCAGCACACTTTGCATGTCCAGTTCGAATTCTGTTGACCTTTGTCCATAATGCTCGAGGTAGTTCAAATCCATCAAGAGCTTGAGTTGGATCAGTTATTTGTATGTAGTCGTTTTCGTTTTCTGCTGTCCACAACCTGGTCCATTGTTCTCTTTCATTGTAGTTTGCAGTTATTTCCACCATTGATCTTATGAGGGGATGTCTGGACTTGAGGCGTTTGTGCTGTCTTGTTAGATCTGGTATGTCTTGGTGGATTGAAAGGTGATCGTTGGTTACGAATTTTTTTGTATTCTTTTGCTAGGGCGGCGCCGGCGGTTCGACGGATGTCAGGTGGTGCAATATGGCTGAGAATCGGTAGCCACCGAGTTGGTGTTGACCGAATTGTACCAGTTATCAGTCTCATTGTTTGTTTAAGTTGTACATCGGTCCTTTTGCTGTGTGTGCTATTCAACCAGACCAGAGCACAATATTCTGCCACAGAGTAGACCAAGGCGAGGGCTGCAGTTCGGAGCGTTGTTGCATTGGCACCCCAAGTTGTTCCAGTTACCATGGAGATTATGTTATTACGTGTATACAGCACTATAAGTGGCTCCACTGATTTGGTATCCTGAGATCTTTCCTCTATTAGCAAGCTCAGTTTCTGATGCTGTGTGTTTCTTGAACGGTTAAGATGTCGATTTTCTTTTCGATGAGAATTTTCGACAGGATTTCACATTTCGTTCTACTAATACCCTCTATATTTATTTGGCATATTCGCAGTATAGTTCCGATCTGATTTGTCAACTGGCGCTGAGAAGTGCCGTTTTTAGGGAGAGCTTTGGATATCATTTCGAGGTACGTATTTTATTGTTAGCCAGGAGAGTAATAAAATTACTAGTTTGGCTCCCAGAGGTTGCTAGTTCTTTAGCGCTATGATGAAAAGGTAACGCAGGGGCGTAAACACAACACGTTTATATACCGGGCGAAAACCTTGAGGGAGAACATTACTATTTTTGTCAGTACATATTTACCAAGACATTTATTTAAAACAATATATCTAAATGTCACACTCAAGTGTATACATATTGCTATGATATTCAATCGTGCGTTGAATATTTTTACAGGTTAACGTACTGAGTAGCTAACAAAGTTTTACTTGCTAAAGAAGAATTCATGACTCAAACAAATTTCCTTACCATAGAATTTATCTACCATTGCATATAGTCACATTTAGGAAATAAGTTGGTTTTGTAAGTAAGAGTTAGCATATTCTTGTAAATAACAGCCAAATAACTCTTAGTAATTTAAGATAAGCACACATGCAAGGTGCGTCTCACACAATACTAATTACAATTCGATGCATTTTCATTGTTTCCGGAAAAATGTGAGCTTATGTTTCGTCAACGCCAAGCTTAAATACAACTAAAAATCCCATTTTTAGCCACACAAAGAACCAGCAAACGATTAGGGCCACATGTTACCTTTAGTACAGAATAAAAATTTTGGAAAAAGTTTTGTGCGTTTCGCATGGCGTCGAAATGCGATGATAAAGCACTAAACATGCAGTGTAGTTACGTGTAAAAAGTATGTAAAATGGTTCTAGGTAAATTCCTCGAATGCAATTGCTCGAAAACGAATTGCTCGGAATCAGTTGCTCGAAATTGAATTGCTCGAATGTGACTTTGCTCGAATTGCAAGTTTTTCGAACAGCAATTTCTCGATTATCTGTTGCTCGAAAAAAATAAAGTTGAGAAATAGCTTTAACTCGGATCAGTTAATATCAAATATAAAAAAACACAAATTACAAATTATAACCTTTATTAATAAAAAATAGGTATAGTTATGTGATTAAGTTAAAAATTATAAAAACCAAATATTATATGTTTTTAATATGATAGGTTATGTGCTATTCTACAGACATATATATTTCTGTCAAGTCCATAATTATTCACTAATCTTAAAATTCTCTGTGCATTATCACGATATATTCTTCGACTTATGGTGTGTTGTTGACCGCTGACATATTTTTCTATCTGTAATTCGTTCCAACTCTGCTCCCTCTTTAATGCCGAAATAAATTTCCAGATGTTAAGACCACATAAATTCGAGAAAAAATTTTCGAGAAATTGCGGTTCGAGGAACTTGTATTTCGAGAAAAGCTACATTCGAGCAATTTGATTTTCGAGCAATTGATTTCGAGCAATTGTCTTCGAGCAATTGCATGCGAGGAATTTGCCGAAGACGTGTAAAATTGAGTGACAACACCAGTAGTGCTATTCTCGGTGCAGTAGCAAAGAAGATGGGGCCGTTGCTGCACTCTGGAAGCTGCTGTGGAAGTTGGCTTGAGTTCAGACGGAAGCCGAGATCGCCGACAACACAATATTAACTAGAAATTTACGTATCAGTTGATTTAAAGCTGTTCCAAGCCAAATAATGCTATAAATATGCTACATAAAGGGGTCCGGGCATCTATAAAGCAGACACATACTTGGAGGACGTATTTTTTGACATATTGAAACCTTCATCCACTGACAGAGCTGTTGGACCTTTCGATTTCGTGCAATATTGCACGTTTAGCTATGTGTGCAGATGTTCGTGAATAACATTTTGCCTTCACGCACGAGCATCAGGTCTGTGGAATCACCTTCCCCCATGAGAAGATCGCTTCGACATGGCACGAGCACGGAGAAACGTAATTTTCCATACATCTGTAATTCGATATGTGCTAAAGGCAATGGTGCAACTGCTTTTGTTTTTAGAAATAGGATTTTAGTGTAGTTAAGTTAAGTATCTTTTCAATTAGCGTTAAGAATTTGTTTAATTTATCTCAAGGGTCCCCTGGTAATTGTTCTTAAATTGACATAAATTTCGGCCAATTAGTAGCTTTCGAATCTCTTTTTTTTTCATGGGTACAAATAGGAGCAACACCGAACGTTCAAAGACTTGCTTATACTACTTTTATGGGAAACCTTTATGCTTCCGAGTTAATTTTTAGAGGTTAACTTGCTTGTTTTGTGACGTAATGTTGTAGTTAGTTTTGCGAATCGGTTACTTACGTGCAAATAAATAGTCGTCAGTTGCGTGCGGCATTTTCATCCATGTTTGGTGCTGTTTTGAAACAGTTTACACAGTTTCATTAAACGACGTTGGTTTTGAACGACATTCAACAGCGGCCATTTTGAATGAACTTAAGATGCAGCGGCGCGTCTTTGCAGACGGCAGGAAGTCATCATCCAGGGTCGTGGAGCAGACAAGGTTTAGCGAAACTATTTTGTGATATGAGTTGTCAATTAGTATTCCGGTATTTCAATGTAATGTTGAGCTCTATAGTAGTAATTAAGCCTGCAAATATTTAAGTTTGAAAAATTCTGTAAATAAAACAAATTTTTCCCTTTTGGACCCTCAATCAACTTTCTTTATGTTTGCTTCGATGAATTCATGAACCAAATTGCAGTTATACGTTATATTTTATCAACCCTGAGTTGCTATTTAAGCGTAAAACAAAATTCTCTTAAAATGTGTTGCTTGTGAAAATTTCGCTGCGTATGCCCACAATAAATTTATTTTTCTTGCAAAGGCAGGTATTAAAATACACTGTGAGGCGAAGGGTATTTGTTATTGGCATATCAAATAATTAAATATCTATTAATAGTTTTTCCTCTTTAAGGGTTCCACTCAGTATAGGGATTAACTTTAAGTAAAATAATCAGCAGACAACTAAAGTTAGACAGTTATTAAGTTATTGTTATGGGGTTCTTGGGAGGGACGATTTAACGGTGGGATAACGGTAACTTGCTCAGAATGTGATGAGACTGGCTACAATCCAGCCGACGTACTAAAAAGGCGTTTAGCTTTCCCATAAGGCGAAAAGCTCGAACCTTGTGCAGGCTAGCCGAATATTTGGGAGAACACAAATAAAGGTGCCAATTTAGAGAGACGCTACTATTTTATCTACGAGGGGTGTTGGTAAACGTGCAAAAGCTACACCTCTGCAGAAGTTTAAAAAAGTGTTTAATGTGTGCATCCAGTGTTGTCTGGTTTTTCCGAGATTGTGTACGAGGTTCGAGCAGTGCAATTGGAGCCCCGTGAGCTAGAGGTAGGCAGCGACCTTTGTGGAAAGTAGTTGGAGCCTTAAGTGTGAGGTAACGGCTGAATTGCTAACGTTTTCGCAGCGGTTGAGCTACATGAGACGTTTTGCAAGCGTCAGCGGTTTGTATCGGCAAGCCATCAAAGAAAGAAAGGTCCAGAGGCATCGTGGGACTTGCTAGTAGGGATCGAGTTAAGCCCATTTCATTGTAAAAGCAACAGAAATGTCAGGAAAGTGTATCCTAGAAGATTGGCTTTAGTGATTTCCAAGCGTGGCTTCGGTTTTATGTGCACTTCTGGCAAAAGCGGTCTTTGAACGTTTTTCGTTTGTGACCTCTATTTACTTTTTAGTAATAAACATATAAAAACGAGCCAGGCAATGGCGACCCGTTTCAATGTAGGATTTGATGTTCCACGACTCTTGTTTAATTTGTTGGTTAACTCAATTGCTATTTTGCAAACTATTGAATAGTATCTGGTACTACAATAGTAAAAGCATTTTCCAGGAAGTCCGCAAAATTACTGCATTTTTATTGGTCAACTGCCTCAACGCGATCGTTAAATTTAGTCGTGGGTAATTGGGGTGGTTGCTTAAATTTTTTATGTTGGTGCCTACGACATCATGAAAGCTCTGGACAGAAGTCCAGGTATATTTTTTTATTGTTATTTATCCTGTGCTTATTCAATGCAAACTTGATTTTGCAAATAGCATGGTTTAGTCGACCTTTAATTAATAGGTTACTCGTTGTTGCCTAACTGCGTCTCAGCTTATTCTTGTTTGCAATAGGAGCTTTGGGATGTTATTGACAGTTTTATATCTGGTCCGAATAATAGACGCCACAATGGTAACGCCTGAATTTAGTTTAACTATTTCCATATCAATTCTATGTTGCTTGATTTAAAACGTTTTGTAAAAGCCGTTACTCACTGCGACCTTTAGTTAACCTAGAAACATACACAGTGGGCTAAAAAACGGTACGAATTTTATGGCCCCCTATATTCGTAGGTCGCTGATATCTTTATATGATTGCTATAGCATCGAAAAGCTCAATCATTATAGATCGAAATAAAGCACTTGTATTCCAAACACATAGTATCAGTTCAAAGTTGTTCGTGGTTAAATAGAACCATGAAAAAATACCGTTTTAATGAAATTATTATTTAGAACTTTAGGAAATACAACGGTAATAACAAATACTATTTAAATAATTATTAAAGATGTTATCTAAAACAATGCCTAGAATTTTTATCAACAATCATTTGTAATTATCTTTGTAAGTGCCCAATTGCAGAAGCTACTTGCTCCTCAGGAAGCTGAATCCAATACTTAGTTATGCGATAGATACCTACCATTTTCTTCAGGACTTCGATTAATCAAAAACGAAAACTGATATCACACATATCCAGTCAGGTTGATCAAACAACCAAACAAATTAAACATTGCATTGTTTTGTTGCATATTTCAATTTACATTATTTTTTTGCTTTCGTTTCGCATGGCATTCATTAAAGTGATATAAAATCGAATTGAACCGTTGCATTATTTCAAATAGAATATGTTTTCGATCTCCAAAGTGTAAGCATTTGATTTTTCCAAGAAATATTTGAATATTCAACGACGGGTGTGTGACGTTTGTGTCGGTCCAATTTGAATATGTGTGCTTGAATTTGAACGCAATCCTATTTAAAACCCACTAGAAGATATCCCAGGTCGTACAGGCTCTAGAGGGTATAAAAGCGAGATGCTTGTCCCGGTAGAGGCACATAAGACCAGTATTTGAGCCATCAGCAGTAAGCACCAAAGGGAAGCTAAGGCTTCAAAGCCGTCATACATAGATCTGAGTTTTTCTAGTTCAAAGTTGCCAGCAGGTCTGAGTTCTGATCTCAGGTTTTTTCCTGAAAAATTCTGCTTGAAACTGAACAGCCTTCTCACCTAGCCACTTTTGGTGATCAAATTTCCTGCACATCTACTAGTTCACCCAGCCGCTATCGGTGGTCAGCTATCCTGCAGCACCTAGCCACCCACACTGACTGGTCTTTTTTGTTTGTTTGTTAATGGACAAGGTCTAGGCATGCAGAGTTCCAGGTACCTTAGACACCGACTGCTTTGGTCATATGGTCAAAGTCCTACTTAGAATTTTGCCGAAACTAAGGAGTTCCAACCCTAGCAAGGGATCTTTTACATGCTACACATCGTAGTAACATGGGACCCATGGCTTTACATCGCTTCCGAATGATGGCATTCTGTAGAAGCTTTCATCTGCATTTTTTTATTTTTGAAAACCTCAGCGGGACCGGGAATCGAACTCGCAAACCTTAGATCAGTAGTCAGGATGCTTACCACTGAGCTACTGATCCCGGCACTGACTAGTCTGATTTCGCAAAAACAAACATTTAAAGAGCGCTTAATGATTAATGCAGCGACAATTTGATATTGAGAAATTTTATCGTGTTAATTTTCGGCTAGATGTGTTTGGTTTCGTTAACGACTGAAATATCTAAATTTTGCTTAGCTAGAAATGCAGTTATAGCCACCCAACATTATTTTCTATGTAACGCAAATAAAATTATGACAATATTAGCATTTTCATTTGCAATAGCCAGTATTGAGGCTTCTAACTAAAAATAAAGCTGCATCTATAAAATGAACATCATATTGTCTTTTGACTAATTTGCATTCCGTGATATTTGCAGCTAGTCATGGAAAGCAGCAAGTGTATTTCGTGGCACAGAGTGTCGCGTACAGTGCACGGTCTTTATTGCGTTGATTCATGCGCCAAGAGCTGAAATATGACGTTCTCATAAATGCTAAACAGGCCAATTAGTGTGCATTTGGTAACTGCAATAATGGAAAATTCTACTGATGAGTGCACCACTTTGAAATGTTTCAACCACATTGTAACGTTTCATTTCCTCGAGCGCAATGGCTGATATTTAATTGCTAAAACATGGGGAGTTCATACTTTGTGCTTGCAGTTGCATTATTGCATGTAAGAATCGATTTTAGGAAAAAAGCTCAGTTGCGAAATGCACCATTCGTCCATTTTCCACTTTGTTTCCTTGCACTAAATATGTTTTAGTTGTTTTCAGTAGTAAGGAATTAATTGCCAGTACTGCGTGTTAAAAATTGTTTTCTTATCTACAATCACCGATTTACATAGCAGGGCACTTAGTCCATCTACGGGATTAATTTCATTTTTTACTGCTGCAACCTGTTGAATACGGAAAACACGCAATGCGTAATAATAAAGTGTCCTAATATATTACACCAAATCGTTGTAACCAGGAGTTGCTCGTAAATTGTGGCCACTAACGGGCCTCCTTCTAAAACCCCACTTACTTTAAATGCACGGCTACGCAACAGTTTCAGCATATCTTTAATATGCTGGAAAGTCGTATCATGAGTGATGAACACCAACCGTGCAATTTAACGCTCTCTTATTAAATTACTTACAATTCGACAACAAATGGTAATTAAGAGTAATCAGTGGCAGGATTTACAATTTTTTATAAACAGTCTTCTCGGTTTTAACTGCAAAGAGCTGATAAAAATTAAACAATAGGCGATAAATCAATGTTGCAAGCGTCTTGATTTAAAATAATTTTGAACCACTTCTAAATGGATAACTGCTTTTCATTACAAAGTTGTTTTTTCTTTTTCTTGATGTTGGAGGCCTCTGCGCTGCAACAATTATTTCGTAAGTAGCTGCTTAGATATTCCGTCGGTGTAAGTATTGTATATACGTATACAAGTTATGAAGCCCATATAAGGTCCACTCAATTTGATGCGAGTTATTATTTTGTACACAAGTTCTAATAAAATTCTGCAGAGAAGAGTACCATGTAGTCCATAACATATGTTTCATAGATTATCAGAATGCAATTGACAGACTACAACATTATAAACTTGTAGAGACAATGAAAAGAATTGGGGTCAGTGATAACCTAGCAGGCACACATACGTTTAAAATAAGTCGAATAGACATTTACAAAGTTACCAAGACGCCATTCATTGAAAATTAAACATAAAAATCCTGTACAATAGTTAACGTAATTTTCTCAACGTGAATTAGATCTGGATATTTAGTAATCAACACATCATCAAGACACACACCTTACACAATGGCTGCTGCGCATATACAAAATGCGCGCTCCAACTTTGTAACGCGAATCCAGTGCAATTTGAGCGATGCACCGCCAGATGCAAGCGTATGAAGCACCAGCCTCTAGACCGCCAGGTAAAATGAGGTTACTGACTGATATTTTGTAATCCTTTCTACTATTTATCTAATTATTCCGTTTACTAAACGTGTTGGTTATGACATTTATTGAGCGTGTTTATATCACGCCGATGTATCATTTATATTAAGAGATTTTTACACCAACAGTAAATGTAAAACGCAGATTTTACGTTTATAAACATTTACATATTCTATATCATTTATCTAATAGACATGTCTGTCCGGGACGCTGGTCTGTCCGGGACGCTGCTTTGTCTGTCTGGGACGCTGTTTCAGCAGCCAAACCGTAAGAGATAGAGAAAAAAGTTATGAAAGTTATATGTTTGGAATGGTCATGTCAGGTCAGGAACCGAATTTCAGTCTCTAACACTAATTATTATCTTAATTATATCCTAATCCTAACTTTTTAGGTTAGATTCTAGGCAAATTTTATCAAGCCGAATGCGATTGGTAGTTTGCTACCAACAATGACGTCATATACGTACGTGTGGTGAATACGCGTTCTATTTGCAAAACGGTCTTTTTTGTTTTATTAGATGAGACATTTGTCTCACTGGACTGCTAGTTACGTTATAATAACGTTAATATGAGCGGCTTTTAGATCAGTATTCTACTTTTTAACGTCGATATAACATTGTTACAACAACGTGATAATAACATTTCTTCATTGCGTTTTGATGTATTTTAGACGAACGGTTAATGTTAAACGTTGACATGACGTTCGCAAAAACACTAAAAACACTCAGCGTGGTCTCAGCGCGCCTTTCATGTGTAAAGTCATATCTTACATGATAATGCCGACCAATTAAAATGCATTATGCTGCCACACTACAGCGGAACGTTACAGTATACTGACACGCAGTTCTCTCCCTTTGTTTGTAGATCTCAATTTGCTGTTTAGGTCACCATTTGTGTCACTGATAAAATCTAAAAGTCTGTAAGCCAGAACGTTTAGTGTTTATTATTCCAGGTTGAAATAAGGACAGCAGAATGGTGTTAGAAGAATACATGGTAAGTAGTACTTTCCATGTTCCACTAAGCTTATTTTTTCCCATTTAAGGTAGAACAGTTGTCGACTTTGAGTGGAACCACATAGTGTTAAAGCATTTACCCGATCTGTTTTAAGATTTTGTTTATCAAACAAAACCGCCGTTTCATTTGGTTAGGCTGGGCACAATAAAGAACATTCAGAAGAAAAGTCTCGTTTTTCTGTACAGAAACCCTTTCATCACATACTGGTATAGCGCTATTAACTAATACACTGAACACACATTTTTTCCAATGTTCCTTGTATTTTGCTAGTTTTCTTGCTTCTGCGTATGTCTTTCCCTGTTTTTTTTATTTCTTAATAGTTTCGTCACACGTCTGCCTGGGTCTTCCTTGCTTTCTATTTAGTTGTGTTTTGGCCTCCTACACTCGTTTGACTAGTCTTTCGTTGTTTATTTGTTGTCAGTGACCCCGCCAACTTAGATGTTTAATTTCTATGTATTCTAACATTGATTGTATTTGTACGTCTTCTCTTATTTGTGTATTTCTGATTCTGTGTTCTCTTGTGACTCTCACAACTCTTCTCAGATACTTCATTTCGACTGCTTCTATTTTGCTCTTTTGTCAGTGCTCAAGTTTTGCTGCCATAGATTAGGATCGGTGGGTATATTGCCTTGAACATATTTATTTGTGTCTGTTGTGAGATTTATTTCATGTTTATTTATTAAATCCTCAAACATGCACTGCCTAGTTAAAACCATTAAATTGCTCAAAGGTAACAACACACAATATAATCAATGAAACCCACAGTTCGAAAAATCGTATATTGATTCAATCAAGTAATGGGTCACAATAGGGGGAAATAATATCGTTTGTAATTACTGGCATCAACGAACAATAACATTCAATACTATATCACATAATTAATTATTACAAGTGACGCCTGAGACAGTAAAGGTGAAACCGCAGCCCTCGTTGTGTAAATTTCTGCTAATTTCCTAACTGGTTTAATTTAAATAGTAAAGTAGGCAAAGCCGTTAATTTTAAAGCGGCCCTATCGCGAAATGAATGATAAAAATTTTACAGCGTTCCACACTTGGTGATTTATTTACATACCACGAATAACCTCACATTCAGATATCTGTATGGTAGTTTGTGATATGCTAGGATCGTTTTTCCCAGCGAACAAACTTGATATGGGCGATATTTAAAAGGAACAAACGTAAAGCGGTGTGACCACCCACTCAGCTATTATCGACATACAAGGCGAGGTTATCTATTCTAAAAATAAACCACTCAGCTCTAAGCTGGCGTCAAATCAGCCCACACGTAAAAATACACAATTTGCTAAAACGGTGAAGCCGTACAAGTGGAATCCATTGCGAATAAATTTATACAAATTAAATATAAGGCCATTAGGTTCAAACCACCAAATTGGATACAATCTGCAAATCAGCACGAGGTAGATGCTTTGTTTAGTCTAGCCCTTCTGCCTGCACGTAGGTGAACGGCGTACTCGGATAATTTTCGCACCAACCAGGAGCTGCGAGCAAGCCTGCTACTGCGAAGACATTCTACTCTAATCGATCGTCTTGACCCGCACGGTGAAGGCTATACATACACTCGAAATTAGCAAATTAACCACCAAAGAGTAAAATGGCTTACCAGAAAAATCTGCCAGAATATTCACACAACAACAAAACATGTGCTTTCTCAGTCAATTCATTTCGCCAATGTTCAGGTCAAAATATGCCTTGATTGATTGTTCTGTATGAGACTGACAACATCAGCAATTCAGAAAGTTCAAAACAATGACCCAGGAAATTCTAAAACGGCCGATGGCCCCGAATACACATAGAAAACCAAAAACGTAAAACGTCTCGACAAAAATTTGGCAGAACGGAAATGATTCAAAACTATATCGCCATCTAGCGACGAATTACTGCATTTGGCGGGAAGATTGCAGTTTGTAAAAAACTGTACTAAACCAGAAAACTGCATTCGACAAAATATAAGTTTGCAAAACCAGTTGCCTATTTGACTCGGCGTTTCTATCCCCGTGAAAATTGCCTAACAATGGGATGGACAAATAAATTAGTCTTAGTTGAAACCATAGCTCCTTGGCTCCTTATAGCGAACGACCACTGTCTCCACGTAAGTTTACTATGGAAAGTTTAACCTAGAAACGTATGACGATCCACCACTTGTAACGTAGCACCATTTAGTGTTATATGTGGAACATGGTTATTTTTCTGCTGCTAACAACACTAGATTTCTAGGCAGAAAAGTTAAAACCTGATGTCCTTGACCAATGAGTTAGATTATTTGCAGTCGTTGGTACCAAATTGCATGAAGTTGTTTCCCTCGAGGGTAGAGAATACGGTTATTTACATAGAGGACAAATTTAAGTGACGATCCAATGAAGACATATATTGCAAAGGAACCCCTATCTGGTGATCGTTTGTAATTATTTATTTATTTTGGTATATTAATAATATAAGTTAAAATTACGGGCAAAGATCCTAGTACACACAATTCTTGGTTTATATTTTTGTACAGTGCTTAAACTTTGCCTGTCAGTAAATTAAGGCTGGTTAAAATGAACTGTAATAATTAATCGCATAAATAAAATGGTTGAATACCTCCCTTTCTAGTTTATTTAACTGCAATACCAATTACGTTAGCTCTCGGCAAAACACAAAACTTCTTATCTCATGGGTTGGGTTCATAAACGGACTATTCTCAAATTTTAGGTTATTTGTTTCAACGTAGCTCGTTAACTCGTTATTAGTAGATAAAATTCACAATCTCGTAAATTGACAAATGAACAGAAAATAGTTTTTGCGTACTGCGTGAAATTGAACATCTAAAATCCTGAAATACAGTGAGACGCGTCATGTAAATTATTTAAATATTCCCGCTTGGCAACTAATAGAACATCGGAAAACCACGAAGTAATGAGCTACTATCGCTATTCCGGGAAACACAGTTGTGGTCAGCACTATTTATAGATCTCATACAATATGTGTCCATAAATGTAACAACAATCTACAAGCATATTTATCTAATGTAAGTCAAAGCAACTCAAAGTTTCACTTTATCGTAGGGGACATATATATCGACATTAAATCTAATTCTGAAATTTGTCAAAATTATCTCATAATTATGGCAGAAGAAGGATTTAAACCATTAATTAATTCATATACAAGAATTTATAAAAATTCAAAGATATGTGTTGACCATATTTTTTTAAAAAGTAATCAGTATGACGTTTGTAACTCGCATGTGATGAAAACTGACCATTACTCTGTCATAGCACATTTGAATCTGGCAGTTCCACGGCAGACTTCAGCTGCAAGCTTTACTTTAAAATTACTGAATAAAAATAAATTAATAGACAACTAAACAATGGAAACGTGGATGAACTATACGGGTCATATGACATTGATTTTGCTGCGAAATCCGTCATAAATATAATTGGAATGCCATCGACAACGCAACTAGTACGGTACGGATAATTAAAGTACAACGAAAACGATATCCTTGGATAACCGGGGGTCTTTTAAAGCCAGCTGCGGCAAAAACGGAATTAAATAAATAATCTCTAAGGCAGGCTGATAACATACAACTTATTGAAAAATATAAAAATTGTAAAAATAATTTAACGAACTTAAAAAAAGCAAAAAATAACTATGTATTATAAAAATAAAATAAATGAAAATAAAAATTCAATTAAGGCCCTATGGAACGTAATTAAAGAACTTACAAATCGAAATGATAATAACAGGGAAATAAATGAAATTAAAGTGGATAATCAAATAATTACAAATAAGAAAGACATCGCAAATCAATTCAATAAATTTTTCGTTGAAATCGGATAAAAAATGGCTAAATCTATAGTTAATACAAATGCCAGGACAGTCAAAAGAAACATAAATAATTACTCAATATAGTTGTACCCGACTGATCCAAATGAAGGATCTAAATATATAAATGAATTGTAAATCGCCTGGTACTGACAACATAGCTTTCGAAACTCTTAAAATAGCCTTAGACTATATAAAAAACCCGCCCACATTTATTATAAATACAATTTTAGCAACTCGACATTTTCCGTCTGCATTTAAAGAGGCCGTAGTAAAACCTTTATTCAAGAAAGATGATAGACTTGACATGGCATATTTCCGGCCGATATCCCTGATATCGAATCTAGCTAAAGTGGTAGAAAAATAATCAAAAACCGTATGATGCTGTACCTTAACAAATACAATTTGTTATCAGATAAACAATTTGGTTTCAAATCAGGGATATCAACTAGAAATGCAATTGTTCACTTAACAAACAATATTTATAAAAATCTCGATAAAAATAAACAGACACTATGTGTTTTCATGGATTTGGCCAAAGCCTTTAATACCGTTAATCATGCAGAGCTAATAGAAACGGTTGAGGATCTTGGTTTTCTCGGTGTAGCCTTAAATTTAATAAATATTATTTAAAGAACAGAGTTCAATATATTTATGTTAGGTTAATGAAACGATACCGGTGATTTATGTTTACCTATGATAGCTTCACATATCCAACCAGAAATTCCTTCATTCAAGCCACATTGAAAGAGAAAATATCAGCCAGAAAAATTTTTTTGTTTAACAATGTGATATTAACAACATTTTTGTCAAAGACACGTTAAAAATATTTATTATTTAAAATAGTTAAAAAACACATGTAACGTTTCGCTAAACTACAGTTAGCTTCCTCAGACAAGTTTTTGATAAAATAGGACAATGTTGAAATATTATGATTAACAATCTGGGAAAAGAAAAACACAATATTAACATACATATTTAAATAGGTAGGTGAAAGGTTATAATTTCCTCAAACGTTTTATTACCTGTTGTTAATTTTATTAGATATATATATATTTTTTATAATAATTTTGTTAATGATAAAGAAGGGATTAATATGTAAATTTGGAAGAAACTTCTCTTATTAAACAATATAAAACGTTTCAGAACAATTACACATTTATTACTCTTAAGGTAATAGTAAAATTAACAACAGGTAATAAAATTTTTGAGGAAATTGTAACGTTTCACCTACCTATTTAAATATGTATGTTAATATTGTGTTTTTCTTTTCCCAGATTGTTAATCACACTATTTCAACATTGTCCTATTTTATCAAAAACCTGTCTGAGGAAGCTAACGGTAGTTTTGCGAAACGTTACATGTGTTTTTTAACTATTTTAAATAATAAATATTTTTAACGTGTCTTTGACAAAAATGTTGTTAATATCATATTGTTAAACAAAAAAAAAATTCTGGCTGATATTTTCTCTTTAAATGTGGATTGAATGAAGGAATTGCTGGTTGGATATGTGAACCTATCATAGGTAAACATAAATCACCGGTATCGTTTCAATATCCTAACATAAATATGTTCAGCACAAATAACTGTAAACAAAATTTTAATAAGAGTTCAATATGTCAAAATTGGAAATGACCTAAGTGATCCGGTAATAGTCGAATGGGGTGTTCCACAAGGTACTGTTCTGGGACCCATTCTTTTAAATATTTATGTTAATAGTTTATTCACATATAATACAGTAGCCCAAGTGTCGGCTTTTGCGGATGACACTGTGATACTATATACCGCAGATAGTTGGAATGACCTTAAAGCAAAAGCAGAAAATGATTTAGCAAACATTAGCACGTGGTTTGACCAAAATTTAATATCAATAAATTTCAAAAAAGGTAAATGTATACATTTTACTTTACATCAAATAAGATACAGACGTTTGAAGATTTAATTATTACTAATAATCATAATCAGTCATACAACATACAAGCAACCAAAGACATAAGATATATAGGCATTCATATTGACCAACACCTTAAATGGGATATCCACGTAAATAATGTAATAAAAAATTAAGATCAGTTCTATTGAAATTTTAACAACTGAGGTCTTTACTGGAACTGAAGCACCTACAGATTATTTATCACCTGTTAGTTGAATGTCACTTATGCTAAAGAATAGTTGGTTGGGGTGGCATATTGAAGCATGACCTAAAAGGTCTAGAAATAATTCAAAAATATTTTCTCAAAATTATATTTGGCGAAGACCGGCTATACCCGAGTGATTTATTATATAAAGAAAGCCAGTTGTTAGACCCCAGACAGCTATTTTGTTGTAGGATGCTTTGCTTGCAATATAAAACTAAAAACGATTTAACATACATAACCCATGATTATCATACCAGGTACAAATGTCATACTGAAACTACAGTAGAAAAAGCAGATAAAACTATTGGCCAACGATCTTAGAGCTATATTGCACCTCGAATATACTCGGCACTACCAAAAGATATTAAAAAAGTCAAAATATTTAGAAATTTAAGAAAAACATAAAATCTTGGCTCCAGAATACCCCTAGATAATAGTATTCATAATTTAATAGACATAAGAAATGCTTCACCAAAGCAATTTATTACTGTCTTAGCGAATTGCAAAGTATTGAGAAAGGTACTTCACTACGTTTTCATATATGTATTTCAATCGCCCACGCACAAGTTTTACTTCTGTGGGCTAAGTCCTTTTATCATTTATTTCTGAACGATCTAGTCACCTTAGATTATTGTGTATTATACATATGAATACTCTTCAGAAATAAATTATTATTATTATTATTATTATTATTATTATTATTGGACTTTTGGAAAAACGCTAGGCCTCTTCGGCAAGGTTTAATCTTTGATTTAAGTCGTTTCCCCGAACGCTGACACTTAAATTGCAGGCAAATTCCTACCTCGTGGTATCCTTCTACGCTGGCTTCGGAGCTGGTCGCAGTGACGCCTACGTTCTTGGAGCCCTGGAAGATGACCCCGATCGCTGACCTCTGAGTTCCGATGGTAATTTTGGCCGTAGTCGAAGATCGTAATTTGCAGTTGGACGGCTCCTGATATCATCGGAGGTGATTTTTGCAAAATGTAAATTTTTCGCTGCGGAAACTGCTGCAAACGTTAGCACAAGTACTCCACCACTTGGTCAATAATTTGGACCACTTTTTCTGTTATAAAACACTCGTTTCTTATTATAAAACATTCATTAAATGTGGAGCACAAATTCAACAAGCTTTCAATTAATTTAATTCAATTGTTCTCTTCTGTTAATGACAGAAAATTATCATGTTGCTAAGATACGGTGTTATTCTACGATTCATTAGAAATTAGGTTTGATAATATTTACCACAAATGGAGCAAAGTTTGATTACATAAATTACAACCTAACATATTCTTAAATATTGTCTTTTTGCTTATAACTAATATTGCTTCATAGCGTTTCACTCACAAACGTTTTTAATTAATAAGCATTGATTTTTGAGTTCCGCACTTTTCACGTCGCTTGCCTCTTTTCTGTTGCCTCCATTCAGGAATTGCTCTTTGCAATTTTCTAGATTGTCCTTCATCTTGCTTTACCCTTCAGCTTGCTCGCAATTTTCACAGTCCTTTGCTTTTATAACTACGCTCCTCTTATGCACGTAACAACCTTTTTATGTCAATTACTTTCGTTTGGTCTGCCTTTACATGTGAACAAACCTATCATTTTAATTATATTACTTTATTCACAAACCAAATTTAAACCCTTTAAAATATGCTTTGCCTTTGCGTGCCTTTATCCGACTAATTACTGTTTCTCGCATCTCATAATCAATGCATCTAATATTTTTATTTTTATTTAAAGGTGCAATTATATAAAATATCCGCTTTATTGATTTGGTGGAATATTTTGAACTGCAAACAGAGCCAAGTTGTGGGTTTAGTACCATTTCAATATACAGAGAGATTTTCTTTACTACGAACACGGCAGACGATATGTCGAATTTACAAATGCCGAGAATTTGACATTGACAGTTCGCGTATTTTGTCAGTAGCTAATATCTGCTGTCATTTCTATCTTAAAATCGATAACTATGAAGCAACGAACCAGTGCAAATTGTAAAATGGTATTATCAGAGTCCAACGGTCCGGCAAATTCAAAATTATTTCACATTTGGAAATAGGCGTTCTTTATCAGTAGTGTACCTACACGGGTTCTGCCTCACTTTTGACCTTGAAGTTTTTTCAAGGTCACGGGCCTAGTCGAGGTCAAGGTCACGGGCCTAGCTGAGGTCAAGCTCACGGGCCTAGTCGGGGCCAAGGTCATTGGCCTAACCGGGGTCATTGACCTCACATAGGCCACTTCCAGTTCCCACGATCAATTTTTGGGGCTAAAAGTGTAATTTTAAAATTTTACAAGATTCCCACGATGAATTTGAGGGTTAAAAGTCTAATTTTTACAAGATTCCCACGATGAATTTTGGGGCTAAATGTCTAATTTTGAAATTTTACAAGATTTCTACGTTTATCAAAATTTTCCCAGGCTCAACAGGATGTGAGTCATCGTCTGAGAATGCAAACTTGCTGAGACTTGCAGATGTGGGAGTCTAGCAGGATGTTATTGTCTACCAATTGAACAATGACGTCCATTGTTTGAGAAATCTGCACGATTGCAAAAAATAATTGGACAATGAAGTCTTTGTTGTCTAGAGGATTTTTTGCTGACCTCCATTATCAGAAAACCGGATGTTATTGTCTAGAGCTTCAGACTTGTCCAGACATGATTGAGAAATGTGCAAGACTGGTAAAAATTGAACAATGAAATCCATTGTTTGAGAAAAAACTGCCCAACCCCTAAATTGAATGGATTCTTTGTTCGGAAAGTTTTTGCTGATGTATAAAATTATTACAAATATATTATGCATCACTGACCAACCTGGAATATTCCTGTAACCAATTTTATAAGCACAATGGTGTAATAAAACAACAATGTAAATATACTTGTATTTATTTTGTCTAAAACGTACATGTATAAAATTATTACAAATATATATATATTATACATCAGCTAATTATTGTGCTGCGGATGTTGTTGTCATCTCTGTCTGGACGATCTCCTCGAAGACAAGTTTCGTGCTGCTCCCGCACTTGCCACCCGAGATGATATAGTAGCGACGTTCCCCAATTGTTGCAAGTCAGCATCTGTTAGGCAATCGTAGCGTGCTGGTAGAATAAATCTGAAGTTGTTCAATTCTACCGCCACTTTATTACCATATTTAGTCGGACACCGATACACATTTATTATTCGATATTTTTCGTCAATCTTCAAATCTCGTATATTTCCCCACTATTTAACCTCATTTAAGTTGCAAAGTTTCTGGTTAAAGTCTGCCATGTTTTTGGTAAGAGCGTGTACAGGAGAATGATAGAAATACTACAGCACATCAGGTTTATATAGCACCGATGAAAATTAAGTTATGAGTCATCACAACATGTGGTAATTTAGGCAATATTTTTAGCACCAATTCAGCTATTGTGCTGATTTGAAAATCCAAGTCATTTTACAAATACCTTGTTACGTTTTCGTTTTATTACGCGTTTAACAAGATGTATGTCTGGATATTTAACTTTTAAAGCCCATGATCGTAGAAACATCCTTGAATAGACAGATTGGAAACATCTTTTAGTAGATAGGTAATAGGATTAGTTAATTTAACTTGATATATTGTGAATATTTTATTAGTCCAGTTGGGCGTATATCCTTTATCGAATATTGTTCGATATTTGCTAATTCGCACAGGATCGCCAACCTTAAATTTTACATTACTTAAATCTGTCATTTTTATATGATTATAGGCTTGATTGAGAATGTTTTTTGTGATTGTAGGTGTGATTGACTTGAGATAATAGAGAAAGCCATTTGTATGAACCTTGCAAACTAAACATCTTCCAAATAATAGATTTAAGTGTACAATTTACTCTTTCAACGACACACGCTTTTTTTGAACTAGATGTTGAGAAATGGTTAATTTGCAATTTGTTTGAAAATCTTTATTGAAAAACTCTTTACCCTGATCTGTCTGCAAGTTCTTCGGAATTCTACCGCTTTCAGATGGTATTTTTTCAGTTGCACTAGTAACTTCCATGGAGGTTTTGGTTTTTATAGGCTCTAGCCAAACATATTTTGAAAATACATCTATAATTACTAAAATATATCGATAACCTTTATTTACTTTAGAGTATGGTATCATTTCTACTAAATCGGCCCGATGAAGATCATCCAATCCTTTTACTATTACACGACGTATTCGAAAATTTATCCTTGCAGGCTTATGCAACTCGTCTACTATTTAAGCCTTAAACGAACTGTTTATTTTCTTCCGAGTCATTTTGAACCTCCATAAATGAGACAATTTCACTAACTGAAGGTTTATGCGGTGTTTTAGTTAGTTTTAGAGAAAAGTAAAGTTGATCAATTTCAGCTTGGATGTCTGCAATAATTTCATTTGCTATTTCTATATTTGTACTAGCAGAGTTTTGGTGTTCGGAAAGTCGGTAAATAATCTTATTAAGTTCTTTGTTGAGGAGAGCCTTGTTGACAGCATCCTCTTCAAATAGAGGTTGTGCAAGATTGGCTAATCGTTTATGTTGTAGATTGAAATATTCATAGTCATCGTAAAAGTGTAGATTTCTGTGCTGAATGTGACGACCGAACTTATCTCTCGACATTGTCGAACTGACTTTATTCAATGGTTCCCGCCTCTTTTAACTCTTCTATTATACTAACAATTTCATACAGTAACTTTAACCGATCGACTAACTCATTCGGATCATGCCAGTAAACATAATCCATCGGTTTATTGTTAACTTGTTTATACATTTGCTGTATACCTTTAACAGAACGCTTTTTAGCTCTTAATGACACTGATGATGACGAGGGTGGTGATGATGAGTCAGATTTAATAAATTTCTTGTATTTCGTTTGGTTGAAACCTATCTTCTGCACATTTTTACCAAAATTTCTATGCGCCGCACCTGTTCTGTTTATGATATTATTATAATTCCCTCTATCTGTAGACGTTGGAGTTATTTGAGGACCGTTTTTAAATAGTAATTTGTACAAACCAGGTGTACCTGCATAGAGAACATTTTTTACAATTATATCTGAGCCCTTTATATCTAGCTCATCTCCACCAAAATAAAATTGGTTTTTATCAACCTCCCTAGATTTGGTATTTCTATAAGATAATTGCTTACATATTTCCTAAGAAGTTTATCATACTGTTCTAAGAAAGAACTTATAGCTTGCGGTTCTATGCTGCTAGACGGTTGAAATTTGTTTGCTATAGTTGTATTAAAATCATCTTCGGTGGATTCACACAATACTTCATCAACCGGTTTTGGTGTAAATAATTCTAGTTTTAAAGATGGGGGATTCTCTTTTTTGTTTATCACTTTTGCAACACTTTGCATTTGTTCGGTAACAGGTTTAAAAAATAGACCGAGAAGCGAGGAGCTGTTGTTCCACCAACTTATCCTCCTAAAGAGCTCGAACTTTCTGTCCTATAATATTTTTTCTGTAGCTACATTCGTTTTCATTATCGGTGCAAGTATGTAAGCGGTAGACAGCTAGACAGGTAGACAGGTAGACAGCTAGACAGGTAGACAGCTAGACAGCTATACAGGTAGACAGCTAGACAGCTAAACATGAATATAGGTAGACAGCTAGACAGGTATACAGGTAGACAGCCAGCTGGACAGTTAGACAGACTGACAGATTCAAACTAGTTCGCACGTCAACAGCTTTCTATCAAATAATAGATATCAGAATTGTTAAATGTATATATACGAATCAAATTCATCTGTCTTATAATATTTTTAGTTTTAATAAGTTCTGTCGCTACATTCGTTTTCATTATCGGTGAAAGTATGTAAGCAGTAGACAGCTAGACAGGTAGAGAAGTAGACAGCTAGACAGGTAGACAAGTAGACAGCTAGACAGGTAGACAGCTAGATAGGTAGAGAGCTAGACAAGTAGACAGCTAGACAGCTAGACAGGTAAACAGGTAGACAGCCAGCTACACAGTTAGACAGACTGACAGATTCAAAATAGTTCACACGTCAACAGCTTTCTATCAAATAATAGATATCAGAACTGTTAAATGTATTTATATATACGAATCAAATTCATAACGATAGAGTTCATTCTTTAAATCACTATCTTTGTCTATTACCAAAAATCCGTGTTTATGACTATTCCAGCAATATGCGCACATTTCTTTAAATTGTTCATAAGTCATGTCGGTATTAACATGATCACGGTAGACCTTCTGTAAATTCATATGGTCCTGCTTAAACAGCACCAGTAAGTTAGCATTATCACGAATAAGATGTTTAGGAATACATGCATATGTTTGACAAAGATAGAAACAGTCTATATTTTTATGTCGACCCATGCTAAAATATTCTCTCATAACGTCCTGTTTGTCGCAAGCAATGTCATCAAAAATAAAAATGCTGTTAGATTTAGCTTGGTCAGGTGGTACAATGTTCAGACCATCGCTGTATGTATAGTAACCAACCTCAGGAATTGATTGAAACAACTTACTGGGATATTCAAACTTTGATTTTGAATATATATAAACATTTTCGAAACGTACTCCATTAGCATCTTCTATTAGTGAAATAATGATGTTTGTTTTACCACTATTCGATGGGCCTATAATGAGGCATCGTATTGTGGAAGGTAACAGCAAGCCATGTCTTCTGATTAGAGATGCAGTATGATTATCATGATTTTTATTGGCAAACTATTTTTTAGTTGAACTACCCTCATGACGTCTACTTGGAAACTCATACTAAAACTACTATGCATATCTATATATATATATATATATATATATATATATATATATATATTAAGGTTCTAATCGATCAGTTCTTAGTTCTATAATGTGGTTCGACGTCGAAACAGTAAACCAGTCCATCGCCGACGAGGTGCTGGTGTACTCAATACGCTCATTAATAAATTGCCTTTCTAATTGCACATACCAGGATATCAATATTGCGGGCCTGGCACAAAACTTGAGAAAAGAATCGCACGAGGAGATCCCGGAATTAACAAATTAGATCAAGCGAGTCGTGAGCACGATTTGGCTTATGCAAAACAGACAACAATCACATTCGGTTTATTTTTAGCAACCTTGCACATTCCCAGACGCTCACATCCGCAGGTCTGGACAGCTATTTTCTATAGTCTGCGCCTCCTTCTAATTTTAGCTTTATTTACACAATTTCTAATGTGGATGTTTAGTTACAAAATGTTTTTAAACAAGTTTGAGATTTTTTCTTATACATCTGATTTTTAAACAATCTGGATAAGTTTTTATCGAGCAAAATAAAACTGTCCCTCACCATTAGGTATCATGTATAGCATCCTTATTAATTAGAGTATTTTTTTACTAATATATTGCAGTGATCTAATAGCTTTTACTTGGCTTTATTTAATAAAATTTTTATTCTAACGGTTTTATTTTAAAATTTGGATTTTAATCCTACCTTTTGCGTACAGTCTTTAGCATGCAATTGTAATAACCTTAGTTATTCGACTCTAATCGACTATTAAAATCAGATTAAGACATAAACCATGAATACCGGATATAGGACAATTGTATTTATTAAGTAATTAATAACTGCCTGTATCATACGTTTAACAACTTTGTTAATAATATTTGATAAAAACTTAATTTTAGTTAATTCAATTTTAGATTAATATTACTGTCTGTTTATATCTTCTATAGTCATCTATTCGTCAGATATTTCTGCTACAACTATGCTCGGTGCTACCAAAAACTGGACTATTTACGAATGATTTACAAATACCGTTGTAAGATACCGAAATTCCAATGATAAAACTAAACCACCACTCCTTTTAGAAACAATATTTTAAGCTGCTTTTTATTTTTGTAGTTATTGAATGCTTAATAAAAAATGTAGTTAAAACATATAGTGCTGTGGCGCCGGATTTCGTAAATATACTACTATAACATTCTTAAAAGCCAAGGTGCTAACACAAGAACAAAGAAGGTATTTGTTTGCGGAAGTTGCATACGCTTCACGATAACTGAAAAATGTCGGGTGGTTAAATATGATCCCTCACGGTTCTTTTATCGCTCTGTTTTGTATTATAAAATTCTGCTGTTTAAGACTCCAACGTACTTATGTGTTTTAGGTTCCTACCATTATTTAGTGCTCGAATTATATATGTGTATAAGATTGGCTAAAACTACATCAAACTTTTAACCTGCCAACTGAAGAGTATTTTTTACGAATATATATTGCTGTTCGATATTTGACAAGGCCCGGTTTGGCAGCTGCATTACAAGTTTTCTGCCTGTTTGTCAGCCTGTCAGCAGTGCTTTTGAACCTATATTAAAACAATCTAATCTAAAATTTGGGTCTTACGTAAAAGAAAACAATATGCAATTAAATGGCACTGTTGCTAATAGCTTTATAGAAATATCCTAAATTTTTTAACTCAGTTTACACTATGAACTGTAACCTGTAAATCTCTACAGCATAATAATATTTCTTTAGGAACTTGCTTATTGCTAAAGTGAGGGATGATGTCTTCTGTACATAAATCCAACAGTAAAAAGTGAAATAAATAACTATCGGCCCAATTTCGAGACTGTGTATTTAATAAAGTACGGGAAAAACACGTAATATTTACATTCGGTGCTTACAAACAATGTTGAGGATTTCTCTCAATGTCTCTATGACTCCAACACTTTTGTATTATATTAAATACTGTTTACTAACTGACTGTTAGCAGCTATCAAAATAATGGAGAGACTATCAACTACCAGATCCCAGTCACTCGTGTGTCTCACCCAGAGCCTCAAACAAGTTTTAATTTCCAAACAAAAGCCCAAGTCAATTTAGCGGTTGTGCATATTTTTCTCAAACAATGGGTTTCATTGTTCAATTTTTACCAGTCTTGCACATTACTCAAACATGTCTGGACAAGTCTGAAGCTCCAGACAATGACATCCGGTTTATCTGATAATGGAGGTTAGCAAAAATTCCCCCAGACAGCAAACACTTCATTGTTCAATAATTTTTTGGATTCGTGCAGATTTCTCAAGCAATGGACGTCATTGTTCAATTGGTAGACAATAACATCCTCAGACGATGACTCACATCCTGTTGAGCCTGGGAAAATTATGATAAGCGTAGAAATCTTGTAAAATTTCAAAATTAGACATTTAGCCCCAAAATTCATAGAGGTAATCGTGTAAAAATTAAACTTTTAACCCCAAAATTCATCGTGGGAATCTTGTAAAACTTCAAAATTACACTTTTAGCCCCAAAAATTCATCGTGGGAACCGGAAGTGGCACGTGACCTAGGTGAGGTCAATGACCCCTACTAGGCCAATGACCTTGGCCCCCGGCTAGGCCCGTGACCTTGACCCCGGCTAGGCCCGTGACCTTGACCTGGGATAGGCCCAAGGTCAGAAGTGAGGCAGAACGCCCCTAAGTACACTACTTTTGTCGTAATCAATGTTACATAAAGTTATTTCAAATTTTTAAAACTTTGGATGTGTTTCTCCCCAAAAGCACAAAAGGCCTAATGTTTCCAGCGAACACAGGAATTTAAAAGAGGTTTGTATTATCACTAATGACTATCCAGACTATTTATTTAAATAAATTGAAGAACTAGTCGATTTAGCTGCGATACTCTTCCCAATGGCAATTTCAGAAGTATGGAATTTTGTTAAACTGTGATAGAAATGCCGAAAACTTCCTCTGGAAAGTCATTTCTGCTACAACCAAAGAATTGAAGAACTGCGTTTAAAAATTAAAAAGGTAGTTCAGAGTACTAGCACTAATACGCTGGTTAATGTGCGAAAAAGTTTCTATGATCGCTTAGGATATTGTTTTGCGCAAGAAAGCAGGCTTTTTGAACATTAGCTAATTTAAACTTCTTAAATTTTGTTGTTTGAAATAAAAATAGCTTTACTTTTGTTTACATCTTTCTTTTACTATGAGTTAGTTTGTTCGGAAGAAATTATTTCTTTCTTCAGAATGCGTTTTACTTTGTGAACTACATTCTTTTACTTCACTGTTAATCTCTAAAAATCAACTCTGAATTTATCAGCTGAATTAATCACAGAATAACGCAGTACCTGATATATTTTATCTGTGATAGAATAATTAACTAACAAAAATTACACTAGGCGTGAATGCCTCGTCTGCGTTGAACAATTACTTAGGGCCGGTTCTACAAACCAAGAATAAAGTTATCTGGGGAATAAGTACCCTACAAACGATTGCTGTAACAAAGAAAACTATGACCATTATACCTCGATAGCTTATTCCAGGTATATACTTGCGTTGTAGAACCGGCCCTAAAACAATCAACGCAGATGACCCGTGGATTAATATCAGAGTACCTAAGATCGACTGTCCATCGGTCTTGGCGTCCTTTTAGGCAATCGTAAATTCGCCTTGATTTACTCATGTTCGCAGTTCATAGATTTTTTACTGTATAGTACTATCATTTACAGCTAGGATAAATAAAGTAAGTGGCCCTGAAGACTGATCTTTGTCAATACTCCAGAATAGGCAAATGCGATATTTACCTGTTGATTCCCTCATTAGATAATCTGTTCTTTAACAAGTTTTTCAACACAATTAATATATTTTCTAACACATTACTTTAATTCATTCTAAATGGCAGGTCTGTAGATAATTATTGCAAAAGCACTTTTTATATAAAAAGTTACAACAACCACACCTTATTTGTGAGGGAGAGCGTTGGAAATTTCAGCTTGAAGAACTACAATGCTATCTTCAGTGCTACTATAAGGTCTAATTCCAGATTGTGCGTAATTCAGAAGCTTATGCCTTTCCACAAACCAGAGCAAGCACTTGTTGATAACTTATTTCCAACAATTTTCACATTGTCCATGCCAAAAAATGGATCGAAACGATTTTGGCTGGGCAAAATCTGAAAATTCTTGACTTACCCATATTTCATTATGTAATTCTAGAAGTTTTTTATTATAGCCGTAGAGCATTGTTTAGAAAAAATTAAAGAATGTCATCCGGACCTGCAGCTGAGTTTTTACAGGAGAAGGGAACAAACATGGGTTGTTATTGTGAGAAAAGGAAGTTGGCCGAATCTTAATCAGGGAATACTACCGGGCATGCGGTATGTGGCGAATGAGGAATGTTAATGTTTTCGGTTTTCGCTGGAAACTTGTTGACAAGATTGTTGATAAAGTCCTGGTTATTCGTGACGATTTTATCCTTATGAATTATAGCGGGTATTTTGCAGAGCATGTCACTTCCTTTTATTTGCTTTTTTTGTATAAACTTGGCCAAAGGGCGTCTCGGATATTATTACTCACAAATATTTGCTCAACGACTGGTTTTTACTTTAAAAAAAAATGCGTTTAGATTCAACCTGTGGTTTTTTGAAACTAAGTTTTAGTTAAAACGCTCTCTGGCAGCGGTTCTCCCTTGGTCATCCTAGCAGCCGATTTTCACATATAGTCGGAAATTGATTACTATCGGATAGTGGTTGTTCTAGTGTGAGTACTTTTTCCTGTATTCAAGAGGCACAAGTTGGTATTGTTTATTGTACTTACAATAATTTACTCTTCCCGAATGTGTTTTCGGATTTCCACATTGCATTATAAGCATTGAAGTACCCAACAAGAATAAATAGGCTAGGTAACTGATTTACAAGATCCCAAATTTAAGCTTTCATTTAAGTTATATTTACGTAGAATGTGCACACTACAGATTGTAATTTTTTGTGGACATCAAACATTTACAGAAATTGTCTCTAATCCCGTCGTTATGGAAAGTTTTTTAGAGACAAAATCGCTAGATACAGATAGTTCTGTTCCATAAATAGGTCATACGTACTCAGTCCTGAGATGGTGGTAGCTCTTATGATTTTTAAGGTTTGCGATATTCTTGAAAGGGTGAGTTTCCTGAAAGCAAATGACTTAGTGTCCTTCAGAAGCGAAGTGTGTTTTGATTTTCTTTATCAGCCGTATAATTGATTTTTCTTCCAGGTAGAGCGTAGAGCGTATTATGTACTTCTTGGAGGGAGAGTTTTGATTTGTGTAGTGAATCTTAAGGCATCTAGGTAAGGTTTCCCGTGAGGGGTGGCCAGCTTTTCACTGGCGTTTCTGCAGGTGGCGGATAGGGAAAGGCTCACCAGATATGGTGGGTACTACCGGAAAAGTAAAATATCCGAGTTGGACGAAACCTGGCAACTGACAACAGAAAACTGTGTTGCCAATACCAGAGTAACACTACTGAAGGTTGTGTTCTGTAAGGATTTATCACCGGACACCTTCAGGCCTAACTGGAGCAGTTTCTACGGCTAACGTCCTGCATTGTAGAGAGAAAGGAAAAGCTACCACGCTACATTCGCAAGACAGTTCTGAATAGTAATGATTAGCTATAGACAGTGGTGCTTCTAATGCACTATTCGGATTTAAAAAAAAATCAGTGCAGTTACGAAGTATGCTGTCCATGAGGAGATCAGGTATAAACTATATAAAGCTGTTCTTCCGCTTTGAAGTATTGTGCTAGTGGCCTCAACAGAAACAATGTGAGACTTTCAATGCCAGACCCGATACTTCGATACACTGTTGACTCGTTAAGACATATTAAGTCTTCGCAATTTGTTAAAATGCTGATACAAATGTGTTATTGCCGTTTTGTAATATATTATGTATGTATCTAACATAATATATTACAATCGCGCAATATGCGCGAAAACTTATATAAACTTATAATAAAGTGAACCAACAAGACGGGAACTAATTACGTGGAACCTAAACGGAAGGCTTAAAATCGAGTCGGCGTTATATCAATAGATATTGCAAATGGTGCAAAGAGCGTCCATAATATAGCATTTGAAATTTAAAGGTGCCAAGGGATTGTAATTTGCATTCGTATCCTTCGACAACTGTAAAACTTTTCGACTTTAAGCTCAACTGTCCACGACTGCTTTACTACACCACTCTGATAGCGTAGTTATGCTACCGTTTCAAGTGTATTGTCGGTAACGCGAATACAAATCTAAAACACACGTATAGAAAAAGCGACCAACCTTATCAAAGGGCTTTCCAGTTCTTTGCATTAATATGTCAAGCAAGGTGGCGCAAAAATCATCCTGATAAGTTATGTCATTTTCGAGTTAGCACGTTTACATCCAACTTGCGTGACATACTTCACTACACTTAATTTCACGACTTTCCTTTACCATCAAAACGTTTGCTGCTTTTCGAATAATTATGTAGTTTCATAAAGCCTTTGATATAATGTTGGGATGGTCTCGATTAATTGAGCGGTCGCGACAAAAATCGTAAATTCGTAAAAATGGTCGAGGTCGCAAGCAATGAAATAGATATTTATGCATTAAGGGAGATATGAATATGTTTTTCCCTGAGGCTGATATGTATTACAGACCGAGGGCCTCTGGCCTACCGAAGGTAAAGAACATGAATATCTCCCGTGGTGCATACAATATTTTATCTACTAGCATATTCGTAAAAATAGTATGAAATTTCAAAATGTCATAATGACATTTAAAATTAGAATATGTAAGTAACATCAAGGATTGCCTCATTGTATGGTTGCTAGGACGTTAATTGAAGTTGCATTGTTACCATGAGTTTGAGGGAGAAATAATTTGACAAGTCCCTTGGGAGTTATGAGTAGCTTTTCATATTTTGTTTCTATGACGAAAATGTGCAATATCATGTTGCTAGTAGATAAAATAATTTAATTTCTCAATTCCTCGTGTATGTGTTAAGTACGTTTTAGATAGCTACTGCAATATTGAATGTTTTTATTTACAAGCAGTAAGAACATATTCCATTCTGTAAGCTTATAGACAATTTCCAAGGATCGTAATGGCCTTGTTTATTTTGGCGAATTGGGATCTATGTAGCTGCATTTTCACCTGGAACACAAAATACATTGACAGTGGTACGATCAAAGTCAATGTATGGAATATCTTCATGGTTTCAAACGTTATTTATAGTCAAGCCTAAGCAATAAGCATCTCCTTTGCCGACAGCCATGCAAAAAGAACAAGAAGCGAACCAAAATACTCTTGCGGTGGTACGTTCCTTGCTCTGTAAAGGTTTGCTAAAAAAACTTATTGAGTTTTTATAATAAACTAGTGAATCACTCGAGCTACGCTTCGTTTCGCTAATTACACGATTCGATTAAATTAAATATAATTTAATTTTACTATACTTTTTCGTACTTTTTTGAAAACAAAATCCGGTGTACGATCTAAGTTTGAAAATTGGCAATATTTTAAGCTATCACACAATTTAATCGGTGCAGTAGCTTCGGAGGAGATAGCGAACAAAGACATATTTACATAGAAAGAAAGGGACCACCGATTTTATGGTATAGATTGCCATGTAAAATAATTCGCAATAAAATTTATTGACTTAGATTTGAACCTTTTAGTCATGCTATTTTTCATTTAGCTAGAAACCAATTCCTGTTGGCGGTCTTACCAATACAGTATTACTTAGAAGCATATGAAAAATAAAGAAGGAGCAGATCAAGTGTAAATTTTATGCTAAAATAGATGTGCATGTTTCTTACCTTTTTCCTTAAGGAAATCGTTAAGAACTGAAAAATAGAATAGTTAATAACAATCACCTTTTTTAGATAGTGGCTAAAACTAAAGCTCTTGCTTGGAATCATGGTAACGATTATTGACGTGTGCTGATATTACACGAAAACCTCATAGAGACAACAGAACCCTAAACATTGCCTTAATTGTGATGTGGTTATGCAAAGTCTTCCAAACCAACACAAGAATTAAGCCTAAAGTATTTTCAAACTTCCTACTACTTAATAATTGGCAGGATTCTGTGCAAACATGATATAATCCTTCAATTTTTAGGGATATCACATATAACAGATACAGTAGTATACTATAGCATAATCAAAAATTATTTCATCTGATACGGCTATAGATTGACATTTGCATAAGGCCGTGGCGGCCCATTGTCTGAATTTTTTTCTTTCACTCTTTCCTGTTGGCAGCTTCCTTTCTCCAGTCTTCTATTCCCACTTGCTTCAGGTCTCGTAGCACTTCCTCTTTCCATCTACTTCTAGGTCTCCCTCTGGCCCTTATCATTACTGGGTTTATCTTCAGCACTATTTTTGTCATTCTGTTGTTCTCCATGCGTGGTACGTGGCCCAACCATCTAGATCGTTGCTGTCTTACATACTGTACTATTCTTGCCTCCTTGTACAAATTGCCTACCTCCTGGTTTGTCCTTCTTCGCCATACACCACCTTCTTTATGTCCGCCGTATATTCTCCTTAAGATCTTTCTTTCCACATCAGCAATTTTGACTCTTTTCTTGTCCGCAGCTTCCACACTTCACATCCATATGTAAAGATTGGCGTCAGTACTGTTTTGTATACTTGGATTTTTGATTTTCTCGATACATATTTTGATTTTAGGATGGATGCTAGAGCTCCTGCTGCTTTATCTACTCTTATCAGTCTCGTTTTTACTTCCTCTTCTTCTTTTCCATCATCTGTGATCTGTACCCCTAAATATGTGACTGATCTAACTCTGTCCATTTCCAGTGCTTCTTCACCTTGTCGTTCAATCACTAAATTTTCGTTTCCTGTTGTGCTAACTTCGTTCCTCATCACCATAGATTTTTGTTTTTTGCCATTGATGTGCAAACCCGCTTCCCTCGTCTTCTCATCAAATTTCTTTGTTATTTTCACCAGATCCTCTTTATTGTTCGCTAATAATACTAGATCATCAGCGTAAGTCATACATTGATGTTTTTTATTTATTATACTTCCCGTTCTGTTTATTTTGCTTCTGCTTAATATGTATTCGAGAACTATGATAAAGATGCTCGTTGAAAGTGGGTCACCTTGTCTCACTCCGTTATTGACATCAAAACTCTCCGACGAACAGAGCAGACAGAAGAATTCTATAAAAATGGAGAAATAAATTTTTTACCAAGAATTAAAGCAGACTAGAAGAGGTTACCGACAAACAACAATAGCTTTTAAAGATGAGAAAGGTGAAAGAATAAGTAACGAAGAGCAAGGGTTGGAAAAGGTATTTTCAAGAGCTACTAAATGAAGAAGAGGTCACAAGTCAAGAAAAAGAAGAGCACAAGAGAAAAAAAACAGTCCTGAAATAATAGAAGAAGATGAAATGGAAATAGAAATCATAGAGCCGCCAACAAGGGATGAAATAATAGCTACACTGAAAAATACAAAGATGGAAAAGCCCCCGGGGAAAATGGAATAAAGACTGAGTTAATCAAGAACGGAGGGGAGGAGCTAATTACTGAAATGCACAACCTAATCACCAAAATATGGCAGCAGGAAGAGATCCCAAGAGAATGGACGGAAGCGGTAATAACCCCCTTATATAAAAAGGGAGAGAAGTCGGTTTTCAATAATTACAGAGGGATAGCGCTTCTGGACACAAGTTACAAAATACTCGCAATAACGCTAAGAAATAAATTACAAAAGTATGCAGACAAGGAAATAGCAGAATACCAAGCAGGATTCAGACCGGGCCGCTCAGTTACTGACCAGTTATTTATATTAAAAGAAACCCAGGATATGTGTCGGGAATACAATAAGGAGATACATATTGCGTTCATTGATTTCCTAAAAGCTCACGACATAGTAAAAAGAGAAATGATTTTCCAGGCAATGGAAAATTTAAGAATACCAAGAAAACTGATTAAACTGGTGCAGATGACACTTCGAAACAGATCAAACAAAGTCAAATGGAAAGGTAAAACATCGGAGAGTTTAGATGTCAATTCCATAGCTATACTAGATGAAAATAATTTTTGATCATAATGTATATATTTATTTTATTCGGTATATGTTTTGGAATGGGAATGTCGCACTTAGAATAAATTGAAAACGCGCCATTTTCAAATAACTATAATATGAATTTTGTTTGACTATAAGAAATAGTAGATTGTGCAATGAGGGAGAGAAATGCGTTATTTTGCTGAGGTACAATTTCTGACTCGAGGGTCATGCCCGAGAGTCAGAAATTGCACTGCAGCAAAATGACATTCTCTCCGAGTTGCATATACTATTTTTTCACGTTGCAGGAAGATTCAAAACGAAAACCCGTTTTTTAAACGTCATTTATTGACATTTTAGTTAGAATTATTTTAAAATTAGTAGCCTTTGGTAAATCTTAAAGTTGGTGGCACTGTAAGTCATTATGACAAGAGCTCACAATTATGTCAAATTCGAGGTTAGCAGGTTAGGTTTTGCGTCAGTTTATGTCAAAACTGACGCGAAACCTATCCTGATAACCCCGAATTTGACATAATTGTTGTGTCAGTCATAATGGAAACTCCCTAGCGAAATTTTTGTCTTATTTTGTCTCTAGGGAGCAAATGTTTTACTTCTGTCACAATGTTGATGCTATAGAAACCGACTTCTAATCCCGGTCGTGGAAAAATGTATTTATTTATTTAAATTAAAGGCAAAGTGAGTCTCATTACCAACTTCTATACTATATACTTTTAAATATGGTTCAGAAATGACTGACGTTAGCCAGTGCTAGCGTCATTACATTTAATATGACATTTATTACCTTTTCGTATTCGAAGAGGAGTGATCATATCTCGAATTTCTTTATCTAAAATAGAAATTCAGATAAACTGCAATTACACAAAAGTATTTAAAAATACATGCTGAACAGGTTCAGGCAACTCAATAATTTAGAAAATAATAATAGACAGCAAGCTCACCAAGTGGAACCTCATCAAAGTAATTATAGGCCTGGTTAGCAATTTTTCCTGAAAGTATTACAATTAATAAATACGGCAAAGGAGCAATCATACGTAACTGTGTTTCAAGGAACGATTGGTTAGCTGTGCACCCCACTAACTGAATGAAACTCAAGATCACGTTGAAAATTTTGAAAGCTTCATTTAAAAGTAGTATCAAATTATATGCTGTTAACGGTAACGTGCTTTCAATTTGGTTGCGTCTACTTTTGTTTTGTAAAAATATTACTGATAATACGCAGTGTTTAATTAATGAATTTAAAATATCAAACTAAATCTCTACGGGATCAAGGTTTATTCAAAATGGGGTTGAACTTCGAGGTATCAGGGAAACTCCCAACCTCCCCATAAAATTGTGAAGTTATTGCGCTTGAGATTACCTGTTTTGTGGACTCGTATCAACTACAATTTGAATCTTACATAACTCTTAAAAATGCCGATCCTAAAATGTCAAAGGTAGCGAACACATAGCAGCCACTCACAAGCCCAATAAATTCATAATTGTATGTGGAGTTTGGGAGTTTTTCCAGTTCCTTTTAGATATTAATTGAATTGAATTACAAATTGCAAAATAAACGATTCACAATTAGATAAATTACATTTTCTGTACTTCTGTACTGTAAATGGCAGGATATTCTTCAGCATCTACAGATTAAAAGTATCGTATGTGTAATTCATATAACAGTGAGAATCTTACCCTTAGCATTCTGAGACAGCGGAAGTTTCAACTTTTTTTTATCCATAACCACTACAACAGAAAAAAATGAATTGATTAATTCAACAATCAATGAGGTTATAGAAAGATAATGATATTTCTTCTACAGGTATTACTACCACGTATTCTAATTTGAACTAAACTAACTTAATAAAAAATGTTTATAGCTTCATAATCAATAAACTGTTGAATAAAATGATTTTAATGTTACAAGTTATAATATTTTCAAACCTGAACTTTTAATAAAAATTGTTAATGAAATACTTAAATAATATTGTTTATGGTAGACATATTTATGTAAAATTTTGGAGAGGAAAGAAATACAAAAATTTGAGTTTAAGTTTACAGCCCATTTCTTTTCATAGAAAATATTTGCGTTAAGTTTTTCTATAGTTTGAAAAACAAGAATTTGACATCGAATTGAAACGCTAAATTTCCACTTTTGGACGGCATCTCGGAAATTGAAAAAGATATTCGCCTTATTTTGCGTATGTGTCTTAAAAAGTTGGTAATGGTAATGCTGTCATAGTAAGGGGATTCCTATTTCTTCGCATTGATATACTTACATTGTGCATATCTTCGTGTAAAACGTTCGACGTCGGCAAAATCTAATACAAGTAAAAGAATAATTATTGTTAAAAATACAGTGCAAGATAAAGAAGAAGCCAGTCGAATTGAGATTTTTACGCCCTAAACGGTATTTATGACAGGTAGCAAAGCCCAAAATACATACAGTTTGCTGCTATGAGACACGGGCTGGGTGTCAATCTGAAATCGTAGGTGTTCAGTCTAAGGGCCTGTTGCAGAAAGCAATGTTAAGTCTGGTGTTAGCTAACGTCGCGTCAAAGTGAACAAAATCGCATCAAATTTTGTTTAGTAATGTATTAGTGACCATAAGCATTTGAGATTTGATGCGATTTTGTTCACTTTGACGCGACGTTAGCTAACACCAGACTTTTAACATTGCTTTCTGCAACCGGCCCTAAGTCTTTATCGGGAGGGATGTACAAAATATGTATCAATAATTCGCTTAGGAGGCATCCCCTGGCTCACAAGGCGACGGCAAAAACGTTGGGATAAAACTCTGAGTTTAGATTACTGTATTAATTGACCATCGCTTCACCTACTGGGTGCTTAATTTGCCCCTAAATGTAACTCCATATCGTTGCGATAATAAAAGTAAACACAATTGTAAATTGAAATGCTGTACATATTGAGCACTTAAATTTACAGCTGGAATAATTAGCCGGCAGGCAAAGCAATCCCGTTATCAGTATATTACTACTATTCGGCGAAGAGCATATCTTCGGACAACTTTATCGGTTTAGTCTCGCTTCAAGGCTACTGAAGATGGCAGGGTAGCTGTCGAAATATGTATTTAGCGGTTGTCAAATATTTATGTGGTTAGTAGTTTTCAACGAATTGTTTCTGATTTAAACTACAGGATCCAGCAGTGTTTTACTCCTTTCTAGTGGCTAGGTGTTTGCTTTGCACCCCAGATTGAGTTTCTCTCCATCAGGGAGGGTAAGGAATATTGTCAATATACAAGTCGCATTATGACTAGCCTAATCATTTGTATCGCAGTCCTTAGCCCATGACTTCACCGTTACAACAATACAGGGTTTTCCGATTACTTTTCACCGTGTATCAGTTCTATTTCACTTTATCTCAACTGCTTTTCCCTCTTGTCAACACTTGTCAATATTGACAAACGGGAATTACATCTGACAAACAGTGAAACACAACTGATACATTGCGAAAAGTACTCGGAAAACCCTGTAAATGCAAATACGCTTCTCCACCGATTTCAATGGCATTCACACGCTAAGATATTTTTTTATGGATTAGGGAACTCTAATCATTTTATGATGCGAATTTATAATCCAGTGACCTTAGCAATTCCTTATTACCTACTTTTTTTGTATTCGCTCCCCAAACTGGTTACTTTGGAAACTGTCTAGGATCCTCAAAATGGCCATTTAGAGGCCTTGTACTTAAAGTCGTCATGGCAACATTTTAGCGGACTCAAACATTAGTTTCCATGACGACTTTAAGTACAAGGCCTCTAAATGGCCATTTTGAGGATCCTAGACAGTTTCCAAAGTAACCAGTTTGGGGAGCGAAAAATACATTTTCGCGCGGCCTCCTAATATAATGCCGCGTTAATGGTAATTGAAACTTCATATTATAATGTTTGGAGAGCTAATACAAAAAAAAACGTTGTATGCAACACGTCATCAAATGGCTTTAGAGGACTCATCTTCATATTATGGACTCGGCTGCGCTTCGCTCCGCCTCGTCCGGAAACATTACGACTCGTCCCCTAAAGCCTTGCTTTGAGGACTAGTTACATAAAGTACTATTTGCATACCTCCGAATTAAGTTTGACAGGAAAACCTACGATTCCAGTTTAGACCCGTGTCTGTTTCACACTGAAGCTGGATGTGGGAATACTTTAAACAACTAACAAAAATGTACCTTTATATTTGAGGCCGAAGTCGATTTTCGTTTCCGGCCCATCTAGAAAAAAAAATATTTTTGTGGTAAATGTCCTCCGGTTAAAAGATTACATAGATGCGATGTTAAGGAGCTGCTGTGCGAACTCGTTTTGTAGGTCTCTATTCGGCACAGCAGCTTTCGTTATTTGTTTTCCCAAAGGCCTTACACATGTTTTAGACTATAGTTCTGTATTTGGAGGTAGCTGCACTGATGATAGCTATTGTGTATACAAAATAGTCTTTCTGAAAATTTCGGTTTCGATTAAAAGTAATTTACTTGCGTTTTCGATAGAAAAATGGCTTTTACTAGCATATATTCTATAACTCCAGAATATATTTATCTTATGTCGACGTTATTCTTCATCTCGTACGATAGGAACTGTAAATTTAAAATATGTATGCTTCTAGCGGCGAAACCAGGAGCACGATCTACAATATCTTGAAATTTTCGAGATAAGAATGTCCTGTGACCCCATTTGCACGAACTCAAATGTTGACAACCGTCTTACCCGCTACTCTTATCTTCATTAACTGCTATATTTGTTGTGTTTTCTAGCTCGTTTCACCTTTTTCAATTTTAGGAAATGCTGTGATCGACACTTTGAGAGTGCTCTTCAATCCTTAACCACACATTTGTCGTGAAGGCGGACGGTGGAGAAGTTGACTAGTGTAATAGGTGCAGTAAAGAAGTTGCTGACAATGAGAAAAACCATAAAATGTGACGGGGTGTGTACAATAGTATATCATGCCGGCTGTGTGAAGTCAACTTTAACTAAGCTTGGCCAAATAATAAAATTGAAAAAAAATAGTACAATGGTTTTGGTGCGATTGGAACTAGGTGTTAAACAATCATAAGTTGGTGGTTCACCCCAAGTTGTGCAGGGGCGAACCTTGTCGTGAAGCTAGACCAAGCATAACGCATGCAATAAACAACATTGATAAAGTTCTGCACAATATTACCATATTGAAACAAAAATGTCAGATTATATCAAATATCGAAGAAAACTGCAAAAACCTACTGAATCTAGCAGAAACTGAAGAAATATTAACACAAAAAACCACATCGTACAAAAATTGGAAGAGACCTACACAAACCAATTACTTTTCTAACTATTCTAAAAGAAAGCCCTAAAGATAAAGAAGTATTGAATACACTTTACAGCACAGGAATCATAATTAAACCAAAGAAATTGCAGCAACCAGAAAAAACAGAACAGGAAATCCGAAATAGAATGAATCCAAGGAAATCAGAAATAAGCAAACAAATTATACACCAAATATTTAAAAAAGGTGTTATGATTAAAACTGGTGATGCAAAATCAATTAACAAGCTTGATCGATTGACCGATTGTGAAGCGTAACTTACAAAAACGAGGTTCCTCGAGTAAAAACAATAGGAGCCGATAAAAATTATATAGTAAGTGAAATGATAGAGAAATCTACAACAAAGCGTGGAAAGAAGAAAAAATTCCAAGCGACTGGGAAAACCCTACACCATAATGGTAAAAGGGGATTTGATTATATATATATAAATGATAGAGGAACTAATAATGCAAAACCATTGTATAACAGAAGAACATCGACACATCAAAATAAAATATGCATTGCAAATGAAAAAAGTGGCAACTGAATTTTTCTTTTCGAAACACCTGGAAGTACTTACAATGAATCTAGGACGAGCAAGTTGTAAAGTAGTAAAAGATCTCAACACAAATCAGTGTATGAATTGTTATGGTTTTGGGACAAAAAGCGAGAGTGTCTAAGAGATGTTACTTGTCGGTATTGTGTGGAATCTCATAACAGCGAAGAGCGTTTATTGGAATACCGAGGCCAGAAGTGATTCAAATGTATAATCGTAATATGGGAGGTGTAGATAAGGTGGATTTTTTACTTAGCATTTACCGATCCTATAGGAGAAGTAGAAAGTGCCCTAGCAGCACCAAATATACATATGATATTTCTGTAATGTAGATGTGATATCATTTGTCACTAAAATAATGTGGGATATAATGGATATTAGCATGATATTTTAAAATGGGATATGAGCAATATATCAAAGATATATGCAAACAACATCTCTAGGATATTTAAAAATGTTTACATTTAACTGAGATTTCCCAAATATTAGGAGGCTATTATAAAATTAGATGTAGCGGGTATTGGATTCCGATTAATAACGGATATCTGCTGTATATTTCGAACTGAGTTGGTTGTGTTATATATTGCAAATATTAGAATGATATCACTGGTAGATTTACAAACAAATGTATTTATACAAGATACAAGCAATATTTATAGGATAATTAATAAAGGGTTAAAAACAATATTTAATTAGGATGTTTACTGTATATAGCTGATTTATTAAAAAACTATGTAGATATAACATCCCTTTACTGGGATATATTATAACTGTATATTACAACTTTTATAATCAAGATGTTATTAACTTTCAGAATATTAATTAAACAGTGCCGTGATAATTTGATACATCCTGTGTATTATTATACAGGGATGCAGTATACAGGGTATAAATTAGTTGTGGAGCAAACTACACGTGGCAATGTTAGTCATAAAATTCTGAGTAAAAAATCTTAATACTAAAATGTTTAATTGGTCTTCATGAGCCCTCACGAGAGGCAAATAAAAAACATGATACATTTTCTGTTTTAAATATGTGAAACTATCGTCAAGCAAAGTTGTTGAAAATGTAAAATTATGGTCGCATGCAAAATTTAAGAAATATTGGCTTACTTTTATGAAACTGTGTACTAGATGAAGTAGAGGTACCTACGTTTGCGGTAAAACGGTTTCATAAAAGTAGCCCGATATTTCTGAAATTTTGTATGGGGCCATAATTTTATATTTTGAACAACTTTTCTTAAAGATACTTTCACATATTTAAAACAGAAAAGGTACTTTACCCTAAAAAAATCATGTTTTTTATCTACCGCTCGTGAAGGCTCATGAAGACCAATTCAACATTTTAGTATTAATATTTCTTGACTCAGAATTTTATGACTAACATCACCACGTGTACTTTACTCCACAATTAATTTACACCCTGTATAGAATATACATGAGCATTTATATCGGTGGAATCTGCATTAGTGTACACGAACCTTTCGTATCTGATTATTTTTAAGATTTAAAGAAATTATGTGACACTACCATATTTTTTCGTTGGATTTTTGCCCTAGGATTCGTCGGGAATATCTTCCAAGAAAACCCTTTCAACGTCCCATGATTAATTAAAGCAAACTGAAGGTGTAATTTAGTAAAACCTGTAAAACTGTAATTAAATTTTGAATTATTTTCATAACACTCCAGACAACCGTACTACAAAATGATGGTAGTGTAAAAGAGTAAGAATTTTCAAAAAACAAAAGGACCGTTTAGTAAATAGCTCAGGAATGTGAAAATTTCTTAGTCACTAACGACGTCTTATGGCTGTAATTCTTGCAATCATGCTAGAAGAATTTGCCTGGTTGATGATGATGCCTTTAAAAGCTTATAGCTAATTAACATGACTTATAGGACACATTTCCAACTTTGGGGATACTCGGCGATCCCAAATATTTTACTTCAACAACAGTAATAACATTTTGATTTGAATGCAAAAAATCTTACAATACTTATATTTTATGCAAATTAAGAATTTCTAAAAATATGCAGAATCTACAAAACTTAAATATATGTGGATATTTATTGTATAATACATTGATAAGTAATTAAGTGATACCCACCTTAAGTTTGATAATGTATCACCTGTCACTTAATTACGTACTTTAATATAAATCTCTCTATTGTTTTCAATTTAGGATGCTTATTGCGTAGTTCGCAAGTGAACAGGTTAAGTTAATAATGCGTGGGAACGTAAATCGTAGTTTTGCGTTAATTTGTTGTTTACAATAATTTTTGTTTTAAATAATTATGTGTTGTTATAATTAAGGACTTGACCGTGCAGTATTTGATAAAGCCATTAATTCTAATGGCCCATTTTTGCTTAATCATTATTTAAGGCGAAGATCTATTTATTATATTTGCTGACTTTTACTGTTTCTTTTACCTTCAAATGTTAATCGAGTTGTTTGTCATAGGCGTACCATTAGATTTTCATAGATAAAAACAAGAAATGCAAATATTTGATTAATGAGAAATTTTTTCGAGTTTCTAAATAATAATAAATATTTTATCACTTTATACATGTATATGCTACCTACACGCAATAATACGTTTCTAAAACAAAACTTTGAATGCGAAAATCATAACAATTGAAAAGTGCATTAAAAAAATATTTAACAGAATAGACATATAGCGAATACGAAATTTGTTCCCGTTTAAAAAGCACCCAGTTACAGAGTATAAGAGAGAAAGCTACCTGCTGCTATTGTAAGCAGCTTAAAACAGGTACTTAGTTCTTAGAAATAGCAACTTTCTTACGAGTTTCTCATAATGGAGGGTGAATTTCTTTCTAGTGTTCAGTTTGGTTTCAGATTTTGTGTTGCAACTACAAATTTTTGTGGAAGTGCTCAAAAAGTGATTTTGTGTTTAAGAAAACCAGTAGAGGTAAGTTTAATTGTTAAAAGTATTAATTACTCTATTACCCCAACCATGTCGTCTAAATATAAGAAAGCAACAAGTCACTTTATAAAACGAATTATTGCACCGAAAGTTGAAGTTGTTCAGATTTCTACAAATGCTACAGTAGTATTAATTCGAACTATTGATCAACAAGATTCTGCTATAAATTTAAGCACAATTATTAATGATAGACTGCAAACATAAAAATTAAGTACATGCATATTAGTATTCAAATTTACTTATTTTTTGTTTTAAGAACTTTACAGTTATATTTCTTTTTTGTGTTTCAGACTCAGCTATTATACCTAGTAGGTGGTGAAACAACACACAAGTCGATCTACTTGCAAATGGGAAACCTGTTAACAGCAGAAGCGGCAACATTTTATTCTGGCCTGGAGAAAAAGAAAAAGTTGCCCTTTTGAAGTCCGGAAGATCTGAACTGTTGGAATTATTCCACCTTTTGGAGGCATTAAGCCAGAAAATTTTAAATTTATGTTTATTGGAACTTTTTTGTTGCTTATCCCAAAAATTATTTTCACCTCTTAGAAAAACACCCAGACGTTCTTGTAATTATAACGATTTGCAGTTCTTTGTATGAAAAACGTGATTTTTAGGACAGATTGATGTGACCTTCACATAAGACACTATGGCGCACTTATTCAAACATAAATAAATATAAAATCTTAAATGATTAGTACAATTGTCCGCTAAGCGTTGAGTCAGAGTGTCACTCCTAAGAAAGCATTTCCGGAACTATATTTTCTCTTTCTTTTCCTGCATAATCAGTACCTACACCCATTTTTCGTCGGTAATTTGGAAACAGTCCATAGTTAGTGGCACCCGAAACAAAGCCTATTTGATTTTATAATTAAATTTTGCCACTGCTGCTTAGACAACATTAACTTTTCCCATTTCTGTAATGAATTTCCATTGCTTGTTTTTGTAAATATTATATTATAGTAACACAATGCTTGGTGTATGTGGGAAAATTGTAAAATGAGCCAAGTAAACTTCAAATTAATGCATATTATGTATTTTTTCAGATGCTAGTGGCAAAGATACCCCACTACTACTGAGGTGGAAATCCGAAAATCCGTAGCTCTATATCTAGCAAATTCCAAAGATAGAACGCTAAGGCAAACTACAATGTAATATATATGTGTACAAAAATTCAATAAATGTTGTTGACAATTAGTGTAACAATTTTAATGAAGAATATAATGTTATTATATTACTTATACCTACATAATATGTTATATAAAAATCAAATAGCATTAACGCCAGTTTTTTAATATCAACTGAACAGCACCTAATAAAAAACATATAGTTAATAGTGCAAAGAGACATAAGCAGGATATTTAACAAAGCATGTTGTATCGATATTCAGTTTCAGACAAATCAAATAAATCAAAGTAATAACTATTGGCTATCGAGCGATTCTTTTTATCTAGCTCACTACTGGGATATTTTGATAATGATGAAAAATGAAAACGTTGGTTGTATTAGAAAAAAGTTGCATAATTTATGGCCTTTTCAAAATCCGTCTATGCTTTTTTAGTTTTTCACTAGTTTATGAAATATCGAAAATTGGGTTTTTTGTTTTCTTCAAACATTTAAAAAACATGTTGTATAAGAACACGATTCAGAGAATAAAATGTATAGCCTCACACATACTCTTAAAATATTGGAATATTTGAAGAAACAAAAATTGATTTTCAGTTGTTTTTCAAGATATTTCAAGAAGTATCCAGCAAATTACAAATCAGTAAACGGCATCTGAAAAAGCCTAAATTATGCAACTTGTCTAATTTAACCAATCTTATTTCTCTTACTGTTATCAATTTCCCAATAGCGAGCGAGATGAATAAAATTGCACGGGACACTCAGTTTAGATGGTTTGGCAATATACGGTGTACATCCTATTATAAATAAATTACCGATATTTGTAAGATATATATAGGAGATCTAGGCGACTGGCATCTAGAGAATATTCCTTGCTAATATTGTGTATACACATTTTAAAAATATTAAGCGGATAACGGTGAGATATATTCAGAAGATGTGCGCGGTTAATATCTAGAGCATATTGGTTGCCAATATAGTGCGCATATTTGCATGATATCTCCAGCAGATGTACGCGACCTATATCTGGCGAATACCGATTGCTAATATAGTGAATACATCCTTTAAAAATATCTGAGGGATATTTGTAAGATATATTCAGCAGATATCTGCGGCTAACATCTAGGTAAGATCGGCAACAGATATACTATTGATGTATTTTTATATATATGGCCATTATTTAAAAGTGTGACATTAATTTATCCCATAGACATTACTAACTAATATCCTTGGTATATAGTGTGCTGCTAGGGTGGACTGTAAGAATGATGATGCATATCATTGATCTGGCATTAGTAAATTCCTGACTTGAATATCGAAACCAAACACGAGCACTTGGCGTGTCGGAAAAGAAAATTCTTCATCTTTGGGGTAATGACGTAATTCAAACTGGAAGTGGTAAAAATTTTTGACCAGTGTACCAAATTTCAAAATTCTTGGAAAAGTATTAGAAGAGCGTGGCTGAAAGGGTTAAACCGAATTATAAAAAGAAATTAATTTTACAGTGACACAATCCTGAAAGGTTACCAAAAATGCCATAGCTCTCCTTTTGGAAAATATTTTTAGAAGTTGCACGAATATATGCAAATGGTCCAGTTCATTTGTTGAGCAGTATATAATGAACAGATCATGTTCGTCTAGTTCTAATACGAATCGATTTGGTCTATTGAATATGGAAAACCGTGTACAACCTGATAATTTACAAATTAATACATTGAAACAATACTTACTCGGATCATTAGCGGTGGCCAGTGAACCTAAAATATAACTATTATTAATTAGATTCGAGGTAAAAATCTGAAAATAATGTACGATTTGCACAGACGTTAACACTTACCAGTAATGCAAATTGCTAAAAAGTATAGTAGTCTTAACAAATGCATGTTTCCCGATATTAGGTATTAACTGTAGTGACTTTTATCGTTAAAATATAAAAATTTTGTTAGCACTAAATGCTTGCTTTACAATCAACGCGCCATTAGAAAACAATATCGCTATTTGTACTGTTATGAATGTTATGAGTATAAAAGTTTATAGTTAATAGAAAAGCTTTTGTACGAACATACCAAAAGCAACAACAGCCTACGATGATCGTATTTCTTGTATTATGTAATTTTGAACAGTACCTAATCAGTATTGCACAAATATATATTTAAAACTCTGCTACACTGGAAATTTCTATAAAGTAAGAATCAACTGTACAATAATTTCTCTATAAAGACAAAACAGTGTGGCCCAGTAACTACCGTGGTTGTGTTGTAACGCTAGCTGCTATACACATTTTATTAAACATAAAAAATGTATTTAAATTTATGCATGGCATTATCAAGCGTTACGTTTTTCCGGCATTCGATTTTCCGATAACGCGAAGGCTTCCGCTATGCGCAACCTACCGCTAAAGGACCGACCGCGTCGTTTCCCCACTCAATAGGAACCCATAACCGCTGCACCGATAAAGCTGCCAGACGGATATAAAAGACGATTCCATTTAAACTCTCTCTTGAGTCCACCGATCCCGACCAGCAACACTGGGCCCAGAGGCGCCCAGCCCCTAATCCTGTCCGTACCCCGGATTTACATTATAAGGTGCCGCTGCTTATCGCAGCAGTGACGTCCGAGGCGGACGCGAGTTATGCATCGCGGAGGCCACAATCGACGAGAAGGCGGAAGACCACAACCTGCGGCCCGTACATATTAATGGGGTTGTAGAATAGCCAGGAATACAAAATACATCCCCAGAGATCATTTAACTTTATTAATGTACAAAACACTTATATAATATATATATTTTTGGAAAGTACATGGTGTTTGGTTACTGTATATATTTGAGTTTGAACAAACTCTGCGTCCGATTGGAGCTAACCCGTGGTATAAATTTATAAGGATCTTATTGAGGGGGTGAAACGTTACAGTGTATCAAAGTTTGTGCAACTAGTTCCTGAGCAAGATGGGGTGGGTTATCCAACAGCTCCACTGGTTCGAGATGGTCCCAATTAGACAACCTACAGCTGTTAGTGTAAATCCATAAACAACAAATTCCTTTCCATAAAGCAAAAAATGGATGTAGATTGCTGTAATCAACTGCTTAGTTACACTTGACGTTATACACAAACCGCATCAAAGCATTACATATGTATGCAAAAAAGTAATTTGTAATGTTTATTTATTTCAAGTTTTATCTCGTTTTGTACTAGTTGCAAAAATGTCAAATTGGTTTATGCATGTAAACAGTTGTCCTGTCTATATGAAATGCAAATAGACCGACTAGAGCATAAATTGGTGTACGATGTTTCTCACTATTGCTTACAGAGTACACGTCTTCTAATCATACATAAAAGTAGTGCCAAAACGAAGTGCTGATGGCATTTGCATGTGAAGTTGATTTACCTTGGAAAACGAGTTTACTGATCAAAACGCCTTTGGCGTAAGAATATTTTTACTACACCACTTGCTGTTCACGATTAACAAGACAAAGCCTCAGTACTCCTTGCAATATCGTAACTGCGTACAAGGGTTATTATTTAACGTGTCTTACGTTACAATAATAGAACTCGTCCACAAGTCGTCAACTCAGTAACTACTACAGCAAAGCTAAAGATGACTAGGGTTTGACAAATTTGACTTACACAAGAAATTACAACAAGTGAACTTGTAGCCGGTTTATTGTGCACCGATTTTCCCAGAATTACATTGTAATTGGTGAGTAGCATGCCACAATAAGAGTTCGGCATGTATGTGAGAAGTATTTTGATAGTTTTACAACTCTACGCACTGAAAATTACTTCAATTGGTGTACAATGAAAACACATGCTGTACTGGTTTGTAGTCCGTTGATAGAGCCGTCTCAACAAAGCCTCAGGATTGGGATGGTAGGCCTTTCTCCAAAGTGATCATAGGAGCGAAAGGCCTTCGAAAGTGGTAATTTCCTCTAGATCTCCATCGAATTCTTTCACAGACCATGCGAGTATATTTCACCCTGAAATAAACATTATAAAACCGAACCTACTATAGCCCAAACCGATAATTCTCGTTGCTAATGCGGTCCGAACATCAATTCCCATTTGGCTTTCAAAGGAGGCACTTTACATCGCTTTTCACAGAAATACTATTATTGGTATTAAGCGCCATATCTTGATTTTTTTCCTGTCATTCATTCGTAATATTTTAGCTTCGCTCATCTTCGATGTAAGAGGGTATTCATATTACGCGCGAAGTGTAATGGAGGTAATAGAGTCCATGAAACTTGCATTACGTGCTCGAACATACAAAGGCACAATATATCTGACTAACCTCAATCCTGCACAGCTAACGAGTTTTAATCCATTATGGCCATTTCGAGAAAAATCTCGTCATTGATAACACAGAAACCCATGTCCTCCTTGCTAAATCGGCGTCTTATTCGGTTCAACTATCCAGGCGGTGTCGCTTTTGTTTAATTAATGTATTAGTTATGTAATTATTTTGTTTATAGGTTTGGGAATATTAAGCCTTTATTTATATATACACAAGGTAGGCTGGTAACTAAGTTATAAATTTATCTAATGGTACTATTCCTTTACCGTACATGTCAACTATTACCATACTGAAGGCAATTAAGTATTAAACGTACCACGGATGTTATCAATCAGAACAGCCTTAAATATCTTAAAATATTCGCTGAACGGGCTTTGATTTCACACCGGCATCTGCGGTAGTTATGATACTTAAAACATTCTCAGATATGTTAATAGCTACAGCTTCTTTAGTTTTAGAATGCAATTTACGCTGCAGTTAAGTTTGAAGTTTGTATTTAATTTGCTCACAACAATGTTGCATGCTCATATGTATATCGTAAACGGGTCTTTGCCACTTTATACCTCAGTTCAACAACAATAATAAACAACATTCTAATATATATCTAATATGTGAGATTATGAATTGAGTAACAGCTTTAAATTTAAAATCTTTAACTCTCATCACAAGTACATCCGATTTTCCCTGAGCAATAACGAGCATTGCTGAAAATGCGGTGAGTGCGACATGCGCTGACAAATTGTGATTCAGCAATGACTCGAACTCCAACACAAACACAGTCGTTTCTTATCGTCGCTGAACCAGGCCAAAGTTCTAATTGAAAAAGTGCGTTTTAGTGCGAGTCATTGAAAGCACGTTCTGAACCAAGTGGTCTCGGAATACCAGAGACGGCTTCTTGAATAATTTTGGGGATCTGAATACGAGCCAACATCTCCAGCCGCAGCTGCAGCTTCCTGAAAGTCTATTCCGCATACGACCTCCAGAAACTGGTTCTTGGCCTCAAGCTACGTACGAATACTTTCTACAGTTGTGCAATACACGCACTACGTATCTACTCGCAGTTATTAAAAGTTTGTGTTTTCCGCTTGGAACCGTGCATTTTGTGAAACTTAACAGCTCCGTTGTTAACTGCAGTCGCACAAATATTGGCAGCATGTGATATCAAGCATCAGCATCTCATTATTACATTACTTTGTGTACGCAAGGGCGCGAGCGGTTTCCAAACCATTGTGACTTCAGTACGATTTGAGGTTCGCATATGAGACAAACGTTTTGTTTACCTTTATTGCTCTTTAAACTAACCCTGGATTGGGGAGTCCGCACTAAATTATTGAAGTTGTTAAAATCTCTAGCAGTGGAGATTGCTTCTCAAATCTGGCAATGCAATTATTAAGTAAAAATTGTGAACTTATGTTTAAACACGGACCAAATATTAAAACACCGTATCTTCAGATTTTATTTTACTAATGATCAGTTTTGACAGAATTTAGTAGAAGTAAGTATTTAACGATATATACAAAATTATACAATAACTACTGCAACATCAAGGTTTTGAGTTTCTTATCAGCAAGAGCATATACTTACGCATATGACTTTATATTCTATAGGTTGCTAATTCGTGCGATATTGCCATGACCCCGTTTAACGGCACTTGGAATGTTACCTCCATTTTTGTCTGAAACAAAATATATAGTGTTAGTGCCTCACCATTATTATTATAAATGTTGGTCGTGTAAACGGTTCTTTATTTAAAGGGCCGTATAAACGTGGCCTAATTGGCGGTTCGCATATTGCGCCGATATCGGTTATCTGCATTACTGGCAAACTTCACGTAGCTTTTTTTAACATCTCTCGCGTATGTTAATAGATCATCTTTGGATGCAGGCATCTTTTGTTTCTGACTTTTTGAGATAGGAAACGACTTATTGCGACCTGAATGGTTATCCTTTTCGTACGTGGCCTAGAATTAGCAAGAAGCATCTAATTGTCGTCCTATAGAAAGTCTGTTATGCAGGGTGAGTGGGTACTTCGTTTTCGATTTTGGTAACGTAGTACATTTAGCTCATTGCTTCAGGAATTTTTAGTTTTTCGCAGGAAGTCCTGGCTTTTCCAGGAAGGTTTGAAGCTTTATCGATTTGGCCTGCTTTACGAAGCGTGCATTCTCTTCGTCCTGTTAGCTCTATTTGTCTATGGTCTTTATCGCCTGAGCAATGCGTTGCAGTAATATTTTGTTCTTGACTTGGTGGTCCTGCAAGCACTCTCAACCTGCTGCCACAATAGCTGTGAGAGCCCGCTTGGAGGCTATTTAACCATCCGCTGAATCCCAAGGATCCTTGTTTACAGGACAGATTGGCAAATTAAAAACAACAAATCATAAAACCAGGGAGTCAGTAGCACGCCAGCTGAGCGCGCCGAGATAAGCGCTATCAGAGAGCTCACAGGATACGCATCGGGCAGCAAGCCGGGGTATTCGAATCTTATTTGGGGTCCATAACGTGGTGGGGACTAAATGATTGAAGTAACTGTTAGCGGGTAATCGAAAAGGGGCTGAAAATGGTTATACACTAAATTCCCCAAATGTCGTACTCGGAAAGTTTTGGCGTTAAGAAATCTGCCCCAGGCAGTATCTCTATATCTATACTTAAGAGAAATGTCGAGACGCGCACAAATCCCCTAAACAAAGGGTAAGAAATGCCTAGACATCAATAGCACACCTTCTTTGCCAAATTCGCTACTTCGAACAGCGCCAAAAACTTCCGAGGACCTTCTTCGATCGAACGCCGGAACAAGAAGCCAAACTTCCGCGTCGCAAGCGCTCAACAAGGTGGGGACGCAAAACCGATGCAACGGCGGGGTATCAGCAATGCGCGATACCCTGACGCAATTTGAAAATATGTCGAAAATTGACAGTAATAGCGTAAACAAAACTCAGTTCAAGGGAATTGTTAAAGCGTCGGAAAAAAGGTTTTACCCAGGATTTGCTATTTTCTCTGATCTATCCAAGGATGTACTTACTTATTCATAAAGTAAAACTTTCAGGCCTTGGGTCTAATTGCAAGTTTTAGAACAACAAAACATGAAAATTAATATGTGCAAAAAATTCAAATCAACTTATTTATTGTTACAAGTTAACTATTATGTTTTAGTACTACTTTTAAACTTAGAAAATCTAGCTTAAAAAATGTCTAAAGTAAACCTTTTCGACAGACTGTTATAAGTACGTGACAATGCAATTACAGAGGATTTTAATCTAGCACGGGTATGACAGTGACCCTCTTCCAGCAGATCAGAATATCTAAAAATACGAAAAGGTACAAGATAGAAGAGGAAGAGAGTCAATAATCCCGTTAATAATTTTATACAGAAATTGCAAAGATTGAATTGTTCTTCTGTTTTCTAGTTTAGGCATATTAAATTCTTGTCTAATTGGCTGATAAGATGAAAATTCCGGGTTAGTTTGATGCCTTTTGTAATATAAGCAATTTATTTAGAACTCTTTATATTGCTTGTGTGTGATTCCGTTGAAGCGCTGGAGAGAAAGGATCTTAGCAGCTAATAAGTAATGAATATCTGGAGATACACCGACAAGCCTCTACAATAAAAACTATCAACCACCATTGAATTGCCTAAAACTAAGCAACGTGGCAACGACACACGTTTTGCCTGTTGTTATCTCAATTAATTCGATGGCGAGAACTTTCAGAAAACTACTTGATATTCACTCGGATACAATGTATCGCGTGTGCGTTTTTTTTTAATAATTAACGGTAGAAACAACAGAGGGAGATGCCTAGAGCACCAACGAATTTTCATTAATCGCAAGTGTACCCAGGTGTTGAAATCGAGAATTCGTAAACTAAATTATTACACAGAAAAAAATCCTGAAAGAGAGACTTCAAATAGTTGTAACGAAATCAAAACCACCTAGCTGGTATCACAGTATAATCACAAATTCTAATTCGCAGGTTGAAATAAGTTAACAACTATAACTATAGGCTGACAAGCTACGAAGTAGCTTAAAAACGCATAACGTCTAATACATAGCTACAAGTTCACAAAACAGCCATCAAATATTATCGCACACATTAATCAAGCATTGGTTTGCAAGACGATGTTACAGCGGTGCCTACTTCGTGTATGCAGAGAACCCTTTTTGCGGGTTTCCAGGTACAAAGTTCGAGGAGCGAACTGTATACTTCCAAGGTCATGTCGGCAATCCAAAAATCAAAAAGACTGAACGGGGCCCAAAGCGACAGAGAACTGGTTGCCAGTAGATGTTTAAACGAGAGGGAGAATACCTATACGTACGTTCCGAAATCGGGTCCCTTCCTGCGCCCTAAGAAATGCACGCCAGATGGGTGACGCGGGCATGACTGGAAATAAGAACGGGTCAATCTCACGCTCTTAACGACTTCCGCATCCAAATGCTGTGGAAACCAACACCTTTGCAAACTGTCCTAAGGCTCTCCACTGACTGCTATAAACAGAAAATAGTCCTCGATAGAACGCAGGCAAAATTAAATATAGCCTAAAGAAGGCCTCCTTACTCACCCGCGATATTCAGAAACATGTGCAAATGAAGTAACTCAGCATGAAATGGGAACGAAACGTCCTTAATTTACCGTTCAGGAATTCAACTCCGACGAAAGGCGCGGGCAACTGTTACTCAAAAATCGAACTGGATGCCCATAAATTACACTGAACACTTTAACTGACGCTTACACTGGCTTCATGGTGCTAACGAAGGCAAGCCGGAGAAGAAAGCCAAGAAAACAATTGTTACCATTTAGTTCCTCGGTTGACAGCTAAAAGCAGGCGTGGCACAATTACCCGAAATATGAACTGAGTACCATATGCCGTGAAAACGAATAGATGCGCAACTTAGGTGTAACAAGAGGGAATATTGTAATTGAATCGTTACACTGTTTGTGCGTTTCCTGCATTCTTCTTACATCACAGGCGTGAATTTCTGTACGAAAGTCTACGAATATTTCTATCAAATAGTTTTTAATACATGCGTATTAGTTTGTGTTAAAATTGAAATTTGCTAAAATACTCGAAATGCAACACCGTTGACGTAGGTAGAAACCGCTTAATACGTTTTCTAATTTTTTGAGTTACAATTTAGAATTCATACATATTCTACGTTTGTTTTAGGGGTAGTAACGGTGATCTTTGCTTTGACAAATGCCACGTATGTAATTGTATAAAAGGCAATAAATAGTCTGGTTTAAGTAAAGACACAGACTTACTTTCCACGACCAACCTTAATGAAAACGAATGTCGATCGCAGCGTTACGGGAAATTGTGGAATTATATTTAGTGCCTTTCTAATTCATTTATTTTATAATTTTTGGACCCTATGTGAACTCTTCAAAATTATCTTATCAAAGGTACTTTGAAAGCGTAAGTGGACAAACCAGTCGTTGCATCTTGGGAACCTCTTAATGTCAGCCATGTGTGTATCGCATCCTACAAGGAATAAAATCGTCCACTTTGCGCTGCTGTTCTAAGCAAAGATACAACCTTGGGCGTTACATGATTACGGATCATATGTTTACTTACTATAAGTTTTTATCTGGCGCTTTATTGGCGCGGAAGCCCTCAGAAAAAGCTACAATGCGTAGCTTCCAGCATCTTTCTAAAACACATTTTCATATTGCCGGCTGTAGGCGCAACACTTTTGCTTGTTCTGTATGTCATGGAGTAGATCAGTACCAATAATGTAGTCTATTCTGCATGTTGAACTATAGAAAACGTCATATCCGATTCATATTTGAATGACCTTTAGTCGTTAAATTAAAAAAATCGTAGCATTAATATTCTCACGCACAGACCATTTCCAAGATTTACTTTTTGATTAGGGCCCACAAAATTATTGGTATTGGCAACATTGTCAATTAGAGACCATATTTCTTGTTGTTTGCATACGTACTCATATTTTTTAATTCCGTAGGAGGACCGAATTTCCACAGTTAGTATGATAAAAGCTTGTGGATTTATGTAGTGCTAAACCATTTGTAGATTTCGGTCGATAAATTTATCTGAGATAAATTAGTCAAAATAATGTCGCTCGCCATGTTAGAATTGCTATACTTTCTACAAGCCAAAGTTAACATACTGTTATCATACAAAGAAGGGGTCCGTTGGCTATTCTCTCAAAAGCAAAATCTAACGTGACTAGTTGGATACAATTGCCGCCCGACCAGCTACAGTTTCGGAAACAGCGTTACAGCTCTTTAAAGTACTCAAAACGAGCGCCAACGGATTTTTTTATCAAATAACGGCAAGTGTATCCAGGCATTCGAACGAAAATACGTACACTCAGGTAGCACAATAAATCTGAAAGAGAAGCTCAACTCAAATACAGGTCGCAGTAACATATAAAGCCATATCAAAGATATCACAGTATAATGTCAGCAGAAATTCATTGTACAAAACTGTACCACAACATCGTTTCAACTTAAGAATCGTAGATTACTACGGTTAGCAATATACAAAGAAAGTACCTTTAACAAAAATTTTAATACTTACCAATTCAAAAACATAGCAGCAATAACAAGAGTGAACACATTGTACACATTAAAAAGAGTTGCCTAGCAGGCAAAATTACAGCGGGTGCTCCTATGATGCTTGGTGTGGGGGAAAACACTGCGCGGTCACAGAAGGGAACCCAGGGCCGAACGACGCCACAATTTTCATAAGCGTTCGGAAAAAATACGTGCGGCAGAAATTAAACGGTTGCGGACCGAAGGCCCAAGATTATCAGCCCGAAACACATGAGCATCGGCCGAGGAAGCGACCATCAGCTGCAACTATGCCTCATGATCGGTACTCCGACACTAGTTGCTGTAAAGCGAGGAAAGAGGTTCACGATAACCTACAACAACTATAAGGAATTTTGAAGCGGACTAAAATACTCATCCTGGAAAGAATTCCAGCCAATGTGTGGCGCCACGTGGTCGCATACAGAATTCTCCGACGGCGTAGGAATAAAATCTTCCTCATAATGAACTCGGGGACATCAAAACCATTCGAATTCAAATTACATTTCACAATCAAAAACCAACAGCATCCTCACAAATTCCATCGAAGTTTTTCAAACGCTAAACCACCATGAATTCGACTTGCCGGACGAGAGCGGAAGAAGGCGCTCGGAACAAAACACGAGTCCAAGAAAGTTTCCAAACAACTTTACCGAAGTAGGCGAAATACAAAACGGGGTGCTCACAGACGATCGTGCGAACAGATGCGCAACAGAGCGGACTGAATACTACCGAATGCGAAATTGAAAAGCGGAACAAATTAAATGTAACAATGCTAGAACTTTTATTGTGATTGCCGATGAAGTATATGTTTCCGGGTGACCCATAAGTTTAGACAAAATTTTATTAACCAGCACACCTTGACAATATTTTAAGTAGCAGCCAGTTGTAGCGTAACTTCTGAAATAACTGTGATCTTAGCTATAAATGAAATGAAATATTGAAGTTCTAAAAGCTACAGTACTGAGATGCAAAGAAAAAATGGAGTGGGAAAAAATAATAAAGCAGAACAAGAAACTGCGGTAACACCTGTTACATATGTTTTGGGAAAAACTTGTACAAATATATCATTTAAATTTAAGAAACTTTTATCAAGTAAACATATCATAACAATAACTAATGCATCTTAGACTTTAACACTTGGTTGCCATATTGCTGCAAAGGGTTCCCTACCCTCAATAAGACGAAGTTTTTGTCTTACGTGTCGCATCAGCGTCTGGACGCTTTCCAGTTCAATTCCCTAATTTTTTGAAAAATTATTTGCAGCAAGTGTTGTTGATTCCGTGCTTCCCAACCATTATCATACACCTTTCCTACCAATACACCCCAAAAGTTTCAAGTAGCCTTGCCTGGGGGACATTTCCAGAAGACATTACATGGCTAAAGGTAAAATATTTTTCGTCGTCCATGACAATGTGTTACCGTTGTTACCGTTGCTCTGATGGTAAGGGCGGTAAGCAAGAGCAGCCGGCTTCTCAGCCAGAGGAGGGCGTGGGTTGTAAAAGAGACTCAAAGCTTTAGCTAAGATAAAAAAAAATACGGGCGCCAGGTAGCTGGTAACCCAGCTCTTTGCTAATCGCACATAAGGGCATACGACAAAATGCGCTACCAACACTTCCTGAAAAAAGATACGGCAAGGGACATAACTAAATTCGCTGGCCTAGGTAACGATTCAGTATAATAAGCAAACAGTAAAGTAAGAGGTTCCACAATTATTTTACACAACATATAATACGGATAATTCCACACAAAATCTCAATACGGAGATCATATCACAGATTAATAATAATAATTAAGCGTATAGCTAACCTCACCACAAAATTGCCATTTACATTTATATAAACGTAAAAGCGTAGTTGACAATTAGATTCAAGTTAGATAAGTAAATAAAACGGTAATTGATATCTTAATTTGCGGCGAAATATTAGTATTAAGAATTACAAAAATTGACGCTAAACTTGGCCAAATGCACTACTGAATAAATAGGAAACGGTCGAAAGCATCGTGGCTTCGACACAACTGTTAAGATTAAATAAAAATAGAAAGGCACGTTGAATGCGACCAAGCACCCAGTATGCAAGGCGTAACTTTTAATTAAATTTTCAAAACGCAAACACGGGCTACAAGATCTTGCTTCCGTATAAGATGCTAAGAACCGCGAATTCACGATAATGCTAGGCAATTCGCCTTAAAGGATCGTTAGCGAACATTACATTTAATTGCTTGCAAAGCGGGGCGCATATGATTGTGTTATCCAACCGTAAATCAAGTCACCACGGCATCGTGAGGATTGAGAGTGAAATGAAACTTTTCATGCACTTGCCTTACAAAGAAATATTACAGTACCGTTGAAACTAGTACGGGGCCGGATGTACCACCGTACATATGATCTAAAAAGCTGAATGTCAGTTAAAGAGAGCTATCACCAAATATTCTTTACGTTTTACGATGGCGGGTTATCAACTACATTTATTTCAAAGGTGAGTTAACCGCTTAAAATACACATTAAAAGCATTCGAAAGTTTATCGAGCACGTCGTAGCACCGTCACGACAGCGCCTCCAGGAGGAAACCGAGGTTCGAGAGGTCGAAATGAAAATATTAATCTAACCGACCTTGCGATGGGTTTTCCTCAGCTGCGGTGAGCGTAGACAGAGGTCGAAGGGCTGCAAAGCGGCCACGAAGCGGACGACCACTGGTGACTGTCGGAGGGGGTTCCACAGGTGCTCACCTGCGCTATCCCTTCGTGCTTGCCAAACTCGAGGGGGGCTGCAGCCAGAGGCGTCGATTAGGCCTGGGTGCGGATGTGCTCGCAGGGGGAGCAGAACATTGCTCGTATACGGAAAAAGTGTAGGTACGTCACCAAACGGGAACAGCTAAAAAGGCATCAGGCTATAGAGTCGAGCAAAGTAAACTTACTAATAGATACCCGTTTTAGATGTTCACGGCTGCACTACGCCAAAAGGAAGAAAAAGGTGCTTGCTAAAGCGAAATCCCCAAACGCAGTTTGGGCTAGGAGATTACCACAAATACCATTCCCGGCGTCTATTCCAGACCATCCGTGGAATCCATAACACACCAAAAGTAACTCCCAGTCTAATATGCCACCGACGGAATCCAATTAAGCTACGTCTCCAAGACGTGAATTTTGGAGGCACCTGCCTTTAGCAGCACAAAAATGGCGAATGCCAAAATGGTTTCGAAAAACTGATAACCAAAATTAAATTTTGGGAAGGGGTTAGATAATAGTAACCCAATGTGCATAAAGTGGAGCCTACACACCAGGGGCTCTCAGGCCTGTAATTCTGATCAGATGGCTTACTTAGATTGAAATGTAGTTTTCAGAAGATCTGAATGCTCAGTATTGTAAGAAAAATTAAACTTGAAGAAAGATATGGCAAAAGTTAATTTTAACCAAGATTAGGGCAAATAATTAGATGAATAGCTGTAAATGATTTTTGAACCGTAACAAATTATCCGTCCAAAGCACGGCAACGACCAGGGATTCTGGCCAATTGTGGAGGGGTATACTTGGGACATTTTTTGCGTTTTCTGTATTTTAAGCCTCTTCTTGCTATGTATCGAGAAATTGTAGCATTCGAAACATGGAAACGACGGGGAAGCTTACGGGTGGACACCCCAATGGTGTTTTGAAACGCTCGGCTAGTTTATTAACCTGAATTTCAGTTAATTTACGTGGACGGCCTGTTTTTGGCAAGGTTTATACATAGAATACCCTCTTCGCACTCCCGAATTGTGCGATATACAGGGTGTCTCAAAAAGAATGGGACACCGATTAGTCATAGATTTCTTACGTCATAATAAATCGATTAAACCTAATATACCTTAGTACAAAGTCCTTTCTGTAAGAAGTTATAGGGCCTTGAACTTCAATTTTTTATTTTTTATTTTTTTGTTAATTTACACAAATGTAGAGATTTCGATTTGAATTTTGGTATACTTTCTTACTATTATATACTGCAATAATAGAAAAAAATTCATAAACTAGACTTGACTGTAAAGGGCACTTTACCTAACTTTCAAAACTTCTTTTAGCTCTAACTTCGTTATCGGTAACATTTTTTGGAATTTGAGGTTATTATCTGAAAGGAAATTAAAATACACAAAAATAATGTACTCTTAGTTCATAAGCGTAAGAGCAACCGTTTACCTTAAAATGCCCATCAAAGGTTTTTGGTTGTCACTAAGACATGTAATTATCGAGTAGGCATGATTACAAAAACAATGGTCATCTAGTAAAAAACAATGATAAATCAATTAATGATATTAGTGACATAAGAATTTGTTCTCTTATGTTTAAGAAAATGCCGCTACATAACGAATTCTCCAATGCTGAAAGGTTCGTTATGTTGCAGCATTTTCGTAAGCACAAAAAACAAAAAACTGATGTCACCAACGTAATTATTTGATTCCTTGTTGTTGTTTACTAGATTACAACCATTACCCATTGTTTTTGTGATCATGCCTACTTGATAATTGCACGTCTTCATGTCAACCAAAAACCTTTGATGGGCATTTTAAGGTAAACGGTTGCTATTACGCTTATGAACTAAGGGTACATTATTTTTGTGTATTTTAATTATCTTTCAGATAATATCCTAAAATTCCAAAAAATGTTACCGATAACGAAGTTAGAGCTAAAAGAAGTTTTGAAAGTTAGGTAAAGTGCCCTTTACAGTCAAGTCTAGTTTATGAAATTTTTCCTTTTATTGCAGTATATAATAGTAAGTATGTATAACAAAATTTAAATCGATATATCTACATTTGTGGAAATTAACAAAAATATAAAAAATAAAAAATTGAACTTCAAGGCCCTATAACTTCTTACAGAAGGGACTTTGTACTAAGGTATATTAAGTTTAATCGATTTATTATGACGTAAGGAATCTATGACTAATCGGTGTCCCATTCTTTTTGAGACACCCTGTATAGTAGTTCTTGAAATATTTTGCTCTCGAAGAATGTTTACTATATCTAGTTTCGGCAGCTGTCCAACCAGGTTGTAGACTGACTTTCGAATTTCTAGTTTATACGCCATTTCTCAAATGACAAATAAAACTGTGAAATATTAAACACATTGACTTTACCTCTAGCAAGTTGTTTTTCCATAGTTGACTAGATGTATTAGCTTCACTATTTCACAGAGGGCAGTATAAGTTTTTCCCAAAACTTATGTAACAGGTGGTATTTTACCAATTATTTATTATTTGTTATGCAAATGATAACAGGATTTAGCATATTAATGGTCTGGAAATTTAGCGTACAAATGAGTTTTTGGAGTTAAAAACAGCGAAGAAGGTGGTTGTTACAATTTTGTCGATGGCACGCTTAAGCATCGTCTTTATAAAATATAATTCTCCAGGGGTCCATACGCTTTTGTTCTTTTATTTGGAGTAGACTCTATCTGCAATGGTATTTTCGCGTAGAACGTAATAAATTCAGGGAAAAATCATAGACGCAAGTTTAATGGACAATTAAGTATTGTATTTATTCGAATTGTTGTCTATTCGATTCGGACAGAGCGATGCCAACGTAGCAATCGTCACCAATTCCATAAACTGGAAAATCCAAATAACGAAGTTAATAAAGAGATGCAAAGGTCACCTAAAAAGGATAATAAAATCTAGAAAAATCCCTGTAATTAAGAAAACTCCATTGGCGTACACATGCCTCTGGGAAAAAAAAAATTTACTTCAAGTGCCTTAGTTTTCAGAGGAGGTGCTGATTTATTGCAAACTATCGGAAACTGCCGCTGTCTTTATATTAATCCATCTACATGGTCTTTCTTTCATATTCCATTATTCCAAAGATAAGAATTGGGAAAAAATAAGAAAGACACTCATTCACAACATGCCATGATCAAATTAAAGTTTAACCTGACATATACCCATTGAAGCAAATGAACTACCACAAGTCAGAGAGAACTAAATTACATGTTGATCGTGAACTATTTTTCTAAAAATATGCAAAACACTAAATAAAATCATTTTTTTTACTGTTATGATTAATATAATCGTTATGGTTGTTGTGCAAATGCCATCTTATTTTCTTTTTTACTTGATACAAATAAACTTAATACAGTGTAAACTTTTGCCTGTCATAGTGACAGATGTTTTCTTAAACAAAATGCAATCTGACATTTACCTTCAGGCTTAAGTTAAGACATGACGAGATTTTTCATCTTTCTTTCCAAGGCCTGCCCTAAATGTGTTTTTTGGAACACACGATATTATTTGCGTGTAATCCTTGAACCCGCTTCTATTTACTAGAATGTTCAAAATTCTTCTCATAACACTTTTCGTTTGCTGTATTTTTATTCCAACTCCTTTCCCAGTCTGTCGTTTAATGGATTTAAAAGTAGGGTGTAGTATTATTTTGTCATTAATTGTGAATTAGGTTATCTCTAAATATGAATTCCGTTTGGTAGTACATATATTTGAAAGTTTATTTGTCGAAAATCCTAGGTAGGTACCTAAACCTCATAACAGTCATTCTGTAGAATCGGGAAATATAGTTGCATTAACTTAATAACATACCTTTTAGGCTACATTACGTAGTTATCTAATGATACTGTCACTCTTACCAGTAAGAAAATAGCTAAAATATAGTGCTGTTTATAAGTGCCTCACTTGCAGTGGATTTCAGTCTTCATACGCAACGTGGGGATTTGGTGGGCATTTAATGTTACGTTTAAAATGAACAGGTCATTAGAAAACTAATGACACCATTTTTAGTAACTTTGAGAATGGAAGTTTTAAGATACGTTTATTTACCAAAAAAGCTAAACGTAGCCTCCAATTAGGTATTTAGTAATTAGTGCTGTATGCTGTATTAATGTAAACGTAAAATGTGAGATTGTTCTGTAGTTCAATATTCGTGTTTGAATGCTTGGAACCAACAATTTGAATTAGTGTATGTTAACACTGCGAAAGGTTGGTATATAGCATAATGAACTTAGCAAGCACTTTCATACTAATTCAATGTTAACTCATTATTATTACACACTGATCGACAACCGGCTGAAGATGCAATGGAGAAAATAGTTATGTTAATTTTTTTCTTGAGACCCTGTTTTTATCTCATATTTATTACTTGCTTCCATTTATTAGAGATCACCAATAACATTTAAAATAGCTTTGTGAAGGCTGTGGTAGAAAGTCAATTTTGCTTTGACAACTACTACGTACGCAACTGAATTAACACATCCAAGGAGATTATCTAGACTAGAGAAACAAAGTATATGCAAAACTGAAGTATTTTATTTATTCATAAACTGGCTCTTCACAAAGCCAACATTCCAAAGGCAAGGAATTTATCCCGCTGTAAATAAATAATTTTAAATTTAAAAAATAATATTTAGTGCTTCATAATATGTTTGTTTTTCAAATTTCTTCAGTATGTGATCTCAGGCAAATTATTTTAACAAAGAGCTCAAAACTATGAAAGCGTATGTGGATCGATCAGTCGCTGAATCTACAGTATATCGGTCTTGTATGTATCGTATTCCACAGAGGATGAATGCCTCCACTTCACTACCGTTTACAGCAAAGATACAGGGTTGTGATTACAGATATCGTAGCAATAGGTTTGCGTACTGTAAGTTTATCTGGCGCTTTATTGGCTTGGAAGCCCGCAGAAAATTCTACAACGCGTAGCTTCCAGACTTTTTCCGAAACATCTTAGCACATTCCGCGCTGGGAGCATAACACATTATCTTGCTTTGGCTGTTATGGAAGGGATTAGAATTAATGATGTTGGCTATTATCAGAGGAATAAAACTCGTTGGCACAACATTGAATTATGCATCTACATATTGCAATTTATTTCCAATAAATTTAAGTCAGAAAATGGCTTTTTAAATATTCGTTAACTTCATAAACATTTATGTTTAGTTGATGGTGTTGCGATACATCTTACGTTGGGGTTTTCAGTGCGATCCTGATTACGCGGTCACATCTATTAAAGTTCTACTTGAGAATTTAAAGACTTCAGTAGCTTAAAATATGTTTATTAACAAATTATTCGGAAGCGATCTATCCGCTACCGAGGTCAATTAAGATCTGCCTTCACCAAAATTACCGCTTTTACAGGTAAACTTGTAAAAGCTATTTAGACTATGGAAACCAGCAAATTGTAGCGGTCCCACGCAAAGAGGCACGTAAAAGCAATAATATTTACGATTCATGTCCGGCCCTTTTTCTGGAAGAACCTGTAACACTGTTCCGCACGTTTTTCCCAGGACAAGTATGATGCTAACTTCGTCCATATACATAATTACATTTGAGTTAGACACTAAGCTAAGTTATTCAATACTGCACTCTAGTACAATATTACTGTTTGTGTTCTAAAAATCAGTGCTACAAGGAAGCCTCGTTCTTGTCAATTAACCGTTTAAGTCTGCGCCTGATGCCTAATTAATGCAATAGTACACTCTAGAACAAATTTACCGTTTGTGTTCTAAAAATCAGTGCTGCAAGGCACCTTGTTCTTGTAAATTAACCCTTTAAGTCTGCGCTTGACGCCTAATTAATTGAATAGTATACTCTAGTGCAAATTTAACGTTTGTGTTCTGAAATTTAGTGTTTGTTCTTGTCAATTAACCATTTAAGTCGGCGCCCGACGTCTAATTATTACATAGTACACTCTGGTACAGATTTAACGTTTGTGTTCTGCAGTTTTGTACTTGTTCTTGTCAATTAGCTCTTTAAGTAGGTGCCTCACGCCTAATTAACGCATAGTACACTCTGGTACGAGATTTAGCGTTTGTGTGCTTTAATTCAGCGCTGCAAGGCAGTACGCTCCGGTGACTCGAACTCAAATACAAATTTCATGCTTGCGCGTGACACTTGTTGAGGCCTAAGCCGACTTCCCTTTTCTTTAACTAGAACCGATTTGGATTTGTTGTTCGGCTCAGCTGGGCGTCGTAGTTTTTAAGGAGAACGCTACGCAGCTGGGTGTTTCACATTAAGACGTTAGTACAAATTGTTTTACGTGCCGACTACATCGGTACTACTGTAAGTGCATTGTTTGGTCATGTGAAGTGGCCCAATAGATGTATTAACTGTACGGGCTTATGATCTTTCCCTTGTGTCTTGTGCATGATTGTTTACAGGGTGACTGTCACCGTCCGGGCTTCTAAATTGCAGAACACAAACGTTAAATTAGTACCAGAGTGTACTTTGTATTAATTAGGCGTCAGGCGCCGACATAAAGGGTTAATTGACAAGAAAAACCACTAAATTGAAAAAACAAACGTTAAATTCGTACCAGAGTGTACTATGCGTTAATTAGGCGTCGGGCGCCGACTTAAAGGGTTAATTGACAGGAACAAGCACTGAATTGCAAGAACATGTGGGCAAAACAGTTTATTTACACAGGTTTACCTTGATAGCTAGCTCGACCTCCAGATGGGCGCCGGCACTTGCATCATCGTCGATATTGTTGCTACGCTCCTGGCGTGTGTCAGAGACGAAATGCCGCGACGTCCTACATATTCCCCTGCATTAAGCTTGGGTGAAATGTGTCAAATTCCCCCTTGGCAATTACACATATATCAGCATGGCCGTTGGGTGGGTCACTCAGGTGAAGAATCTCGCCTCACATATGACGGAGAAAATGGGCTTTAATAGCTTCCCTGAGAACTGATGACTACAATAAACCCTCGAACGTACATCGCCATGCAACACAAGTGCTCACAACCTTGGCCAAGAACCGTCCGCCACCAGCAGAAAACTTGAAGGAGTCACAGATTAATTACCAGAATATACCGCCCCCGCACCCGAACGATACGGGCGAGGGGCGGAAACACAAACACGGTATATCGATGTGCTTATGCGGCGGCCGGAGGCTGAATGACCCGACGCGCTACCAGCTACCTGCAGTTCAAGCGACAAAGAAGCCTGTCTCGCGTGATCCTGTCTGACCAATAGTAGTCAAGGTCTCCGCGGCCTAAAGCCGCAGCTGTATCGGTGCGAGAGAAATCGACAGATGCTATCTCCCTTGCTCCTACTTAATATGCTTCTTGAAAATGTTAAAACAAACGCTGTAATCAGCGCCCAGACAGGCAGCTGCAAAATGTGACGGTATAGAGATTTGCGCGAAAGCTAGACTGTTAAGCGGAACGAAAACCCACGTGCGGGGCCAAGATTTTTGCGTGCTACGGAAAGCTACCGTATAAAAGATAATAGGTTGTCGAAACGGAACCGATATGCAGGCGGACTCGCCAATTATGTAGCAAAACTGCTCTAAATAGTTATGTAGTTAATTGCATTACGAAAAAAATAGAAATGGCCTGACAAGTTGTCTGGTTCATGATCAAACATTACTTTTAACAGCGTTACTAAAACTAATTAATGGTAACATCATCTACTTAGCAGGTACAAAACTTAAATATTATAATAAACGTCCAAATAGTTATAGATTTGATTCCGATAACCTCACTTATGACTTTTCGTTGAACTTGCATTGAACTCTTCTGTATTGCGTTTTAGCTTGTTGGTATGCTAATCCGGTTAGTCCAACTTATTTCGGTTGTATTATTCTAAAAATTGTAAAACAAGCCAGACCAGTCGCAAAATAATAAATTTGGCAATCCTAAGCTTCCGATCCCATCGATAGTGATCGTAAATAGAAATCAAGTAAAAACTGTGTGAAATTTGTATTGCGTTTTGGTTAACGTCCATCCACGGCTATATCTATGCAATTCGATGTCCACATGTTTAAGTAGCCCCAAAAGGGTCCACATTAGAGAGGTTTCACCGTACTTTGATATTGACCGAAGATATGTTAAATACAAGTAGTTGCCGTAATGTCCATATTATTAAAGTGCATTGTTAAACAGTGATTCATAGATGTCTTAGACAACTATGAGGCGCATTTCAAAACCAAACGTTCCTGATGTGGATCAAAACATTAAAGCAATTCATAGATTCTGAAATTTCGAAGAATGAGATGTAATGTCAAACCGATGTGTTTGTGCCTTTCTCTGTCTCACTGATACCAAACAAATTGACATAACGTGCATGTTCGTCAAAAATTTAATATTAATGAAACTACCTTTTTAATGTCATCATTTTAATGTCATGGATCCCGCTCTACAACTGAATTATTTAAAAATTAATGCAAGGAGGAGATACGTACTTAGTGCCACATCGAGTTGTCGATAGCCAATTCCAAATTAACCTAAAAATTCAACTATTAGTAATTTTAGAGCGTTTCGTATGATCAACTAAATGATATTTAAAGGAAAGCTGTTTAAGAACAGTAATCTTAACTATATTCTCACACTTACCAGTTAAGGGAATAGTTAAAATAGACAGTTCTCTTAACAAATGCATGTTATCGATTCTAAATACGATTTTCAATTACTTCACCATTTTTTCATCTGAAATGTGGGGGTTTTATAGGCATTTGTCGTTCTCTTTTCTAATCAACGGGTCATTAGAAAACCTATTGCTTTTTTTAGTGCTTTTGGGAATATAAGTTTTATAATTTATGATTTTTTTCTACAATAGTGCAATAAGGTACAGTTTGATGCATAGTTTTGAAAGCAAACAGTTTCACCTGAATGCACTTAGTGCAATAAAATTATTGCAAACCGCCAGAAGTTTATTAAACACTTTTGTGTTTGCCCGTTGAAACATTTTTACATCGCTCATCAATAGTCACCCACTTTTTGCACTGTATAAATAACTATACGTCCACATAAACTAAAAACTAATGGTTGTGAAAAATATCGTAATTTTCCTATTAGGTGTTATACAGTGAATTTATTTTAATGCGCAATGTGATATTCCCGTTTCCATGAGGACTTGATTGTTACTATTGCTTTCTAGAGGTACGCCACGCTATGTGTAAATGCGTTTATTTTAAAATGCAAATATGAACCGTAATTTTAGTGAAAAAGAAGCATCAGAAAGAACAACAGGGCATTTAGTAACCCACATACTTGCTGTAAGCTGAAGTCTTTATACTACTTGATGAACAGTATTGCTTCCTCCGTAGAATATATTATGTTTTTACATACTCAGCAACGTTTCCATATTGCATTTTAAAATAAACACATTTACACATTGCGCGTTATAATAAACTCCGATGTAGCATCAATATAAACCTAAAACTGAAGATTGTTTTTTAAATACCTGAGAGCAACAATAAGGATGGTCTAAACGGCGATGAGCTTAGAAAGAATCTTTACATTAAATCGCTATTACTTTAACGTTCCACATTTTCTATCATCGGGCTGATGTTGATCTAAATAAAACATTTTTATTTTTTTCCGCGAATGTTATTATTTGGTCGATTTCGACTTAAACACATTCATAATATCTTACTATATTTGTGATATCGTCTGATTTTAATAAGTTAACAAAAACTAATGGGATAGTTTTATGGATAATTTCCGACGTTAAACCTAAATTTGTGTACTTAGCTTACTCTGAGTTCATTAACGTGCGCGCTATAACCAAATGTGCCTTCTGGTGTGTGTGCCGGCGGTAAAGTGGGTTTCGCCTTACGAAGAACGAAGTAAACAGAAGCTGTTAGATTATTAGTGAAAAGTACAGAGCAAGGTGTCCTGAGGCAGACGCCTCGTGTACAGGGTTGCTAGGCGGATTGCGACACACCCGAAACACCTATTAGCAATGTTCGAGGACTTTGTGTCGTGACCTGTCGCTGAGAGTGTGAGAATCTCCATGTGCCTTTTAGTGTGGTAACTTTCCACGTATCATGCTGCTCAGGGCTTGGATAAAGCAATCCAGGGCCACTTCCAACATTGAAAGATAATTTGATATGTATAAGAAATGTTGGCAGTTAAGCGATAAGGTTCATGGCCGGCTGTTTTGAAATCGCGCATCAAGAATGCGCTTAGATGCTTACTGCACGCGAATGTGAGCTGGCCTTAAAAGTGTAACTCGAATGTTCTATAATAGAAGTACAAATTCTGACTCGGTAATATGGCAATACAATAATGATATATCACTTGACAGCTCTATTCAGTTAAAACAATAAACTAGTGTTTAAATTTAAGTAACAATTAGGACTGAGCCCCCGTTCTAAATTTCTATTACCATCCCATACACCTAATACAATGTAGAAATAAGTGTACACCTATGAGGACTATAGTTTAGAATAACTACTGCAAAATGCAAGTTTTGCATTCCATGGCCGCTACGACATAACAAACTTTAGATTCTATAGGCTAAAATTTTTTACTGTTGTTCGTCTACTGGTTTGGGCTTATGTTATGTGGCGATACAACCGGAATTTTACCTCCTTTTTTAGCTGAAACATAAGATACATTTAGAATCACATGAAAAATATTATTAATATAAAAAAACGATGTGGATAAAAGTTGGTAGACTAAGTACATTTATGTGTGTAAAATTGACATTTAGTTGGCAGTTTTAAGTTTGTACAACGACTGTTTAACAACATTTTCATTAATTCACATCGTCAGTATCAACGTGTTTAAAATGATTTCATTTGCCACGTCGACAGTAGCAACGTGATTTAAATTTTTTAACAAGGCAAAATTACGACCGTTTGCTAGTAATCCTAATTTACATTTAAATATTTTTTTATATTTACCGTGTTTTCTAGATTCTACCATACATAAAATATTGTAATCTTTGGGCATTTGAAAAATGTTTTTGTCCACTTTTCAAACATGAAATTTAGCTAGTATTTTTAAGCAACCCCTGTATTCAGGAAAATTCAAAAAGTAATACGAAGTTATAGTTATGCACACAATTATTTTATCAGAAATCGATAACTTTCAATAGTTTTATTTAACTTTTAAGGTTAACTTTTGGTTTTTCCTACTCTTTACCGATATAACACTTCTCAAGCTTTTAATTTACAGGTTAATTTACCCCATCACATTTTTGGGATACCCCCCACAATGGTAAACCTTGCTTTTACGACATTTACATGTTAAACGTGCTATTTCAGAAACACTGTATTCAACTATATTTATTTATAATAATTACATTAAAACACATAAAGGACAAAAACACACATTTAAACAAACTCTAGCAATTCGATCCGTTTGAAGTATTGACGCCACCACTGGCTTTATGTCAATGAAGGGCATATTTCGTTGAACTATATCGATAGAGCAAGGGGCGCGATTTAAAGGCGAGGTACATCCAGTTAGGTTAGGGTGCGGTTAGACTTGAAGACTTTAAGGAAATATGTAACACTTAGTTATTTACCGTCGTTGTATTCGGCGTTGTAGCGCCTTAATTCATAGACAATAATCTCAACATCATTATAAAAGGCTATAATATGATAACATTTTAGAAACAGGAACAACTTTAAACGTTGACGCCATTATTTTACCAATAAAGTTTTGGGGTGGCAATCACTTCCTCATTATCCCCCATTGTTAGTAATATTTTGAGCAGCTGATTTCTACAATTACACAAACAAATCAATGATTATTTGAATGCATGTTGATTATAACTTTGCAATAATTTCCCCTCATGATAGTGATGAAGGGAGTGGCACTGAATGCAATGATTAGAATTCTGTAGCATTAATAGAGCCTTATGTTAATATATCGGTTGCCTCTTAGATGTCTTAAAAGCGTGGTCGCAAAGCAAATGCCCAGCCAACATTCATTTAAGAGAAAGATGCGCTTCATTGTGCATAGTTTATACAGAAAAGCGATATTGCACTTTTGCAAGTATCACGGGAGCGACGATAGTGCTTTCGGGACTGCATAACTGCTATAAAGTGGTTTATTCCCAGAATCGTTTGCACTTCAACAGTTGTTTTGCTTATGTTTAGTGCTGAAAAGTACGCAAATAAAGGCGATTAAGTATCCGACGCAACCTTAAACTGGTTGTAAAGTTTGAAATACCGCTTTAAATAAAACGCTTTAGTTACTTTTCAGAGACAGTCGGGTATATTGGGACCGTTAAATAAAACTTATGGCTTCTTGCATTGCTTTATCATCCCCAGAAATCACCGCTCGCTATGAGAAAATTTAAATAGTGCTTTTACAAACTCTCTATTTGAATATCTTAAATGCGTGTGTGTGTGTGAGTGTTTAGATTTTTACTATTTGTGTAATTATGAAAGTGCACATGCTTCGGAATGTAGTAATAGTCTCGTAGTTTCGCCTTAACGCTTTAATAACGAAGACACATATTTAGTGGCTTATGTTTGTTTTGTTTTCCATCAGTGGCTGTCTTCCAATGAACGCAGTTGCTCAGAATTACCCTCAGCCAGTTGACTAGAATAAAAGATTTAAATGGTCAAGCCATACAGGTGAAAGACTGTTTCCCAAACGTGTGACAGAGAAGTTGTTACAATAGTTTTGGGAAAATTGTAGCAATGAACGAAAGTACCCAAGATTAAAGTCGTAACTGTAAATATTTGGTACCAGTTCATAACAAACTGCGTGAGAGGGGTCGTGAGCATAGATAATAAACGATAAATTTACAATAGCATACCTTGATGCACCATACATATAAATCGAGTAACAAGATAGAACAGAATTATTTAAAACAGCGACCAAAATAGAGCAAAAGATATATTTTACGTACGTATTTAGAAAATAGCAATTGGAAAAATAGAACACAAATACAGGGAAATACAAAAGCATAATAGTTTGACGAAATAACAGCGCACGAAATCGATTAAACGAAGTGTAAAATTCCACGAAAAGCTATTTGACAGCATAAATGCCTTATCGCACCGCCCGACGAAGCCTCAAAGCGTCTTCAAGCTGACACAAATATAGATGATGTGCAAATGGTCGTATTTTGCAAAAAGTCGAGTTCTTTGAATAACCATCGGATGGCGCACGTTTATCAGTAAAATTCCGGTGGCTCTACTAATGACAGGGTCGCAATCTTCTGTTGCATTTCTGATTGGATGTTGAGGTATCTATAACTTATTTTTTACTAGGAATGGATGTAATATCAAACGAAATAAACTATTCCTTGTAAAATCATACAGTTTTTTGCGTAATCAAGTGCTTATTGTTTATTTGAACGAGTGAATGTCAACAACAATAAAAAATGATACTCTATTATATAAGTCTGCGACAATAATTATTTATATGCTGAGAGCTTGAAGGTGTTTATTATTAGAGGGTCGTAAAAGTTCGTTACGCACGAGGTTTATACAAACATTTTATGTTTAACCATTCCTAGCATACAAACAGGTACAGTGTAAAATCATAGAATATAAAGATGATCAAAAATGATTTTCATCCAGTATGGTTATGGAATTGTGCATTTATAAATGCAACTATAAGGCACTTATAAATCAAATCTCAAATTTGGCATTTAAGTGTAAACGTAGTTGCATTTATAAAATAGGAGCTATTCCATTGCCATACTAGATGAAAATAATTTTTGATCCTACTCTACAAAGAAAATGGCATTTGGCAAACAACAGGTGGCTTTTCAAAAGCAAAAACTTACCATCAAAACATCTTTCCCTCGTACCGAGAGACGCAAAATGCGATGGTACGCTAAAATTTATACAATTGAAAAAATTTAAAGGCTTTCGTAGAAATATTGGAGAAGGAAAGAAAATTGGAAATGAAGTCAATGCATAGAGATGAGAAGAGAAAAATAAAAAAGAAGGCTTGAAAATAAATTGGAGGAAGCATCAAACCACGTGGATGAAGAGATCACAAAATCCCTGTTTAGATTACGGCAGCCAACAGATTTTACCTTCACAATATTATAACATTTTGTAGTAACCAAATGTGTGTATAATAATTAATTCACCAAACCGGTTAGGATTAATGAATCCGACATTACCGACCGCACAAACATGTCCTATAGCTTCGAAAGTTGAATCAAAAACCCTCTAAAGTTCTGAAAACGAAATACCTAATTGCCAAAAGAGTATACCCACCCTAACAATTCGCACGGAAAATTTCCGAAAGAACATAATGTCAGCTACACTTTCTATATCGCCGGAAATCATTTAGGTAACTTGAAATACACAACGGCATTCAAATTTTTCGCACCCAGGACAACAGTTAACGGAAATTCTAAATAACACTTTCGGACCTTTAAGCAGTATTTTCTTTGAAGTTAGAACTTTTAATGTTATAAACTACTAAAAGTGGATATATTGATTATTTTAGACGTTGTTGATTACTGATGCTTCTTGGTGAAACCAGTCACGATAAAATGCTATTAATTAAATAATTTATACATTCATAGTGCAACCACGTCAGTCTTATGGTTGAGGCGCTAGGTTAAGGTAGTGGGTTCAATCTCCGCTGATTACCACGTCGACATGGCATTCTCCACTTCAGGGTGAAAATAGCCTTCGACATTGATCATGGAAGAACATAAAATGTGGTAGTCGGTACTAATTAAACAAGGTAAATAAGCTACACATAATTCTGTAATACGTATGCTGATACCATCCACGTCGACCGATCGTGGATTGATCGAAGGTATTATTTTCAGTACAGTAATTTCAGTTACTGATTGAACATTTTAAATAGACTAAACAAATGGGCTGTGATTATTATTATAATAATTAATTAAGCTCTCATTAGTGCGAAGTAATTTTGAATTAACGTTAACACCACAATCGTTAATAACAGAAAGATGACTAGGAAGTAGTTTTTAAATTACGTTTAACTACTTTAGCTGCTCCTACATTCATTTAGGATTATTTCAACGACACTAACTTACTGTTTAGATAAACTTCCCCTACCTATCTTGCAGTAGTTAGGTTACGCCAACCTTTATAGTAGCCCCAATGAGAAGGACCTTTTGTACGCTTTGCCCTTTGAAGAGCTTTATCCTTTTTCTGACATCATAAATTTGACAATTTTATAATCCATGAGATATGTCCATCTGTAATTTTAGTTGTAGGGCTAGGAGCATGCATATTGAATAAAATAAGTAAATTGTTTACTAAAAAAATTATTTTTCTGTTCTGTCATAAATATCGAAAACAGTAACCTAAGAAACAGACTGCAAATGATCATTAAATAGTTAATAATTAAAATTAAGAAAAATACGATAGGTTACCGTAACCGGTAGCTTTCTGGAATAGTAATTTAAGCGTCTGTCGCAAAATATGAGTTTATGGTCAGCAATTTTAGCTACGTACTTAACGCCAGAGATATCGAATAATACTTTGTTGCTACAATTAATGTGATCAACGAGAGTGGCTGCAGATACTGTGATTCTAGTAGGCTTATCGATAATCTAATATAACCCTAAGCGGTCTATTAAATTATAAAAGGCGATAACACCTCGAGCGTTAACATCTAATACATCAATGTTAATATCACGGAAACAGATTACTTCATTATAAACTGGTATAATTTTACAGTATCATCAAAAATGATTTTCACCTAGTATGGATATGGAATAGTTCTTAATTTATGAATTTAACTATGTCTACACTCAAATGTCAAACTTGACACTTGACTTGTAAATGATTTATAGTTGCATTCATGAATGAGGACCTTTTGACCATTCTATAAAATATTATAACTTCAAGAGCATTAAAAAAGTCCATATAATAGTGGAAGGGAAAGTTTTTAAAGCGTAGTGGCAGCTGCAACTTTCGACAATTGGACAAATTTCAAGAAACAAGTCTAATCTCGACCCAGCGAAAATAGTACAGGAGAAGTTTATAAATTACTGCTGACGGAATTGGAAATTTTTCAAAGCATCCATGGTGAGCGGAGCGGAGAGACTCCAAGGCCAATAAAGCAATTCAAACGTGGTTCAATTTAACAGCAATCAGGGACACAGAGAGTAAAATAACGCGCGGGCCGCTAGATGTTGGATCTTTTAATATACTAGGTTTTTGAAATATATGACATGGGCATCCATCCATTTTCTGAGAAAGTACCCTACATAACAGCAGGAATTTGTAGGAAAAGTGCTGCAAAGCTCAATTGCTCATATTTATCTTATGTCAACATATGAGTACCAATAGAAGCAGCTCTCTCTTTTTGAGAACGGTATCATCTTTGATAGATTTTACTGTTAAAGATATTATGGGTATGTTGATATTTTTACAGTTTCGCCTCATGATTGATATTGATTAGGTGAACAAATTTCGTATACAAGTTAACAGTCGCACAAGCAGGCAACTTTTGCAACATCTAAATACCACAAAAAAGGCAATAGAGACTTACATGGTAACACCAATCATCACAAAAACATAAAGATAGGTGTTGCCTTGCATTAAAGCCAATGTTGCTCCTACAAAGTAATTTCTAGAAAGCAGACAAACGCTTTAGTGTCCATCAACATCAACGTTTACGAATAATGTTAGCACCTAATATTTTTTTCCATTTAGATTTCTCCTTTCGATTAGCTAATTGTCTACAAAAGATGAAGACAGATTCACTTAACTAAATGTTTTGTGATGGATTAAGAAATTTTCCTCTTTAACTGTTCTATGGCATTCCTTCCATATTCAGGTAGTGGATGCAATAAAACCGAAAGTTAATTTACTCTGCTTTTGAGTGAAGAGAGCACCTCATGTGTTTATTTTAGTAGATGCACTATCGATTAACTCAAATTCGACGGAATGAACGGTTGTAGTTCGGAATAAATTATGCAAAGTACTACTGACAATTCATAAATGAATCCATCAAATTATAAATTCGGACGCAGCTGTAAAGTTCAGTGGCCGTATTACATCACTACGTTTCAACGTTAATTTGGTTGGTTCATTAATTTGCATAAATAAGAGATTATCCTTTGTACATAGCAAAATATTTATCTAATTAGCGGAAACATGGACTGCATTTTAATTTTATTGCAATTATAATTCTGATATATGGTAGGAATATATTTCAGACCATTGTAATTTATCAAGCATTGGACATGTTTTAATTTAAATGGTTATAAATGAATTCGTTTATCAATAAATTACCTACCTGAACTTTATCAAAAGCTGATGCAGCTAAAAATATATTCCTTATTGCAGAAAATGCTATAGTCCGTTATTATCATTTTCTGGTTTACTTTTACGAGGCCGATGCAACCTGAGACCGAATTGAATTCTAGTACTCCATAAAATGAACTATTTAGCTACTACTTTACAACCTCTACAGATTGATAGTGGATAATATGAACATAGACAGCCAAATGAGCTGGAATACAGTTTATGCACTTTATATGAGCTAGGTAGAAATAGACTAATATGTTACTTCAAATCCAAAACAAACTACCCTTAATATACTTTAATGCTAGGATACTAGATATTAATCGCATATAATAGGTCTGCTCTGTTTAATGCATACAAAACCCAGAAACTGTATTCTACCTCATGCGATTGCCTATATTCACATCATCCACCATTAATCTGTATAAGGTTTCTAGATTAAAGTATTGAGAATAACCGTAACTCCCCCGAAGGTATTAAAAAAAGATGTTCACACATAATAGCTGATTCATCAAAAAGAAGTGGCCGGTTTGCTATCATGATAGAAGGCCTGATCTGTGATTAGGCTGGTATTCATATACACAAGCCTTTACTGGACGTTCTGTTTCACCTTCGTACACAGGAAAAAGGGACACGGTAAACATTATTTTATGACATAGTGTTTAACATAACTTTGGGGAAACTCTGAATGGTACCCCAGCTATTGAGTAACTGGAGAAGGCGATTGATGGCAAACTGTATCTATGTATATCTCTAACACGGTGACCAGCCAGGATTTTACGGGCTGGAGATACGGAAACAAACGCTGCGTAAATAAACTCATGACTGGAAGCTTCTGTGTTAGATGATTATCAAAATCGGTATGTTTGCCATTCCGTTGGTGAGCAACAAGGGTGTCCATGAATGAGAAAAAACCGCTGATTTGTATCTCCATAGTAAAATTGATATGTACTTGTTCATTATTGGGTTCGTCTAAGAAGACCGGCAAGGTATCATCAACGTATCGGGACCAGATGTTGTGCTTCAGTACTGAAGATTCCATAACCATATTGGCGATGACAGATCAAAGAGGCGAACCCATAGACTTGAAGACATATTACCATGCTCTGATAACAGATGTTGGATTATGACTATTAAATAGAGAATAGGAAACCTAATAACAAGAAAAATAATATAAAAAGCGCAAGTTCGATTGAATAAGAACATGCCATGGGGATTTTCCATATTTGGTAAGTTAGTTCGCCAATCACTAAACTAAATTAGGGACTCTATTGCACTGACCATAGAGCCTAGAATGTTTGAACCGCTAGGAATCAACTATCAGTAGAAAGCTCTGAAGGTTTCATAAGAGAAGTGACTTTTTGTATGATTTTGAAAGATGGGCTGCGGAGAAGAAACATATTGAGCAAAGGCTTAGCCTTATTGAGGAATTCGGTGAGATCCATAACTGCTGTAGCATTACCTGGGTTTGCAGATTGGATCGAAATTTCGTTAAGAATTAAAAACGTTCTTTCTCTCTGTCGTAATCCTAATTTTAAGGGGCTGAATGATTATAAACGAGATCATCTGCGTTTTTAACCTTGCGAAATTAAGATAATAGTTTACGTCTTGAATAAGTGTTCGCACGGAAAAATATAGGGAACCAATCATCTTTTCTATCATAATTCTTTTGGGGCTGGTGCAGAATTGCAAGCTTTCGATATCAATTACAATCTGATCTCCCACAACTTATTGTCTTAAGATGATAAAGAAGATAATAGGTAGTGTTAAAGGTTTTACCCCTGTAAAACCCTAAATATTTATATTTTTGAGAGGTTTCTGATAATAAATGCTCTTTCTCTCTGTCTCATCTTGTCAGAGAAACAGTGACTGGTTTTATTCTGCAGTTATGTTAGTAGCCCCTTTCACAATTTGTCACCACGTCACAACATTTCGCTGTTTATGGTTTAGCGGGTGGCTTGATCAGTATAGCATTGGGTAGGTTTTTCAATTTTGACAGATCACAGTCTTTATATTTATGTGTCTTCCAGTTTTTCCTGGACATTTAATCATTCTAAGTTATTGTCGTTTGTTCTTGGCGTGCAACTCTCTCAGGTTGGACCAACTTGTTGTTGTCGCTGTCCACTGCCCAGGGAACACAAATGATTATTTGCAACACCACTTGGGCTTCAACACGTTGGCTACCGATAACTCAACTCTTCAGTCATAACGTCGTCCCACTCGAGGCCAGTGACTTAACTGACAATTGCAAACCTTTTCTAAAATAGTCAGTTCTGGAGGACCTTTGCAAGAAGAACATGTTTTTTGCACTACTAGTCTCAAAACGCACCGTTATTGGCATATTTTTAGGTCGTGAAGTTGATTTTCTCCACCAGGGGAGAGAAAGTAAAATAAACAATTTTCACCGTGGTAACTAATAAATTGCTAAGTTACCAAATATGACTATTTTAATTTTGACGCTTTAAAGAGCTGTATTGTCAGGTTGACAGTTAAAATATTTTCGAAATTTGTTGGGAATTCAGGTATTAAGCCGTTTGGTAGTGCAAAAAATAGTATATACACCACGGTAGCGAATCGTCTTATAACCTTCGCGCTTTAGAGACTTCGCGCTGCGCGCTCAGTATCTAATATGCGCTCAGGGTATAATACTGCGCTTCGCTACTTTGATGTATAATATACTATTACGACAGTCGCTTGCGATACCTAAATAAGTATAAAAGTATAAATAGTATATTTTTTATTATTCGTTTTGAGGTTACGTTTATAATTTTCCTGAAATGAATAACGAAGCTTGAGGACCATCTAGTACAAAAAAAATATATTTGCTTAGTGTGGTCAATAAAGCATGTTAACGGAATATAGACTGGAAAAACTTATAAACGTGTCAGAAAGTGATGGCGATGCGCTTGAAGTAGGTGAAGATAAGCACAATCAGGATGAAAAAAATTTAACTGGCGGAAGAGAAATTAACGACCATGTAACGTTTCGTACTTTATGTTCAAGATCAAGTCTCTGATTACTCTACGTTATTAATTACTGCCTGCGGGTAGCCTTGGCAGAGGGTTGTCGACAGCTGGAGTGAAAAGGCTGGAGTTAAGGTTTTGTTCGCCTTGCTTGTTAATGAACGGATTGCACGAATTCCAAAGAATTTAGGCCGGTTGTGGTTTCAACTGAATTTTGGACGGGTGGGTGTTTGTGATGAACTGTATGGAAAATTTATTTATTAGATGGGCGGATTATCGTTTTACCGGCACGTATCTAAGAAAGCATCTTTAGTTAGGCGATAAGATGGTGTTCATTTGCGGTTTAGCACTAGCAGGAAGAGGTGGTTTAGCTAGGCAGCAAGATGGTTTTGCTTTGCGCTCTAGCGTTAGCAGGAAGGGTTTGTTACACGATAAATTTTTCATTAAGACCCCATGGGATGCTCGTAGCAGTGCTCGCCCCTGCACGTACCCCACAGCCCAAATGCTTCGGCCAGAACTCAATCGCGAGGGGGTTCACAGGTTTAGGGTGCGTTTCGGGGCGAAATGCTACGACGGGGTTTCGAAATTAGGTTGTTAAGACAAAGTTAAGGGGCGCCACGACCTTCGGGAGATGTTAAGATTAATAGATAACTGATGACTGGTCAAAAGTCAAAAACCAATCGCAGTAGCGTTGCGTTGCACCCACGGGGTGCTCCCACGGCACTGGCGTTTACACCTACCTTTTTGGTGTCCTTTCTCCAGTTGCTTAGGCCCTGTACAAAGGAATACATACACAACGCAGCAAGAAACTCAATTCTTGTCAGTCACAATAATACACAGATACTCGAAATGAAAAGCAACACGCAAATTAAAAATGGGTAATCTATTACCATACTCGTTACAGGCCCGAAGGCAAGGGTTCCGGTAGCAAATGCTACAAATTGGGGTTAGTAAACAAGTACAACACAATAAAGGCTGAAGGCCAAGGGAGCGGCACACCCGCTGAAAATAATGGTCACCTAGGTCCCGGAATACGCTTATTTAATTCGCCAAATGGCTCACTACCATTCCCGGAGCCAGGCTCCCATAAATTTATGCTGAAGGCTTATACTTGCAGTACTTGAAAGTAAATAACGGCTCGGGCAGTTAGCACACGGCCCACAAATAACATATACGGTAAATCGAGAGTTCCGAAGCTTCGCACGTCACTGTATTATACGCAATTCACTGTTTATAAATACTAGTACAATACCTTACTTCATCGCTAGAGCTCCAAGCAACTGTGTTGTTGAAGTAATGGTGCCGGAAGATCTCGACCTGGAGATTCAACGCTCTGACGATGCTCTCGTACAGAAGAGGGTTGCGATAACGACTTAGATGCGGCAGGGGTTAATAGGCCGATAGGGACGGTTCACCAGCTTGCTCGGGGAATTTTGGCGGTAAGATCCTTCGGAGAAGTAGCAGGGTTGAGCCAAACGATAACTCACAACTGCTCATCCTGTATATGGATGCTTCGTATTCGTTCCTGTCGCAAATCCGCTAATATAAGCGAGGAAATGTACGCACCAGTACTTGAAACTTTATGGGACGAAAAGCACTTGTAACTGCACACAAGCCCGAGGGTACAACACGCCCCTAAAAACTAAAGGGGTTTTTCTTTGTTCTTAGTTTAACTTGCACAACCGTGCGATCGGGAAACTTTAATTTGGACTTCCCTGAGAGACGCTCTTGACGACGCGTTCCCTCCAATTTTTGGATCACCCGTAAAACTTTCCATTGTTGGGCATCTCACTCAGGTGCATAAAGAATCTATTGTTCGAAATGCTGAATTGCAGCGCCCACAATGTAACGTGCAACAACGCGCGGGGCTTCCCCGTGCATAACGCTCGTCTGACCGGCGCCGAAATCTGATATCCACGGCTTCGCCTTTTAACTTGAGGACTAAACGCAAACTCCATCTGCAAGCGATTTGTTAAGTCACTTAGCGGGATTTCTATGCTATGATCATGCGTTACAGCGTTCGCCTCGGTATTGAAGCAAGTGCCTTATTTAGGGTACTTTATGCGACAGATGTCGGTGCCTGGCCTGCAAGTGCGTCAAACAGCTGGATAAATAGGGAAATATGCCCGATGGCTTAAATTATGCTGCAATACGCGGGAGCAGAATGCGGAATTGTAGATAGATTTTTAACGGGAATCGGGAGTCTTAACAGGTTGATCTGGCTAGGCGACAATATAGTGTTCCTTTGCAACCTGGCGTTAACAATAAGGGTGGCTTAAAGGTAAAATTGCTTCGGCAGTTTTCCTAACCTAGGCAAGGGAGGTTGCAGGTTAGGTTCAACGGTTACTCAGGGAATTCAACTTCTCAGTAAGATGCTAGGAACTTACATGAACTTGGACGCTGCGGATCTTCCTTTTATATCTTTCGAGGAACCCGATCTAGTGAATCTGGACTGGGGCTAAAATGTGATACTTTGGTGGAAACGGAGAGTCGAAATGCGTGGAAGGAGCGGCGTGGCGTAGCTTGCGCAACTCGTCGGATTTACACCTTTGTCGTCTAAGGACCCCAAAACGGGAAGATCTGAATTAATCTCGGAAAGTAATTTTTTAACAATTATAATACTTCGTTCCCCTTAAGCAAATAAAAATTAAAAGAAACTACGAAAATATTGTATGTTACGATAATATGAAGAAGAGAAATTCCTGCAAGAAATCTGAAAGTTTCAACATTGATACTGGAATTAAACAGGAAGACTCTCTAAATCTATTACTCTGTGTATACTTGCAATACAAAAATACGAAACTAGAACATTAGAGCAAGTCAAATATAGTAGTTGCGGATGATACTGTTCTCATCGGTGAGCGCTAGATAAACGATACGACGCAGTCTAAACAGCGGGAATGGGTATTAACACTTAATACCAATAAAAAACTAATTTAATATAACAAGATACGAAGAAAGCGTAAATATAATATGAGAAGGGGATGTTATAAAAGTGGATATATATTGCGAATACTTAGTGTCGTCTTAAGTCATACCGAAACGAAGTCTACTACCTAGTGCTTACAATACCGGTATTCGGGACTAATTTTGTTCGGTATTGATGTAGGAAATACCGGTAGTACGCTATTAACACGTTCCTATAAAGATGACATTTTATAAAAATATTTAATACAGTTAAACATGAAATACGTCTATAATGTGACGAATAAATCAAAATTTACACATAGACATAATGTAAAGTATAAACGTTCTGAAAGAGGATCATCAATATAACACACAACACACATAATATGTGTAAGACAAAGGACAAGTCTATATCAATGGCAACGTAATCAGATCCCAGAATACATGGCAGTTCCCAAGCCCGGCATGGTGCGACGGTGCACGTGATATAGTAAATAATATCCTCTTACTTCAAAGTTCTTGAGAACACATTTTAGTAAAAAAAATAATATTTTGTCAACCATTTTAATTTAGTTGTTAGTTGGTTTAACTTAATTCTGTTATATATATATATATATATAGAATTTTTTATTTGTTGTATTTTTAACTACTTTATTTATTTATCTACTTATTAAAGGAAATGTTAAGTTAATGGACTTCATTTTGTATTATATGCTACTTTTAAAAATACATTTTTATTCGTTTTTACTTCCCTCGTCTGAAAGATGAAGGAAGTATTGTAATCACGAAAAAACTTAACGTGATTAGATTATATAATTATCTCGAATATTCTGAAGATACCAGGAAAAGCATACATATGGAGTTAGCAAGGAATAGAAATGAATAACTTTAGAACTGAATACGGAAGACAACACCTTAGCCTTTGAAGTATAGAAAAACAAGAGGAACGTCTTTATCACTTCATTGTACGTCTCGCATAGTTTCAGATGGAAGGTAGCGGGAAAACAATTTTGTGTAAAATTCTAACTCCTTTGTTATAAACACGTATGTATATATGTCGTCTACAACAATCAGTAAGTACTACAGAGGGCACACATGCTAGGTGAGCCTAAAAAAGAGTGAGACCACCGCGAAGCTTGTCCGGAAAGTTAGCATGGGAAGTCGATCTTCATTAGAGTAACTAACTTCAAGCCAAGAGTTTGTGCGTAAGCGATCGTTACCTCTCCGTGAAAGTAGCTGCTTAAGAAACCATTCTGCTGCCAATTCTACGAATTTTGTCAATTATAGATAGCTTCGCGAAGCACAGCCTACCCTTCTGTAAATTCCGAATCCAGTCTCCTTGAAAGCCGCAGAATTGTATGTCGACATGCAATCGGATATATTTAAAGTAATCCTGGCATCGTCCTGTCGACGCAATCCTGGAGCAACATCTCGTTGTCAGCGTGTAGATCGACACCAACGCTCGAAGCTAATATTTAAGCTGCCTGTGTCCATTCTTTATTTGTCATATATTTATATTTATATGATTATATTTATATCGCACCTGGCCAACAGCCGTTAGGCCAATTATAGGCGTCGCTGTGCATTTATGGGGACTTCCAACCTCCCCCCCCTAACGACTGTCATGATATTGCTATGACCGCCGGGACCAACTATTTCCGTGACAGCCGTATCACAAGGCGCCGAGAGATGCAGCCGTGGAACTCCCATCCAAGTTCTGACCAGAGAGAGCGTTGCTTAGCTCTGCTGATCGAACGTGGACGCTTGTTCAAGCTACACCACCCGGGACCTCAAGTGTATGGAGTGACGCTAATCTACTCGTCGACATCTTTGAAGCTACTCATTTTGGTTTCCTTGAAGTCTGGCCGCCAAATACAGCTTTGACTGCTAACGGATCATTGCTCGGACAAAATATTTTCCAGCTAACACTGGCTTGCAGCAGTGGATTAAATTAATGTTCTGCTAAGTTAAACGTGTTTGTATAGCATGTGTACCATTTACTGCAGATTTGTATATGTACAAAGCCAGGTTTGCTTGCGTAAATTTTCTTTGTCCTTGTAGATGTTTTATCAGTCTATTAAGTTTTACTATACTCGGGCCGCCGAACCGATAGAGTGGAGCAGGCAACCCAAATAACATATTACAAAGGTCACTTGATAATATTTTAATTATAATTACTCAAAAGGATCGGAGATGCCGACCCTTGTAATTAGAACTAATTTCAATAATTGTCATTAAATAACTTTTTGAGGTTATGATGCAAATAGAAATGTCGACCAACTTAAAAGTCAAGCCTGACATTTGCGCACTTGTAATTGAAAATGTTTAAGCCTGTGGCCTGGCTCTTCCTAAATCTCATTATTGGCTGCGGCGTCGAAACCAAAACACGTTGCCCGTGATATGGTTAAGTTTGTGGCGTTTTTTCTTTGAAGTTCCTTTATTCAACCATTTACAAGGACTAAATTGTGCATCTCTACTGCTGTTTTCACAGTTACATACAAGTATAAAATATTGACTTGTAAAGTAGTTTCTTAAGGAACTTTTAATTATTCATAGAGCTGCCTGCATTATGGGTAACCGTAAGAAACTAATTCGTAGTCAAGAACGTGAAAGAATCTATAGCAATTATTGCAAATTTTACTCAGTCGTTTTGCAAGAATGGGTGACTAAAGCAACCGATGTTGGCTTAAATACAGTTAAGCGAATTGTTAAAGGAGCCTAACAAAGTGGCGGAAGAAAATTTACTTCTCCAAGAAAACAAATTACTAAACTTACCCCAGGTCTTCTCTCGATCAATATAAAGAAGAAGTAATCCCAAGTGTGATCTATAATTTTGCCATAAAAAGAGACCTACAATGAAAGCTGTATTCGAAGTCGAATAAAATGAAGGGGGGTGTTAATTTCACTGAGAAATTACATTCCTTTAGGCGATTGGTACATAAAATGGGTTTTCAATAGAGAAAATGTCAGGAATGAATTTGGTACGAAATCTTTTCTACCTCCGGCATGAAGAATAATCAATTCTTGCGCTTTACTGACGGGGGATTTAAAACAATTGTTGGTACCAACATTTAGAACAGTATGGAAGCTATGCAAGTACGTTTCATCAGTGTACACAATATTTCAGCATTCGGCTTTATATTTTATCTTAAGAATTCAACACAATTTGCTGGAATTTCTCTCTTCTCTATTAGAACGTGTGCCTGTTGTGTTGACATTTTCTTTATTGAAAACCCATTTTATGTACAGCTGCGGAAATAAAAAGCGGGACACAAAATTTTTGCCGAAGTTAAATTGTCTGAATAAATTCATTTTCGATGCTATCCCAAGCTTCTTGTACTGCATTAACCTGTTCGTCTTTGTTCATTGACACATGATAGAAAGCATTTCATAAAAAATCAGGAAGGCAACATTACAACGTTCAAATAGTAAAAAATGACCCTACAGAACTTGTCCCGGTTTATGTTTCCGCAGCTGTACCAATCGCCTAAAGGAATGTAATTTCTCAGTGAAATTAACACCCCCTTCATTTTATTCGACTTCGAATACAGCTTTCATTGTAGGTCTCTTTTTATGGCAAAGTTATAGATCACACTTGGGATTACTTCTTCTTTATATTGATCGACAGATGACCTGGGGTAAGTTTAGTAATTTGTTTTCTTGGAGAAGTAAATTTTCTTCCGTCACTTTGTTAGGCTCCTTTAACAATTCGCGTAACTGTATTTAAGCCAACATCGGTTGCTTTAGTCACCCATTCTTGCAAAACGACTGAGTAAAATTGCAATAGTCGCTATAGATTCTTTCACGTTCTTGACTACGAATTAGTTTCTTACGGTTACCCATAATGCAGGAAGCTCTATGAATAATTAAAAGTTCCTTAAGAGGCTACTTTACAAGTCAATATTTTATACTTATATGTAACTGTGAAAACAGCAGTAGAGATGCACAATTTAGTCCTTGTAAATGGTTGAATAAAGGAACTCCAAAGAAAAAACGCTACAAACTTAACCATATCACGGGCAACGTGTTTTGCTTTCGACGCCGCAACCAATAATGAGATTTAGGAAGAGCCAGGCCACAGGCTTAAACATTTTCAATTACAAGTGGGCAAATGTCAGGCTTGACTTTTAAGTTGGTCGACATTTCTATTTGCATCATAACCTCAAAAAGTTATTTAATGACAATTATTGAAATTAGTTCTAATTACAAGGGTCGGCATCTCCGATCCTTTTGAGTAATTATAATTAAAATATTATCAAGTGATCTTTGTAATATGTTATTTGGGTTGCCTGCTCCACTCTATCTGTTCGGCGGCCCGAGTATAGTACATAACTGACAGACGAAATACCAAGTGAACCCCACACATTTGTTCCCGTATCTTTTTAGATATCATTGTTTTGACTATGCTAATCTGTAGCAGCTTAGCAATTGTTAAAGGCGATTTAAACAAGAAAAACTTATTTTCACCTCTTACATTTTATCAGTATTGGACATGGGCTTCCTTGATTGTAAGATGAATAAAACACAGAATAAACTTCCATTAAAGCAAACTGTCCAGGCCATTCATATATTTATTAAATATCAATCATTTTCATAAACCTTGAGTCTTTGCAAAGAAGAACAACCGCATTTTCGAAGTGTAGCGACAATACCTTGTACATATTTTAAATTAATATACTGCATGTATCTTCCTCGCGAATCAATACTATTTTTAATTCTAAACTTGTAGATAACTACGTTTTTACGAAAACAATTCTATTAACTACTGCGTCTAGGTTAAAGAACTGCGCTAGATTGAATAACGCCTGGAAATCTATTAGAGGGTTTATTTCAAGTGGACACTGAATCAAGATTGCAGGGGCAGACAGACAGCGTTATCAGATTTCATTTACGAACAAAACTAAACAGCAGATAATTAAGTAAGTATGAGAGCAACGACAGACTCGACTCCGTACTAAATCAGCAGGTTCAAATTGTGACAGCCAAGAACAACCGAAACGCCAATTTAAGAATCTAAAAGTAATTTATCAGGCTTACCGGAGCAGTCATTTTGACAGTAATAAAAATATCTTTGGTAAATTTTAACTCCAGGCTGCTCAGAAATTGGGCAATAATCAGGTTTGAGCGAAGAAAAAAGAAACAAAAGTCTCCAAGTTCGTTCAAACTTTCAACAGCTTAGTTTTGAGCGAACTCCGCAGGGCCCTAAATATTTATTTGAAACTCTAAACGCATTATGTCTGATTGAGATGGGCCGTAATTGAATTTTTGGCTGCTGGAGTTCGAAGTAATTAGCGGTTGTTTTCGATCTCGTTTAAATGGAAGCCTATTTTTGACAGCGTAAATTGCCATAAAGATGTTAAACGTAAGTACATTCAAGCATCGCGGAAGCTGTGATGGAATAGCAAAAGCAATTGGCATAAATTCGGATGTTTACATTACGCATAAAAAATTCATAAAAACTCCTGTGACGATTTATCTTTGATTCAGAAACACCAAATCGCCTTATAGCGGAAATTCTCTCGAAATGTGGCTAAAGAGGCTTACTCCTCTGCTTAGAAGTTTTTAAATCTCTCTTGAAAATTTTCGGAACATTAATTTTCTCAAGTAATTTTAATTTTTATTGGCTTTGAATCTAAAGAGCTGTTTGTAGGAACATGGTAGATATCAGTTTGATGTTTGTTACTAAGCGCCTTAACAGAAGAAAGAGAATTAACAATAAAAATACCCTACTCGCGCTGTAATAACACAAGCAATCTGGGGAACTTGCCTTCCACTCGCTTAACTCACTTTTGACAAAAACCCTTCTACGTGCTTTATGCTCAATGTGGGTTTCTTGCAAATTGCGAAATACAAAATAAAATAAATATTTGATACATATTCATAAAAGTATTCATTAGAGTTTGATATAGCGTTGGTATCATGTTAACATTTTTTGCCAAAATCGTTATAAAACATTAGAAAAATTGTTAAAGAAATAGAGCATTACACTCTAGGGAAAAAATATGCTGTAATGGTTCACTGCCCATAGAAATTCGGATTGCCTAATTAACTAAATGAATAAGGTCAACGTAAGTACAGAATTAATTAATATTATATCTATTGCAAGATAATCAGTACTTTACATTAATAAGTGCGCTTGATGTGAGCAGCAGTAACTCATAATTTGAGGGATGAAAGTTAGCAAGTAAAGCAGGTTTTAGAAGGGTTGTAAAAAAAGAAAAAAAGCCGACCTGCTATTAATTAATAAAATTAATCGATGGTAGTAAAAATCGCAGTTTATACACCACGGCAGCTCTCAAAACTCTTTACTTACTGCGATGGCCGAGCTAACTCAAATTTCGGCAGCCTTGGGTCGTAGGTTCAAATCATCAGCTGTGTACCCTGGAATCTCTTCAAAAAAAGAAAAGGAAATGGGGGCCAGAAATCAAACGATTTCAATTAATAAGAGGAAATAAACTGCAAGTAATAAAAAGTCTTGAAGCGTCAGTAGTAAGTAATCAGGATAATTAGAATGCAAATAATGTGATAACAAAGTTGTGTACGTTAACTGAAGGTTGCGACACGCATAAAATCAAAAAACCCCTTTCGGGCCATTCTAATAACTGTGAATTCAAATTATTCATGCGATATGCATACCTCATTCATTTAATAATTCCTTCTGTTTAGGCTATTGAAATAAAAAAGCGTGACTGTACCTTTTACAGAGGGTCAATACACATCAAAATTGTAGCTTTAAATACTGAGCATAATTAAATATAGGCATAAGAATTTAAATGTAAAAAGAAGAGCATGTATGAAATTGAACATAACATGTTAATCATTGCAAAAAGTATGAATTTAAATTCCAAATACTGACGGTTTTAAAATGCACGGATGTGAATTCCTGGTATTGAAGATAAGTTGATATTTAATCCCGGAGTAGTACTAACTAACCTCGAAACAGATACTGGACGTGAACGGCTACACACATTGTTGAAATCGCCGTGGATGCACTGGTGATTGCAGCGGACGCACCCTCAAATGGCAGCAAATACCAGAACGCCAGCAAGTGTCGAAAATGCGATTAGGCTAATAACTTGGCCTCCGAGATAAACTCGTGGATGAAACTGTTAATAAAGAGCTCAGAAAAAATTTAATTACTATGGAGATAATAAGACAGAAAAGCGCCATCGTACCTGATCATTGTCATTGTCAGGAATCACACTGCTCATTAAATTAATTGAGCGCACGTAATTTGACTTAATTAAAATCAAACCTCAACCGCGTCGGTGGCGGTGGGCTCAGGAGAGAACAGCAAGACCCTCGGCGAAAAATTTGCTTCCAAAGGAAAGCTCGCATTACAACGGCTTGCGATAACAGATAGCACGGGTCAAAAGTGCATTGCGTGAACGAAAAGAACTCGATCTAGGTCCAAAATAAGCTGCTTTGGAAAATTTAAGAATTCGAAATACAAATGATTTATAATTCAAATAAAAATATACAGGTTAGGCCTGAAATAAATTGGTAAATAAAAAAGTTTTTACTTATAGCAATTGTGTGTAAAGTTATTAAACAGTAAGCATATGGGTATAGTTTTCCAAGTGCTAAGAGGTCCAAGTGAAGTATATTAACCAGCAGGAAAATTCGTCCAAGTGTGAGTGACTTCGGGGGCCCATTTCCTTATGTAAGAAGCTTCGCCTAGCAAAAATAGTGGCTGCTATGGGTAGCAGTAACCTTCAGGAACCAGTACATGTAGAAATTCCAACCAACAAGCCATTCCCAAGTGCATAATTCCCGTGGTGTCATTGTGGAATGTGTCCAGCATCCGGGAAGCCTCCGATTAAGGTAGGATTTCATATGAAGCCTTTGCTGCATCGCCCTAATTCGCGGGGTTCGTCGAGATTAGACTGTGTACGAGGTGAATAGGCATATTCCAGTTATCCAGATCCGTTTACCTTCGAGAAATTCACTTAGCGTCCTTTGAAAATGCGGGATGACGCGGCATTTTTCAGTTTAGGCCCAATATAGAACAAAAAGCAATCGCGCATCGGTTTCTACTTCACACTAGAAACAAAAGGAGCTTAGCAGTTGCTACGTCACAATATTAATATTTACCTGATGCTTCTTTGCCATTTTGGTGTTAACGCTATTTTCGCACTGGCAGATCATCGTGTGTACTGATTCAAATTTAGAGGTTCTCCAAATGTCAGATGGAAATTGTGCATTTGCCCTAAATATTTGAGAGTATTTGTCATACAACGAGTTATCTGTCATACACATTTTTTCTTAATTTTATGAACCTACACCCTGAATCAAGTTTGTCTCATGTTCTACAGAGTTATCTTCATTAATGACCTGAATTTGGTGTTAGATGATGTGGAATACTTATTGTTTGCTGATCACTGTAAAATTTTTAAGAGTATAGTTGACAACTCGGACTTTGAAATTCTACAGAAAGCGCTAGACCAGTTTGCAAACTAGTGCACCGTAAACGATTTTATTTGTTCCTCACTTGTAAACATCAATTTATCAAGTCACTGTATTCACCTTGAAAATGTTTCATAACTGGCTAGCCAGTAAATTTTTTACTGGCTAGCCAGTTATATTTTACAAGCGTGCTCATAGATAAATGATAGCGTGCAAAGCCAGAGTTGTCTTCCTTAGTATGTGTCATATTGATTAATTTAGTTGCTTGTCAGTTTGACACTTTGAATAAATGGTAAATTTCTAGTTATTTACAAGTGAGGAACAAATAAAGTATTCAACAATACACGCCAGGTAAGCATTTTTACTGACTCAAGGATATGACAGGCTCGCCTAACGGCTCGCCAGTCATCGCAATCCTATCGCCAGTAAAACCTGTTTTACCTGGCTTGTAATGTTAAATACTATAAACCTTATTCTTAATAAATGCAAATGTATCTCGCCTTCCCGCTCAAAAGCTTCTTTCGCTTTTGATTATACCATAAACGATGCTTCTTTAACCCGAGTTACATCTATACGTGATCTTGGTGTAATTTTGTATTCAAAAATGACATTCTCTCAACACCTAGAATTTACAGTCAATAAGGCAAACCAACTACTGGGTTTTGTTCGAAAAACTTGTTTTGAATTTAATTCAGTTGCTGTCCTAAAGTTACTGTATCTTATGGTTGTACGTCCTATACTGATGTTTGGTTCAGTGATCTGGTCTCCTAGTTTTAGAGTTTACGTTGATTCATTAGAGACAGTACAGCATAAATTTTATAGAATAGCAGCCTTTCGATTGGGACTACCGGACCCATTCACTAACTATAATTATAGAGAAGTGTCTACAGCCTTACAGATCCCCTCATTAGAATCTCTTCGTAAATGTTACGATCTGCTGTTCCTTTACAAATTAATAAATAGCCAAGTTGACTGCCCCCTTCTGTTGAATCAACTAAATCTAAGGGTTCCTAAACGTTAATCGAGAATCACTAATACCTTCGTTCTATCAACCTACTTATCATCGTACACATTAAACAACCTTTTATAATTTAGCGAGAAACGGCACTTTTATATTTGAGTAAGAAAGCAATGTCCACTTTTTCAATCAGTAGTAATTTTGTATGTCCGTTTATTATTGAAATAAATACATAAATTTATAGCGGATAGGTAAAATAAGAAAAGGGCAAAAAACCATTTATTACTTGTCGTAATTATTATTACGCTTTTTTAATTTGCCCTCAGTTTGACAGGCAGGTTCGTAATTGAATCTAACCCAATTTATAAAGTGTAGTATCCCTTGCAATTAATTATTCGTTATGTTTATATTTAAAGAGTCCATAGGCGGATCTAGGGGGGGGGGGCACGGGGGCACGTGCCCCCCCCCCCAGACGCTTAAAAATAGACAAGGAGTTTAATACGGCCCTGCTATAATTACTTTCGTTTTGTTTTGTGTACTATGGAGTATGGAACCTTCATCACAGTATATACTTAGTATGGGAAAATCAAAGTATCGCAAAATTCGCAAATTTTCAAAATTTCTAGATGAATAGAATTACCAGAAAGTACGTCAGCAAAGACAAAATGATATAATAATTAATAAGTATTATATTATTTTGTCTTTGTACGTCATGATACTCATTGTCCGTCTCTGGCAGACTTTGCGAATCTTATTCGTTGTGTCCTTCTCTTACACTTGCAATTGAATTGAAATAGATGAATAAGCGTAGGCGCGCTCGTCGCAGGGGGATGAAAGGGCGAGGGCGAGGGGAGGGGTCAACTTCGTCGCAGTCAGTCACGACAGGTCGTCCGGTCGAACTGGTTTTGTACGTTTGTTATTGTTACGATTACGAAACCTAAATTTTACTTATTTGTTTGCACATAGTTCATTGTAGTGTTAGCCACGCGTTAGTGAGTAACGAGTGATATTATAGTATTATTATTTATAATGAGTGACAAAGATAGTAAAAGACAAAAGAGCTTAAGTGCGTATTTCTTTACAAAAAAACAAAAAACGGACGATGCAGTTGCAGAGACTGGGAGAGGGAATGAACCGATTGAAGGTGATAGTTCTCATGTGCATCCATCCTCGTTTGCGGCAACTACGTCAATGTCAACACATGAAACACATCAATCAGCAGCGTCAGCCTCCACTAGTTACATGTTGCAGCAACGTGACATAGGTAGGTTTCGCGACGCCCCTGTTGGAACGATTGGCAACATGTTCGACATTTGTTAAAAAAATAAAAAGTTCTAAAATTCATATTTTTTATGACCATTAAAAACTACTTATTTAGGGCATTTATAAATGTATAAGCTTACGCTGGTTTTTGGCAATTAATTTAGTCTTTCATTTTTATATTTACTTACAGGTAAACTACTTATCAATGAGCAGGACAGTTCAGTTCTTACAGATGAAGAAAGGTACCAGTGGTTAAAAAATACTTGGCAACCTACAACAGACTTTAAGTTTCCACTGGTGCGTGAGGGAAAAAAAACCGGTCTCTTCAAATGAGCTGGTTAAAGAAACATGAATGGCTAGCATACAGCAAAATTGCTGGTGGCGGATTGTGCAAAATGTGCATTCTTTTTGGTCGGCGTGAGGCTGGTACAAATGATGTGAAGCTGGGAAAGTTGGTGTAGGAACCACTGAAAACATATAAAAAAGCCATTGAAACGATCATGCACCACGAGAGCACGAAATATCACCGAGCGAACATGGTAGCATCTCAAAATTTTTTGATGGTAATGGAGGGAAAATCAATGGACGTTGTTGTCCAAATGAGATCCCAGGAAATGAAAACTATTGAAGAGAATCGTAAAAAGCTTATACCCATTATAAAAACAATTATATTATGTGGAATGCAAAACATACCATTAAGAGGTCACAGGGATGACGGTAATTTAGAATTGGAAAGTTCCTACGGAGAAGGCAACTTCAGAGCTTTGTTGAAGTTCCGAATCGATGCTGGAGATGAGATACTTCATGACCACGTAAAAACGTGTGCTAAAAACGCTTCCTACATAAGCAAGTCCACACAAAATGACTGGATTGAGTGCTGTGGGGAATTAATCACAACCAAAATAGTAAACACAATCAAAAAGGCCAAATATTTTACTATTATAGCTGATGAGACCACAGATGTTTCTGTTTGTGAGCAACTGACCATTTGTATTCGCTATTTCGATGTAGATACGAATGAAATACAAGAAGAATTTCTTATGTTTGTCGAAGTTGTTAAACTTACTGGTGAAAACATTGCTAAGCATATTTTGAAGGCGTTGGAAAACCTTAACCTGGACATTACATTGTGCCGTGGTCAAGCATACGATGGAGGAGCCAACATGAGTGGTAAAATAAAAGGTGTTCAGGCATGCATATCCAACATTCAACCTTTAGCCTTTTTTACTCATTGTGCAAGCCACCGACTCAACTTAGCTATCAGTACTGCCTGCACCGTACCCAGCATAAGAAATGCCGTAGGGGTTATCTCAAGTGTAGCAACTTTCTTTCGTGAGTCAGCTCAACGAATACATCTCCTCAGAGAAGAAATGCAAGCTCATCTGCCAAAGGAAAAACAAAATATAATAAAAAAAAATGTGTGAGACCAGATGGGTGGAAAGACATGAAGCGGTTTTGACTTTTTTGGACGTCTTGCCATGTCTTCCTGAAATTTTGCAAAAAATGGCTGATGAAGGAGTCAGAAGTGCTACACCTGCATTTTCGTTGCTCCAAGCTATCATGTCGTCGGAATTTCTTGTAAGCTTGGTAATCCTCGCTGATATTTTAGGAATTACGCTGCCTTTATCTCGATCATTACAAGCCATTGAAATTGATATACTTTCTGCAGTTCAGCTTATCAATACGACCACAGCCAGTCTGCAAAGGCAACGTGAAACTAGCACGGACGCATTCAAAAAACGTTTCAATATGGCTGAGGCCCTCGCAAACGAAATTGGTACAGAAATCACGGTCCGCAGAATTACCGGCCGTCAAACAAATAGGTCGAACATTCAAACGCAGTCTATTGAAGAGTATTACCGACTTACAATATATATTCCTTTTCTAGATTACTTATTAAATGAAATATCATCCAGGTTCCCTAACGCTCAGCTGCAAAGAATCGGACAGCTGCAAAAGCTGCTGTCCCATAACTTTAGTGACGAAGATATTGAGGATGTTTTGCAAGGTTCTGAAGTTTATAAAGAGGACCTTCCTTGTTTTTTAGCTTTGAAGGGAGAGCTAAAAATTTGGCAAGAGATGAGGCAAAATATTATGCCAAAGTCTCCAGCAGATGCCTACAAAACAGCAACGGCGCTACCAAATATCAGGACTCTATGTCAATTGTTGTGCACGTTTCCTGTGACTACTAGCACTGCCGAGCGATCTTTCTCCACCTTACGCCGCGTAAAAACATATCTTCGCAGCAGGATGACAGAAGATCGTTTAAATGGACTTGCTTTAATGCACATCCATCAAGACATTGCGTCAAAAATGAACGTTCACGAAGTACTGGATATCTTCAGCAGAAAACATAAAAGAAAACTGTCATTATTATATATGTAATTTTTTTACTATTTTCACATTAATAACCTGTATATTAAAATTACAAGTATATTTCTTACAGTTATTGTTGTATGTGGTTTGTTAATACCAAATTTTAGAACACTTTTTGCCCGTCTGACCTTTGTGCCCCTCCCAGAAAAGAATCCTGGATCCGCCCTTGTTAAAGACTGTTATATTCTTTACTAGTAAAGTGAGGCGGGATTATTACAGTACATCAAATTCTTTATGGAGTCTTCATTGTACATCTAATAATGTAACAACAATATAAAAAACCATGTTGTCATGGTATTCGTTACATGAATACAATTGAAATACTGCTGAATATTCTCGTATAATTCGAATTTATTGTAGTGATGTATATTAAAACACTTGTTTCTTGTCCTTATTATTAAGAATGTGAAAGAAATAGTATATACGCTGCAAGAGAGAATACAATTTTACCTTAGGTGTAGTTGCAGCTTACAACTTGGCAAAATCATATTTTTCCCTCTATTCCTTAGGTATTTTAAGCTGTAAGAATACAATTTTACCTTAGGTGTAGTTGCAGATTACAACATGGCAAAATCATATTTTTCCCTCTGTCCCCCAACTATTATAAGCTGTAATTGCCATCGCTATTCTTATTAAAAAGTTTTAAATTTGCATAAATAGTTGTATAATAGGCGATATCGGCGAAAAAACTGAGTTGTCATGTACTTCACCCGACTTATAAAAAGTAGCGAAAAGGTAAAGTTGAATTTAGTATTCGAACAATTAAAATAAAGTGGCCCGGTGGCACACACAAAATTATGTATTTAGTTCAAAGGGAAGAAGCTTACTAAATTTCAATTAATAAAAGCTTTCGCAATACTTGAAAAAGAATTTATGACAAGTAATCACATCAAAAGTGTTTAAATCTATCTATGTCGGACACGGGCGTCAGTGGGAGTACTTACCTAAATCAAGTCAGGACGGACATGGAAAAATTATTATTATTTGTCGGGCGCCACTGGATTAAGAATTTTCGAGGCGAGAGGTGATTGGCATTCGCTAATTCAAAAAATAGCACCTTTGGTGGTTAGTTGGTATAGCTTCGAATTTAATTCGCTGATAATATCATCTACATGCTGTGGTATACAGTGCATAATACATTGTACATTTAAGAACGTATATCGTATTTATCTCTGCGTGACGAAAATAGCCTAAAGTGACGTCACGGTTACAAATTGTATTTTATAAAACCTATTAGACTGGTTACAATCCAAACCGTATATTGACAATATTCTAGGCCCTCCCTGGGAAGAGCGGAGCTTGATTTGACGTGCGTTAAACGAAACCTGAATAACACTCATATATGTATAGAAAGTATCCGATTTACCTATAATTAGAAATGTGAGTTAGGTTTAGGTACTTAAAGGAAAAGCATAAACATTCAGTAACTACAAGATCTGTTAAAGCTATCCACAAAAGACAGGAAATATTTAATTCAATGTATCAGCAATGGCGACTTGAAAGTAAAGCGAGCTTGTAACTTGGAGTTACAAAGTTAAGAGCCCTCCAGCTCTTTGAAAGCACATCTGCACTTCTTCCACATTACGGACATATTCGGAGATATTCGACAGCACTGCAACGATGCGGGAATTTGACCTGGAGTACGACTGACCAACCTGGATGCTCGTCGGCGCACCAGAGTTGTAATTTGGAGAACCATTCCGTCTTAAACATTTGTCGAAGATTTTTGTTTTCTTTTCTTGTAGGATTTACAGCATCAGTGTCGCTTTAACTTCTATTATTAGTGTATCACCTATTCTCTGGGATCTCATCATTTCGAATACTTCGTCTATTTATATTGGCTATCGAATGTAGTTCTCCCGTTAACGAAGAATCAATAAGTTTTATCTTTCGGTATCTCTTTTTTAACGTTAGATATAGTTGATGATGAAGATGGTGTCATACCTTTCCATTTTCTGAATACCGCCTGTTCTTCTGGTAAAATTTCATTTTCTTTCATCACCTAGCAAAATTTATCGTTAGTTAAAATCGAGTATAACTTGGTGTTTGTACCTTGTCTCTGGCTCTGAAAATATCAACTTTTATCTCTACCTGTAAGAGTACCATAGTTGATTATACTTTTTCTTCACTCTGCCTCCGACGCGTAGGGCGAGACAAACCCCAAACGTTGACAATTGCATGTAACTTTTGACATTCGGGCTTAGGAGTCGAGAATTCTCGTTAGCCTCCACATAAATACTTCTTTCTACGGTATTAGCATTTATATTGAGTAATAGTTTAAGGTGTTTTTGAATTGAATACGTTTCAGTTCGACTGAGATGCATCACATCCCACCTGTCTTTATAAGTTCTAAATTGTATGCTCACTAAGATAGTTGAATCGAGTTGTTTCAAAGTATTAAAGTATTCTTTTAATTCACACCATTGTCTAATATTTACAGTATTTTACAAAATCGGAGTCCACTGGAGAGAAATGAAGCGGCATCAGGTACTATGGAATGATATAAACACTGATGGTGAAATTCGACGATCTGACAGTGTAGGGAATAGCGGTAATGTAAGAAAAAGATACCAAAAAAGGCGAAAAAAATGCAGATGGTGGAGCAGAATTTGAAGAAAATGAAAGCAGCTGCTGAAATAGCAATAATTAAGAGAAATTCAGTACAAGGATATAAAAATAACTTTTTTACTGCCACCTTCAATATACCATTTTTTGGATTATAATTCTTTAATACTTTCCGTTTAGTGATTTTTAACGCTTTATAGTATGCAACAATATCCTTTCAAGCAGCTGCTGCTTTCCTCTGTTCAATAACAACCGTTTGTATTCTAAATAAAGAATGGAAATTCTATATTATACAAACTATGCATTTTTTCAGAAAAGGGCCGCTACAGAATTTGAATTTAATTAATAATATGCCAAAACCCATTAACCCTTTAACACCCAAAATTACTGTACGAGGGAAAAATGTAAATTTTATGTCGTATGCGTTCTTTGAGATGCCAGAAAACCGAAAAACAACTTTTTTTAAAAAAAATCCATTTTCACTTTCCCAAAATATGCTGGTAAACCGTTCTACCAGTGAGCATTCAGGACAAAAGATGCTGGTAAATCGTTCTACCAGTGAACATTCAGGACAAAATATGTTGTGAATGTTCACTGGTATAACAGGTGGTAAAATAGTTTTTGAAATTTGAACTGAATAATATAAACTCTTGCGAGTGGAACACTAACGTTCTGTTTAAAATTTATGACTAACCCATCGTAAACAATCAAAAATTTCAGCTAAAATGCCACCGCGATCGGTTTGACCGTAAATATTTGCCTAGCGCAACCTAGCAGCAAAACCAATTCGATTATATCTTCAGTAGATATGTTTATAAATACTCAAAACACAAAAACAAATTGTATAAAACGTACGTTATTACTAAAAAATTGGACATAAATATAGACTATTTTTGCGACGCAAATGAAAGGTTTCCAAATATCAATTTATTTTTCAAAATGAGGACAAAATTATTTCTACTACTTATCAATATTATAATCCTTACATATTATACTAAAACAGTTACCAGCTGAAAACTTGAAAGTTGCTCCCCCAAACTAATAACAAACACAAAACTTCACCAATGCGCGTACACATTTCAAAGTCGTGACGCGGAATGCACACTGGTAATACTGTCATACCAGCTACACATTTATACCAAAGTTTATTGGGGTAGTTTTATAACTACAATAATTGTAGAAAATATAAAATTAGACAAAGGAACTGCAATGTCTGTAGAACGGACACAAGACGTTTCAGAGCAGTATTAAGTTTCAAAACAAATGTTATTGATTGTTATGCGTAGTGGTATAACTGTCTACCAGAGAGCGTTAAAGGGTTAAATTATATTTTTTACTAAAAAACGTTACACAATTCCACGTGCCGTCTTACTGTTTTTCGCTTCATTATGCATTCGTTGTCTCATCATTCCCCTTTATTATGTTTTGGGTACCTTATCAAAATTCCGTATATTCTGTTCATATTCTGATTCTGTTGAGTTTTATAAGGTCGTATATTTTTCCCCGCCTTCTTCTTGAAATTTTTTCTCTACCTCCAGATGCATTTTGAAATGAACGACGAACATATATTGAGTGTCATTTGCGAACAAAGGGTATCATACACTTCTGGTAGGAACTAGAACAGTTAGAAATATGCAACGACTATAATAAACATGCTTATTATAAAGTAAGGATATAACCCGGATAACGTAAATGACTTCTTAGTAGATTCAGTCAATGGCATTGTTAAATCAGATAATGACCTGAATTCTTACAAGAATAATTTAAAGCATGTGTGCATAGGAAATTACATTTTAAAGAAATAACTCAAAAAATATAAAAATACTAAAGATCAAGATAATTCAAGTCAAAAGTTATTGGTTCTAGTAGAATTTTGTAAGAAAATGATCCAGTTGTATTGTTCAAATATAGTACCTGCTATCACTAACAAAATTATTTCTTCCCTAAGTGAAACTATTTTTCCTAAATCTTGGAAAATTGTTCAGGACATATCGACCGCAGAGACTGAAAGACTTGGTTGATTAATATTATACTTATAACGCCAAAAGCGTTTGTGATGGTAATTGACAAACAAATTTGTCAGGTCATTTTGTATATTAATTAGCCACCTAGGCTTTAGGGCAGCGTGCCCGTATGTTAAACCCTTTTAGTTACTTATTTGGCTTCATCGCCTAATTCCATAATAATGATTTTGCACATATTTGGCCTCAAGGGCAGTATTTCTCGTCATCTGGGGCACCCCTTTGTTGGTACTTTGACAGCCGGGTGTTAACGCTCGCAAGATTTCCGAACCTTCTAGAAAATACGCTGGTGGTGCGACTGCGAGGCCTCGCGCTCTCTTTGTCACCGGAACTTATTTGTTTTATTGGGCGCATCGCCATTGGCTGTCGAGAGTCACGTGGTAACGCCGTTTTGGCCCACGCCACTCCGGGCGTCCTAACGCTTCTTGCGGGGGGATTCAGCCGAGAGCCGTCGATCTAAGAGGTCGGATAGTGTGTGTGTTCGTGCGGCGCTCCCGCCCTTGGCGGGGGCGTCAGCCTTTTCCCGTCTCGTGCTGCTTCAGCAAGTGTTTGATAAACTGTTTCGCCTTAAGCGAGAGTGGCAGTTCAACTCAGTCCATTGAACAAGGGAGGTGTGTGTCGTTTAGCGGCGATCTTATTACGCCAAGGCGTAGGTGTGATGGAATTCCATGCCCGGTTCTACGTCGTCACGTAAGGGAGTGTTCCCTTTAGCTCGTTGTGCGAGGATTCCGTTGAGGTAGGACATACTTGGGCTATCTTTGCCGTCGTAGCGGCGTTTGTTGAAGCGGCAGCCTTTGTCGCCATTTTGGGCGCATCCAGACCATTCACACGTCGGCCGTTTTAGCGGCGAATTAATTGCCACAGGCAACCTGTTTCCCGCCAGCTGGACCGCATGCCGATCTCTTGTGCCGTCACCAATAAAACTAAGGTATTTGTAACCATTGAATCATACTAACTTCTTGTGCGCGAGCTTTGCGCTTAACCATGTGAATAATTGCTGAACTCTTGGCATACGTGCTGTAAGACGGCATCGCCAGTTTGGTCGCAGTAAAATTGCATGTGCGCGAACTTGATGTGAAATGATGTGCACCGTTAAAAATGTACTATTCGCATCTTAAATTGTTGTCGCGAAGTGGCGTCGCTCGTTTTTAATCTAACCACTTCCCTCATTTAGACTTTGCTGTGTTTGCCCAAATTATCATGTGAGCCAGATCACTTCTTATCAGGGCGGTGCCATATTCGCCAAGTTTTGTGCGAGACCTTTCGTATGTTAGCAACGGCGTCGTGTTCGACTCGTTGAGTGTTACACGAAGTTATCGATCGCTTGGGCGGCGTAGCACCAGCTGTGTCATATTCTAAATTCGCCTGCGGGCGTTAGGCTATGTAAGCCCCCTTTTCGGCCAAATATATCTCAGTAACGCGGCCCCCTTTTTGCCTTGCGAATTGGGTTTCTAACTAATTCGCCGCATCTCTTTGCGGCGCCGGATTCTGCCGACAGCTACGCTGTTCGCGTCGCCTTTGCTGTTGCATAACTCGATTTTTATGAACAAACGTTCCCTTTGTGGGACTCATATGTCAAACTGCTCTTGATTTTGTACAGTTATGGGTGTTGTTTAGTAACAGTAGTGCGTCCATCAGCTGATGCTTATTTATAAGAATTAACGCAATGTAAGAATTGAATAATAGACGCTTATCTAATTAAGAGACGCTTTATTCTTGGTCGATTTGTGCATGTTCTGTTTCAGCGTGCGCCCATAATTGAGGAGATAAATGTACGGTGGAGCCAGTGAGATCAGAGCGTGCAGGTAAGCTTGGTGGTGACATTGCCGTGGCTGAAAGAGCCCCACTTCATGATCTAAGTATTTTTGCCATCACGAAATCGTTGTGTGAGTTTATAATTCACGAGTACCCCTATCGACGGAGTGTCTTGAATACTTCGCCCCCGTCTAACCGCCCAGGCCCGGTTATTCGGGTGAAGACAGGCTTGGTGGCGCCCTCTTTATTTTACCGTTATTTACCGACCCTCTGGCCGTTACCCTTAGATAATCTCGTTAAGAACCCGCCCAACTCCACTGAAAGTCTAGCCGGCCTATCTTGTTGCGGCTGGGTAGCGGCCTAGGAGAACTTTCGTCCCGATTTCGTCCATTACGGCACGCGCCGGCCGTTTAGTTTATGTATGAGCCGGTGCGGTGTCGTAAAGTCAGTTCAAGACCGTAACAAATTATAGTTTATTCAGATTCAAGATAAAGTAAAATCTGCAGCCCAAGTTACAAATATCAAAATGTCAGCAGTAAGTTGATTACTATTTATGATTTTATTAACATTTAGATCAGAGAGACATGACCTCTTTGCTGTATAGCGGAATGTCATAATCAATCTGCCATTTCACTAATATAGAATCGCCATTTTTACATTTTTAAACTTTGCCAAAACAATTTGTCAAATTTTACAAAAAATATCACCTTCATAATATATACAGATACATCATATGATCTAAATTTTGTTAAATCATATAAATAGTCCTCTTGCTGACATTTGTAACTTAGGTTGCAGATTGTACTTTATCTCGAATCTCAATGAACTATAGATAATTTTTAGACAGATTCGATATTTCTCTAAGCACACAAGTGGTACTATATTGCCGTAAATTTCCCTCTTGTACTTTTATTACCACTCAATAGTTAATAAAATTCGTATCTACTGATAGTGGTTGCACAAAAATAAATACTGGAGTGCTGCTGTACATAAAATATGGGTTATACACGCTTTCATCATCAAAATCCAACGTCGTTAACGACGTGTGGTGACCATTATATGTCGTCATTTTCTTGGTCTAGACGCCTTCTAACTTGTGCGACGGTGAGACGCCATCTATCGCGATTTTTGGCTTCTTGTGTTGCTATTTTCAGACTGGATCCCGTCAGCTTTACCATGTCTGTCCAACGAGTAGGAGAGCGTCCACGGCGTCGTTTGCCTTCAGCCATACCCTGTACTATTAGTCTTTCCATATTGTCGTGACGTGATATGTGCCCAAAGAATTTCAAGATATTAGATGACACTATGCTAGAGAGACGATTGCTGGGCTTAATCTCATCAAGAATGGACACGTTAGTGCGCCTTGCGGTCCATGGTATTCGTAGAAGTCTTCGCCAACACCACATTTCAAAGGCGTCAATCCTCCGTCGGTCAGCCATCTTTATCGTCCATGTCTCAGATGCGTACAAGAACACAGAGAACACCAGCGTGTTAAACAACCGTATTTTTGTTTTTAGAGATATGTTGCGGTCTTTTCAGATCTTGGTTAGTTGACTCATCGCTGTGCGCCCCAATTGTACCCAACGTCGAATCTCCAATTCGCTGCTTCCGTTGTTCTGCAGCAATGATCCCAGGTAAATGAAGTTACTTACAACTTCGCAATTTCCGAAAAAGGCGGGTATTGCTAATCCTTCGTTTTCTCTGTCACGCTTTATCTAACTGCAAATTCCCAGAAAAACTGTTGGGCGAGGCATAGTTAATCAAGATATCACTACCACATCCAATTCCCGTTGTAACGACTATATGCTGGTTTAGTTTGACATTCAATAAGTAAAACTTTGTATCTCAGGGTTCATAAATAACAAATTTAATAAAAAATATATAATATATAACCGCGCTGGTGGCCTAGTGGTAAGAGTGACAGACTACTAATCAAACCCCGAGGGAGGCAAGAGTTTACGAATGAAAGCGTATAATATCAGTCCTTCTCAGGACTAACCAGGAACACCTGAATACGAGAGTAGATCAAAACTCCCGAAACGTCATGTGATGTACACCCTAGACAGTGGAAAAAGTCCGATAAAACACAAAAAATAGTATTCTTCTATTTGGTAAGTTTATATGAGTTTAAAATAAAAATTACAGGACTGACTGCTTACGGTAATTTCTATGAGTTTTGCATCTTAAAAGGTTTTTTAACAATTTTTGAAAACAACCACATTTTAACTCCAAGAAATAATTGAATGACATAAAGGAAACGAGTTCTGCCGACTGTGCGCTATGCTACTCGATTTAAAAAAAATTTAATTCTTTAATTGACAAGGTCTTTATGCTATTACTTTCGAAGTGACGCTAAAATCTCCCCAATTTGTGATTATACTCGAATTTGGCCGGGCCCAAAAACGTTTTTCAATTGTTTGCTAAACTGGCTGTTATTCGCTAAATGACCTAAATGACGGTTATAAACAAAAGCAGAGCGGTTCACACCATCTGTCTCTACCAAAAATACAAAACTTCTGTAAGCGAAATACATAAAAAAGCGGAAGGCCAAAAACTTAATTAACTAATTTTCCATGTAATCTTAAATTTTATGAACGTTTTAGCTGACTCACTAAACGACGGAGCTGGAATAAAACCTTCATGCAAATTCCTCCGATACTTCTAACGGATATTGACCTGTAGATAGGGTTGATCCGGTGTCAGCTATGCAAAGTACAATTTAGCCATCACCATACCTTCTCGCTTCTTAAGGGTTTGTTTGTTAACAGGGTTACATCAACACCTTTTGGCTTTGTTTGTGTCGGCTGCTCTTTTTGTCACTTTGAAGATATGCTGTCGTTATCTCCACATACTTTGTGGTCTGCTCGTGCATCACAGACTGTTCGTGCTACTCCACCAACATATATGCTGCACTACATTATGGTTAATTCACTCACTATCGTTTATGCCCGCACATAATCTATCATTATGTAATTCGACCGCATGTATAAAAGAGTGTTAGGTGTACGTATGTTTCATTTAAAAGTACAGCTCAGATTTTCGTTTTGCGCCAAATACCTTTGCATTCATTTTAACTTAGTTGTAAGTTTTTATTTTTGAATTTCTTTTTAAGTGCATAATTATATTTTTTTAATAATAAAACATTTTATTGTATATACAAATTTTTAATATCAATCTATGCTACTTTCTAAATTATTTATTAGTTTTTTTTATTCATTGCAAGACATGCTTCCTCAGCATCGCCGTTATTTCTTGACAAATGTACTTATTTACCTTCAAAAGCTCTGTTATCAATTGTTATCTATTTGTAAGTAAACCGATATGTTAATCATTCCATTTTATTTTCTATATTACATTATATTGGATCATGTAAAACACAATTGAGTTAGGGAATTGATGTCATAATCTCACTATTCGATTTATAGTTCGTATAACACCTACTGTACATAGAACTGTAATGTTTCGAGTACCCTATCGAATTTCAGATGATTATAACTCCATTCCAGTAATAAAGCTATTTACTACTACTACTATTATTGTCATGTATGTAACCCTATGTTATTTTTTACCCATTTGGGTACTACTGCCCCTAATTATGTAATACAGAAAGTCTTTATCTGTTTGTTAGTAATATTAGTATAATTATATTCGATTTACCAAACAATGTTAACTACAACAATCCTTAAGCTTCCGCTTACTGATCTTCCGAAATGTCCAAATATAAGTTATTAAATTACAATTTCCTAGGACGGAACACGCTGTGGGTTAAGTGTGCAATTGCTCCATACGTAATCCCGCCGGGTTGTCTTTGGAGGCGTTAAGCGAAGCCTTTGTAGCTGGCGCAACAGGATTTAATACCCCCATGTTGCGTGTTGGCTATTAGAGCCGCCGACGTGGGACCTCGCCCAACTATTCATCAAGGAAACCACAAACGGAGCCGGCTACCTCTCAATTTCACCAAGGACTCCGACCGCCTGCTCCTAATTACTCTGTATTTGCAGAAGATGTCCATACAAAGCCGTAATTAATAAGTTCCTGCGACTACAGAGCGAAACTTTATATGCAAATGTAATTTGTTGGACTGTCTCCGCAGCCGGTATCCGTCGAAACCTAAGCCGTCATTAATTGCACAGGTCTACAGCGCTACTGTTCCGCCAAGTTCCTAACAAGAAAACTGGTACTAACTAGCGCAATTCAAAGGCGTCCCTCAAAAGGCCCATAAGAGGAAGCGAACGTTTAAATAGCTGTATAGTAGTCTATTTCTACATTAGTCAGGGGATGTAATGAGCAAGATGCGCGGGAAAAGCAGTAAGCTTTATGTTGGACTCTTGGAAAATGGTAGGTGATTTTAAAAGCACGCATAGTTATTTTGTATTCATTTTTAGCTGTTTCCATTTGCAGCTTCTGTGGGTACAGGTCAAACGACCTCGATAATTAAGCAGCATCAGTTACAATCGACACTCGGATGGGTGTTCAACCGATAATGATTGTATAATTGTCAGGTAGTAGCGTAATCTGAAAAATTTTACAGCACTACCACAATACATATTATATCATTATTATTATTACTAACAATATACAGTGTTTGTAATAAATTGTAAGTAATTTTCAGCAACTATTTGATATATTTGAAGCATTCTTTAGCAAATTGTACCGAGCTTGCAAAAATCTGATAAATATTGTTTTGGATATGCTAGCTCCTCTTCGCCTGCAGAATTATTAATTATGTATTACAAAACCACCACATTATGTGACCTTATGTTATATTTTGAAATTATCACATATATTTGAAATGGTCATATAATTTATGTACTCAATATTTTACTTTAAGCTTGCCCTTAATTAATACAATGGGTGGTTTGCCAAATCTAGATCTCTATTAGTTGAATTTCAAATTATATTTAATGACACTTGCTGTCAAACTGATTTCCAAACATTCTCAAACCAGGTATTGACAAATCTATTTTTTACATTTACATAATTATTAATTTATTCATTAAAATAATTACTGTTTTGTATTTTACTTTTTCCCTATTGCTCGTTATTTAAAATGTTTCGATATTAATTACTAACACAAACCTTATCACTTTTTAATCTCACTCTGCAAATATCCGAAAACCACTGCTCCCTCTCTCAAGAGATCCCGATGCTCACCTTGTGTGATGCCTGCAAACTGTTCCTGTCAACCAATTCCAAGAATCCGCCTGCCTCAATCCCCTCATCAAACGTCAACTCCAACTCCAATAGACTTCTGGTAAGTTTCAGCTTTATAAATGAATCTGATCTTATCTTGTTTATTCCTTAGATAGTCCTCTGCACTCAGCCATCCCCTCAGAAACAGTCCAATTTTGTTAGCACTCTTACTAACCTCCTTCTAGATGAACGATCTTACTTCCATACAACAGCCAATGTCAATAATAAATATTTAGTTATGTGTCACGTCCACCAATAAATCCAATCTTCTCCAATTCCTTCTATGTAATACACTGTGTTCGATAATCTCTTCACAGGTATAATAAAATTAATATTTCACTTTCATTTTGTTGTACCTCGTAGATTTGTTAACAGCATTACTATTTGTATATAACCAAACAACTATACAAATAATGCATAAATTTCTAGTTTTATTTGCTAAAAATTATAACATTGCAAGATTAATTGTACATCTTTCGATGAGTTTATTTATATAACTAAACTAAACAAAAGTTTCATTCCTATTAGATACTATTCTTATGACACTCTTTTCAGTTTTAAATATTATATTATTACATGATATTCATTATGATGATTATAACAAATACATTTGTCAATTGTAATCTTGGCTTGTTCTTTATTAACATTCACTGCAACCATCAAATTTGTATATTCAATGAATATCTTACTATCAAATTACCTCTCTCATTGTCTCAATTAATTTCATTATTAATATTTAAAAATTAACACCCATCAAGATTTAATTATAGTAATCTTCCAAATTTATTAGTTTTAAATATTCCTTTGTTATGATTGATCATACCACTTTGCGTATCATAATAATATAAAGAAAAGTCCTGACTCACTCATCAACTCCCAGCCCAAACTCTTGGACCTAGAAAGCTGAAATTTTACACAGAGGTTCCCTTTATGATGTATACAAGGAATAAGGAATGCTATTTCGAAATTTAACCCTTATGTGGCGGCAAAAATAATACAACGTACATGGCGGGAGGTGGTACCTGGGCACCACTGTGTATTTTGAATGGTGTTGAGTGGGTTGTATGTTTGTGTGCCTGTGCGAGCCAAAAGGTAATGTTGACTGTTGTTTTATGTCCAGTCATCTCTCATGTGTGGTCCAGTCTACGTTGTGATCTTTTTGAATTGTAATCAGCTTAGTTCAAATGGGGAAAAAAAGAATGTCTACTGCTCGTGGTAATACTGCTTGTGCTTCTTGTGATGGAAAATGTGTTAGTACCGCTTCTAGAAGCAATGAAAAATCTAGTAGTGGAGCTTTAGGAAATGGTAGAAGCCGCTAGTCCCCACCATATATAATCCCAGATGATATCTAGACTTTGTGTTCGTTATACATTTTCCTGTGGTTGTTAATGGTTTTCGATATAGAGTGACGGTTGAAGATGTCGCTAGATTGTATGAAATGTCTGATGAGGAATTTGGTGATTCATTTGAAGATGGTAACGACGAGGATTATGTGCCACCAGCAAACGATGGAGAATCAGATGTAGAAGATGTTTCCACTGTTCCTATCAAAATAGAAGGGACGACAATTTGGAATTTCTTACAGAAGCAGGAACTACTGCAACGCCACCACCTGCTGATGTTTATAGTAGATGTAATTCGACCATTTGAAACACGACCCCATTATCCTCGTCTCAAATCCGGTTGTATAATATCATGCGGGAATCAAGCAATGGGCTTTAACATTAGCGAAAAAACTGTAATATACTTATCTTGGCATTACAAAGGTTCAGACCGCAATATATTACCAGCGACAATTTCTCACATCACTACGTTTTGCTCACATGCTGAAATCAGATGGACTCATTCTAGATGGTACTCTTAGAAAAAACAAACCTTATATTAACGGACCTTTTAGCTAAAATTGAACAAACGCTTTTTTCAAGTTTGTTTTCAATGTATTATGTTACTACATGTAACTCTGACTGCCTACATTATCTACACTGAAAAGAACTCCACAAAGTATCAGAACAGAAGTAAGAAGAGATTTTTTTTAAAAGATCTAGTTCGTAATCTGTGCTTGCTAGCTGTGAATCAAGGAAGCGACAATCACATGGTATTGCAAAATCGGTTTACGAAGAACGCCATTGAAAGTGTAGGAATTTCCGTGGAAACTCTTAATAATTCCAATCGTGTCCCCGAACAGGATTCCTCTAGACGCATTGCAGTAAAGAGCGTATGCAAAATGTGATATCTCAGCGACGAGAATAAAACAAGAAAAGCCCGCAAGATGTGTAGCATTTGTAAGAATTCACACACAATTCAGCACACGGGTTCGAGGGTAAAAAGTTTTCAATGCCAAGAGAAGCAATAGCAGTTCATTTTATTTGATATATTGTAACGTTTAAACAGAAAAACAACAATAAAAATATGTAAAAACATTGAAAACACTGCTATTTTCTTTGGTTTTCCGGTAAAAAATATACAGTGGTACCCAGGTACCACCGTCCGCCAGAATGTGTTGATTTTTTGTCAAGACCACAGAAACGCGACACTCCATGCCTCCCGATATATGAAAGTTTCAAAATATACTTAAAATTATATACTTAGAGATGTCATAGGAGCTGAAGGTGATTCATTTTTCCAAAAACGGAATATTTCATATTTTATACCCGAAAAGTACCCGGGTACCACCTTCAGCCACATAAGGGTTAAACCCCTAAATGGGTAAAATGAGGGTTCCAGTGTTGTATGGAAAAGTAATATTAAATAGACATATGGACTTGAAACTTCGTAGTAGTACTCCTAAGAACAAATAATCAAACACGTATTTCGTGATTTTCCTAAAATTAACTCCTTAGGGGGTGAAATGGGGTACATAAACCTAAAAATCGATGTGTGTCGTTATTGAGGTTTTTTGGGACGTTGATTGCAAAAATGAAATTTATTTTTAAGTCCGAGAGGATGGACATGACATAAAGTTAAAACCATATAGTGGTGGAACGGGGTTTCAGAGACAAATTATTTTTGGGCAGAACAACTTTTGCCGGGTCAGCTAGTGTTCTATAAATTTTCGATAAACGTTCAGTAAATATTGAAAAAGTTACAACTTTACGATTCCGTTGAGAAACAGGCTTACTTCAATCACTAGGGACCCTGCCAAAGTCTGCTCTTAGTTTCTTCCATGTTCTAACACCGGAATAACCATGACTTACACTCGATTCTATTCAGTCTGCTTGTCAGTCATCAACACTCCTATGAATCCCATATAATCGGACCTAATGCTGAGTCTTTAAACGAACTGGATTATATTCCAGTTGAATAAGACACGATTTCCATTTCCACAACTTAGGAATGGTTTTCCTAACGAATTCTAAGGGAGGCAAACACTCGATAACATCTGCTGTACGAATCGCTGAAAACCCAATCTGAAGCTAACTATACGTAAGAAACGAACATCAAAACCGCGCAATTGATGGATCATTTAGGTGGAGTAAACGAAGAACTCGCGTAGATCTGGACCTTTTACATAAAAATAACAGCGACAAAGATATACACATAGGAGTAGGAGCGATCGCAATGAACAAAAGAGTCAAATACAGAATCATACAAATACGAACTGCAAGTTATTCAAATATATATCCTAGCAAGTTTATGAGAAGGCGCAGAGATGGAACAAGTACAAGATGATATCTCATTGGCCCGACGAAGAAAACCACCTCGTAATCTACTTAACGCAAAAGTTGAAAAGAAAATGGAAGACAACACACCCAGAAGTGGATAATTCAGACTTGGTGCTGTTACGGTCGAAAAGCGGCATGCTTAAATTTTAAATTATTTTTGTTGTTAATCGCGAGCTATTCTGGTTAACCCCGTTCAAGCGCCGTTATTGTTTACAACTTGAGGTTGTCGAACTTGTTTGGTGATCTTCAATTTTTGTGTAACGAATTGTCGATCTGTCTTCAGGTGGGTAACTAGATCACGATGTCTTTGCGTTAGTGATTTTGATTGCAGGTACAGTATGCCATTACGTTTGTTCTAAAGCCAGTCTTCTTTTTTTAACGTATCGCGTAGCGAACGCATGCAGATATTCGTTGTGTCTTTTGCCCTACTTTGGGTTTGTTTTATAGTTTTTGTTAGGGTGTAGTAGTGCTCTGGGTCTACTCGTGTAATTTCGAAGACATTTAACTGGATTAATTCAAATATTATTATTGAATTCTGCCTTTTTGTACTAGCACCGATTCTTAAATTGTGTTCGTTAATTCTTTCGTTCTTCATTCTAATTAAACACTCACCTCGAAGTCATTGCGTAGTCTTCGTGTGTGGGAAGCTTTTGCTGTTTGCAGCTTATTCCTTTACCGGTGAAGTCTTGTATTATATTGGAAATATCTACACGCATGTGTATTCCTCAATCCAGAACTTAAAGTATATGGCGAAGCCTGCATCACCCTCTAGTCCTTATTAAAGTTGTAGCAAATCTGGATCTCCATTTGCTATGCTATATTTTTGCCGCCATAGCCATCACTCCCCAACACGACTCCTACTTTGACAGCACACGGGTTTGCCTTTCTAGGGTCCCGATGAAATGATTGAGAAATACATTTTCTCCTTCCAACTGCTCCAAACTCTATACTCCTACCTTTTACATTTTTTGAAGGGACACTGATATCGTGAGAGACACCATGTCTGAACCATCTTTGGATACATGAATCACATGCATTGAATTGGTAATAGCATCCACATCACATCCTATCGTCATAATTTCTCCATAGTGCGAAGACCACTGAGCAACTGCTTATTCACATGTACCATTCGCTCCCACCACGAGCATTTCAGGAGTCAGTCACTTCGCTTCCAAAAACCTGTAGAAGAGCGTCATCGATATCCACGATGGCACTAATTCTTTCATCACGGAATCTTAGTAGAACCGAAGCATTCAACGAAATTTGGGTCGTTTTCCAGGAAATTGTTAACTTAAGGGAATCTGTTTGCTGTTGCTGAAGTACCAAACAAAAGTTTGCACGTTGAACAATGCGCAATGTGGTAAAGGGTAACCAAAATTTTCTACTTCCTCTTAAGAAGCCACTTCTGTGATTCCTACCTTCCTGCTAAATGCTGGAATCCATTATCAAATAGAGCTCTTATGAGACCTTTCTTGCCGTCACCCCTTCATTTTACAACTGTTTGCAAAACAACTTCAGAGAAACATTGCTGACAACTAAAATTTCTATGTGCCCTCTGTTCAGTGTTCTTTTAACTTACTGCGATATCAGAGCCCAGGACCAGGACCACATTGCGATGATGATGATGAAAACGTGCAGGACACTTAATATTAGTCATGCAGAAAGCGATGGTAAAATTTTAAACACCAGAATTAACTTTTCTGCTTAGCAAAGGCACATTTTTCCATCAAAATCACCATCTGAGCCTGGTAACAATCTTTATTTGCATTTAGAGCTCATAACTATGAAAAATATTTTTCGTCAAAGGAATAAAATGTGAGGCAACAAATAGTAACGTATGTAACGTAAGTTTTGGGAAATTTTTCGTCTGCTTAAAAATAAATGTAAATGACTTGCAATCTAGTTACCATGGTAAACAAATATTCATTAATACTCAAACCTGTTATGACATTTCGTAGTTGTCAAATAATTTGCGCCGTTATGTCGTCCAAACTTGATATTCGAAAAAGCGTTTACAACCTGGTTGGTCACGTGCCCAAGCAAAAAATTTTAAACATTTTTCGCAATCAAAATATTTCAAAGACAACCATTTATAGAACAATTGCAGAATGTGAACAGGGTATACCATGCCTCAATTTACCGAAAAGTGGACGTCCGAAGTTGCTGACCGAAAATCGTGCTAACCGAATCTGTGAAAGTGCAAAAGACCAAGTTGGAACATCATATCGAAAGTTATCCAGAAGATTTAAGGTTTCTCGTGAAACTGTAAGAAGTGTATTGCAGAAAAAAGGCTTAAAATTCCGTAAAAGACGTAAATGTCCACGTTATACAGAGGATCAGTTACGAAGAATTCCAATTTGATGTAGTAGATTACGCCGAACTCATTTTGCAAACAATAAAGTGATCATAATGGACGATGAAAAATATTTCACATTATCTCACTCAGAAATGAAAGGCAATGATGGTTTTTATACCGATAATGTAGAAAATTGTCCAGATAACGTTAAATACAAATACAAAAAAAAAATTAAGACAAAATTCTAGTTTGGTGTGCTATATCGGAGAGCGGAGTTTCACGACCTTATATTGGGCATATGAGGGGTGAAGCAGTTAATGCCAACGTTTATACCGAGAGATGTCTACCGAAGTTGCTCCAATTTATTACTACCACTGATCCACGTGATGAAATAACGTTTTGGCCAGATTTAGCAAATTGCCATTATGCAAGAACGACTAGAACATGGTTAGAAGCTCAAAACAGACCTTTTGTGCCAAAAGCTGACAATCCGCTAAATGTATCACAGGCTCGACCCATTGAAAATTTTTGGGGACTATTGACCATTGATAATGGGTGGGAACCACAAAATGAAGCTCAACTAAGATGTAGAATATATGAAAAGATAAGAGAAATTGATATAAACATCGTCCAAAACATGATGGGACAAGTTAGACAAAAACTGCGTACCATTGAAGACCTTGGCCCTTTGTCATTATTTTAGATATAGATTTAATTAACTTAGATGTAAGGTAAAATGTTAGTAAAGTGGTCATTCAAATAAATTACGTTATACTTATTTAAAAGAATTTTTTTCCCAAAACTTATGTGACATACGTTATTGATTTATTTGTTGATTATGTTTTATAAGGCATAGTCAGCATTGTTTACAAAAAAGACACATTTGAATGTCACTGTTAGTGCCTTCTGGAAATATTGTTGAGGTATCTAAAGTCGTCTCAAAATAAACACCAAAATCCGAATTGTACGTACAGTAAGAACGACACTGGTAGAACTGTCATATCGGATTAAGTAGTTCGCTAACTACACTGAGCACCTATCCAGCATAATTTGCGAGTTGCACTTTATAAACCTAGTACCACATAAGATTTCCAGGGGTTATACCGAAGTAATTTGCGGAAGAACTCGCGTATTATGTGCATCCTGTAGTTTCCACTCTGCTGCTGATTCATCCAGGAGAGCAGCGCAAACTGCGGTGCAACCCAACTTGTATTACGGTTAAGCACAACAAATCCTCTGCGCTGATGAGAATAGCTAACTAAATTACTTGTTCAAAGCAATATAAACAAGTAGCTAAGTTAGCCGAATATTCCATTAGCAAACACCAAGTGCCCGGAGGTTCGTGCTATAGTTCCACAACAGGTGCAACGGTTTCAGCCCTAAATCGAGAAATTACTTTCAGCACTGTGGAGAATCTTAATCACGATTAGAAGAAGTTGTTCGGTCCGGGTGGCATATCACCGGGCGCAAACGCGCCAGTCCTTTGGAAATAATTTATCCACTAATAATATTCCGATCCGAGGCAGACAACCTTCCATTAATTTAATCCGAGCGACAGCCTGCAGTAGCCCAATTTTACGGAATGCGGAAAATTTAATACCTTAATGGAATCAAATTATAACAGTTAAGATAATGAAGTGATATAGAATAAAGGGGGTTTTCATTTCGATCCGACATAAAATATGCATGGCGACAAATTGGTCTGATAAGTGAAGCCATAATTTTTGCTTCTGCAAATAATCCAGCGTTATTCGCAGCACACTTCCAGTCTACTATCTTGATCGGATATTCACATTCCAATTTTATCTCAAATAGCTGAGTCAAAGACGCTCGCTACTGCTTTCTGAACATAGAGCGTCATAACGTTTTTTATTCTATCGAATATTTCTTTTTAACAATATATAGTAGTTGTGTCCATAGTACCAACCCCATTTAATCATAACGCAATACCATTTTATTTATGAAAAGCTGCAAATGAATCATTCCTGCTTTAACAGCTGCAAGAGCTATTAGGTTTAACCCGACGACACTGCTGCAAAACAACGTGAAAAACACGTGTTTACGACCTTTCAGTCTCTTAATAACAGTTCAGTGATCTCTAGTAGAAATTCACCTTCTGATTTTATTTGATTATTATTATTCTTACATATCCTTGTTTTTGTAAAATGGCGTTTAGAGCTGTATTGTTATAATTTTGACTTTACTATGTAAGATAATATTATAATAATATCTAACGACTGCAAAATTACTCTTATCCATGCACTTAAAAATACTTTAAATAAAATATTTGCCCGAATATTTTAATTTATTTCTGTGACCAGCTCAGGATATAACAAATATCTTATTTCAGGTGTGTTGTATAATCTCAAATTAAACATTTAAATTTTATTTCAAAATTTAAGAAATAGAGTTCAATATGTTTAAAAATGCAAAATAGCAGTGCGATGCAATATAGTTCATGAAAGTCCAATGCCGTTGCATCTGCCTATTTAGCAGAATTTAAACATAAGTGCATATATCGCGGAAGCAGGCTTGCTTAAGCGGTGACTATTGTCATGACACTTTATATCGACCTAGTAAGAATAAACACTTTGCACTTTGAAATACTGCAATTTTTAGCACTAAGCAAATATACAGTGTGTCCCCGGATAGGTGAAACGACTCTTGTGAAAGGTAAAAAATTCTCAATTTAAATTTTTATTTTTTGGAGTTCAGCCCTGCTTGGTTAAAGGCGAATTTCTAACATAATTTCAGCTTTGAAAAATCAAGTATGCCTTGTAAATTTTCAAAAAAATTTTTTCTCTAAGGTAAAGTGCCTTTTATGTGAAAAATACGGCAAAAAGTTATTAAAAAAAGTTGTTTAGGATCAACATCTAGGCCCTTATACCACAATTCAAAATCCTCGGCCAACTTTGATCTCTCACAATTTATTTTATGTTTAGAGCCCAAATCAAAGAATTTTACTTTTAACAAAGATTTTTATTGGAAAAACAAATACTTTTAACAAATTCTTTAATTTGGGATATAAACTTAAAAAAAAAGAGAAATCAAAGTTGGCCGAAGTTTATGAAATTTAGTATAGGAGCCTAGATGTTGATTCTAAACAACTTTTCTTAATAACTTTTTGTCGTATTTGCCACATAAAAGGCACTTTACCTTACAGAAAAATGAGTTTTTTTTTTAAATTTACAAGGCATACTTCATCTTTCAAAATTGAAATTATGTTAGAAATTTGCCTTTAACCAAGCAGGGCTGAACCCCAAAAAATAAAAATTTAAATCGAAAATTGTTTACCTTTCCCAAGAGTCGTTTCACCTATCCGGAGACACACTGTATATGTATATTGCAATGGTATGTCTAATTAGTGTTGTAAAATTTTATTAATTTAATTTTTAAATAAAGGTACCACGAAAATGTTTTTCGTATTCGTGTTATCAAATCTTAGGTTGATTAAAAGTTACTTGTAATTTGATAGATAGAAATAAATAGTTGTATGCCCTTTATAATATTTTATTTATCTGCAATTAATCCAATAATACGCTAGCTCAAATCGATAAAGCACAGACTCATCTCGGTTGGGTCCACCCTGAATGCATAATTTATTAAAATTATTAAATACGGATCTGTCTCCGCATACGCTTAACTGCGCACAACCGAAACTGAAAATGAGTCACGTATAAGCCAAGATGGACGCCGTTTGCAACATCGCGTCAAATTAAGTAAACAAAACAAGTGAAATCGATCACAGTTCTATTGGTAACTATTTAAATTAGTTGGTTTTCGCAGCATTAGTCCTCATTGGTTTCTAGCATTTGTTTATGGGGTCCGGTTCTACCTCCAAATTGTTTATTTTGGCGTCGGTCTGAATCTGACCAACGGATAACCTCAAATAATGGACTTTGGGCTTTTTGGAATACTGGAATCACTCGTACGGCGATGGAACTGGCCTGGATTGCCTTGAATATTGCTCTTCTTATGCATGGATAAATTTCCCGGCGCTGACTTAATTAGTTCGGAGGGTTCGTAGCTACTCTGACCTCGTTGCGGAGCTGCTATGGGTCGGATCCTGCTTTTGGGCACGGGCACGTACCCCACGGGCTGCTGAATGGCACTGATGTCTTCCCCAATGTGCTGGCTGGACTGGTGGACCTCCTTGTAGCTGTCGGAACTAAGGCTGCTTCGGATCGAGGTTATGTCACACAACATCGGAGACCTCAACAATTTTTGGTGGCGGATTTTGATAAAAATAATACCACATGGACATATGTCAAAGATAAAATCAAGCCAATTGTAGTAAAAACAACTTTAACAGACCACTATTGCACAATACTCAACATAGTTCAGAATGAAACAAAACCAAAACAACAAAACATAAAAACATACGTTACAAAAATAGATTACGAAAAACTAAAAAGAACAGTGTCTCAAGGAAAGTGGGATAACGTATACAAGTCGACCAATATTAATCAAACCATGAACGAATTTGTAGGAATACTGCCACAACATGTAAATTCTGCTAAAAGAACCCACTTCAGAGAACAAAACAACAAACGAAAACCATGGATAACGAACGGACTTATAGAATCAATACACACACGGGACACACTATACAATGAAACAATAAAAAATCCAAACAATATAGAATTACTTACCAGAGTCTACCAGAATCTACAGGAACTACCTAAACAAATTAATACTAAAACCAAGAACCGCTACTACAGTAAGTTGATAAATGAGGAATGCAACTCATAAAAATTATGGGAGACCGTGACTTCAATTATCAATAAAAAGGACAAACCTAGAGAAACAATAATTGAAAAAATACAGGAAGATAACAACACCTTTCTAAGCAGCCCACAAGAGATCGCCAACAAATTTAATAAATTGTTTTCCAAAGGCGGTAAACAATTAGCTACAAAGATTATCAAAAATAAAGAAGAAGGTCCGAAAAAAAGAGAAATACAGCAATCAATGTACCTAATAGAAGCTGAAGAAAATGAAGTCAAAAACAACATAATGTCACTGAACATAAACAAATCTGCAGGACCTGATAATCTCCCGCCAAAAGTATTAAAGAAACTGGTGGAGTAAGTACATAGCTAAGCCCTTCACGCACTTAATTAACAAAAGTTTTAATAGTGGTGTCTGTTCAAATCACTTAAAAAAATCTGCAATTGTTCCAATTTTCAAGTTTGGAGATGAAACTATAGTAGGTAACTACAGGCCCATTGCACTTATTTCCAACCTAGCAAAAATATTTGAAAAGTGCTTGAAAACTAAGCTGATCAACTTTATAAACAAGAATGGAATACTAGCCAACTTTCAATATGGTTTTAGGGAAGGCAAATCTACAGAAGACGCAATTGCAAGACTAACAGAAGACATCTACAATTCTCTAGATAAAGGAAAACCATCTGTAGCTGTCTTCATTGATTTGGCAAAGGCGTTTCACACGCTGAGTCATGACTTATTACTGCAGAAATTATACAGCATCGGCTTTAGAGGTCCAATATACAATTTAATACATAGTTATTTAACTTCAAGAACGCAGCAGGTCAAAATCGAAAAAACCCTAAGCCAGCCAGAAACAGCTGAATTCGGAGTTCCGCAAGGAACAATACTTGGGCCAATTCTATTCATAATGTACCTAAATGACGTCAGCGCAGTGCAATGTCGTGGCAACATCGTGTCCTACGCAGATGACACAGCAATCCTCTTTGAGAGCAATACTTGGGAGAATTTTAAAATTTTGGTGTGCGAAGATATGTTAAATGTGTTTGACTGGTTCAGGGAAAATATGCTCATGGTGAATGTTGAAAAGACAAAATATGTAGCATTTGGATGTTACAAAGACAGCTTACCGTCCTATAATGCAATAAAAATACACGAAAGAACTGTCCAAATAAAAAATCATGTAAGTGTAGTGAAATTAATTCAACAAACTGCCATAAATATCTAGGCCTCTTTATTGATAACTATCTAAAATGGGATTTGCATGTATTAAACACTGTGAGAAAAATAAGATTTATGACTTTCATCTTTAAAAAATTACATCAAGTGTTAAATATTAAACAATTGCTCGTAGTATACCATTCATTATTTCTATCTATTCTGAGATACAGAATCATTGGATGGGGTGGAGCTTGTAAATCTATAATCAAACCGATGGAAATAATACACAAAAGAGTGCTAAAATCAATTTTTAATAAAAACATTCTTTTTTCTTCTAACCGTCTCTACACAGAAACTGCATACTTGATTTAAGGCAAATATTTTGCAAAACAGCTGTGGTGCAAATAATAAAAAACGGCGAAGAGAAGAAAGTTGCATACGCCCAGAACACCAGAGCTAGGAGCAACCTGAATGTTTCAATTCCAAGACAGAACAAAGGTATAGGTCAAAGATCGTATATATACATTGGAACCAAATGCTACAATCTTTTACCAAAGAAGATAAGAACGACAACATACCTGAAGCATGTAAAAAAGGAGGTTAATGACTGGTTCAAAAAAACTTCCACAAGGGAAATACACAGCCTCACAGACTGATTATGTATTTAATCTCGAATTATTATTCTTTTTATTTTTATTAAACTGTTAATTTCTAAGTATATACCTACATATTATTTTTACCACATATATATTTTTTTGTATTTAACCACAGCCCACGCACAAACACCTGTGAGTGTGTATGTGGGCCTAAATTCCTGGTTTATGTTTAACAGATATTTGTATTTTATTTTATAAAAATGTACTTATTCTTAAAAATAAGGAAATATATTCTGTTCTATTCTATTCTATTCTATAGAAATTTGCTCGACACACTGGTAAAGTATCAGACATGTATTTTTATTTTTAATATCAGAAATTTTTATTCATCTACAGAGCACAATTTCGCACGTCAAGCCATTAATTTATTCATTTGTCTTCCTTTTGTTATAAACAAAAGCTAGTTAGTTTCAAATTAATTACGGATGTTAACATGGTTCAAAATACTGACTTTTAACAATAAATTCTACTTAAAGCTAGGATTTTGTACGCTAATATTACATCTAAAGTAATTGTTTACATTTATACTAATTTTGCGTGTCTATTTGTCACTGCACGTCTTTTTAATTTGCGTTTAAATATTCACATGTCACTGCACTGATTAGAGTATTTAATTTGCGCATTTCCTGCACTGGCTTCGTTTGAATTCACTGTTTTATTTTCCACACATTTTGAAGTTCATATGCTGTCTCTTTTTCTGCACTTTCTATAACCCTTGCCTTTTGATTCTCACGGTTTCCTTCAAATGTTTTAATGCCTTCATTCTTATCTGCTCGTTGCATGTTCATAAGCTTATCTATCTTTAAATTACCTTTCTTACAAAACCCTGACTGGATTTCACTATTGAACTGTACCTGAATTCTACGCTTCATTCCCTTGCGTTTGAGATCCATCTTGTAATTATTAAATTTCATTTGGCTTGGCATTTACTTTAGCACAAACATAATTAATTAACTGAACTTACATTCAACTTAGGTCCTTGTTCAAATTGAGCTTTGCTTATTGCGTCCATCAAGTAATTATTTTGCAATTACTGGCATCTCATTACAAATGTATTCATTGTGGCAAATTCAAGTTTTAGTTTCGCAGTTATATAAAATATCTCACTCTGAGCTTTCATGAAATGTCTATTAAATTGGCAATGCTAACAGAGTTGATTGGTAGGGCTTAAAACCATAGCAATATATAGACCAAGATTTTTATAATAAAAACAATCGGCATTAAATGTTTGATTTATTAACATCGAGGTACTACCTTGCCAAGCCTAAAATTTTTAAGTGTGAGGCTGCACTTCATGGTAGTTACCAAATTATAACGTCTCTCTGAGTGGCCTGACTACTTTGTCTTAAAACACGGTTGCAGTCTCAACCGTGTGCTCAGAATTAAAAGGACGGAACTAGCGCAAGTAACAGAAACCTGTTCAGCCTCCAGGCAATTCTGTTCAGGGTACTTGCGTTAGAAAATTGTATCAAAATAATTCTACAAAATGTTTGGTTATTGACAAGTTATTTCATAATGATTTGAAATCTATCAACTGTCACTGTCAAGTTACTAATATAACACTTAGCTGAATTTATATTTAATTAAAACAAATCAGTTTAAATATGTTGAAAAAAGTAAGTAGTTTTGTAAGTAATTCAGTATTCCACCGTGTAGCTAGGGCAGCACTTGTCAGACGCCCTTTCCACAAAGGCGACCGGCGCCGGAGTAGGGATGTGCAGTATGATAGTGATGCTCACGTGTAAACAACTGTTTTGTGTTATTTACGTAATCTAAGTTCCTTGTTTTGTTTTAGTTAATTTACCTCGTTGATCACTATTTTCACAAGTTGTAAGTGCTAAATAAAGGTGTTAATAGTGGTGTTTAATTGAATGCCTCTACAATTCTGGCTGCTCAACGTCTGGCCGATATTAAAAATACTGTGATCAGTAATAGCTAAAACCTCTCATTAAATTAAAGTGGACGGTTCTTAATACGTAAATTAAGTGAACACCTGAACAGTGTTGTGAAACTACGCTAAATTCGCCGAGAAATCCGCCAGGATATCAGCAGTTTTGTTCAAACCGTTTATGCCAGTGCGTCGCTGCGGCCATTTCTACACCGCTGGAACCGGCTTGAACCATCCCTGCTTGCAAGGCGCAGCGTGTTCCCTCTTGAAGGCGTTCATATTGCACCTCATGCTCTCGCACCTACTACGTCATTGCTGTGACGTTACCGCTTAAGGTCGCTGTTCAGTACTGTATATCGTCTTATTAAAAGGTAAGCATACTTGTATGTACTATAGCGGTTTTGTGCGCGTTTGAACTATGAAGTAAAGGAACTGCCCGTGTTAGTGCACGTTGTTCAGACTCCTTTTTACTAAATAATGCAACTTTTAAGGAACTGCTCGTGTTAGTGCGCGATTTTTTCAGACTCCTTATTTTGTTAAGTAAGTTTAACTAGTGACTTTAAGGAACTGCCCGTGTTGTGCACGATTTTTTCAGACTTCTTTCTGTTTAGTAGCTTAATTTGTTACTGACTTTTACTCTTGATCTTTGTATTAATATAATATTGGTACAAAATTCATATAAAAAAACTCGCGTCGTAGTGGGCGCATTAAAAGCCTCAGTGCGCATTCATCAACTTTTTCAACTGCACCGCAACCAACAGCTGTAACAATGGCGAATTCTCCAGTAGTTCAAATGTCCACTGAGCAACTGCAAATGTTACTTGCTGGGGTCGAAACTCGCGTCAACGAGCAGTTGCCGCAAATGTAGTCTGATATCCAGGATCAGCTGCGTTCACACGGCTCCACACCACCAGCAATAACACCTACGCCAACGATTGCCGAGGGAAGCTTCGCGGAATGCACTGCGCGTTTTTCGGGCAATAAAGGCGAAGAGGTCGCCGCGTTTATGGATGCCATCAACACGTATCGCGATTGTTTAAACATTTCAGAAGACAATGCTATGCGCGGACTGTCTATGTTAACAGGTAATGCGGGAAAGTGGTGGCTGGGTGTAAAATCGACTATTACAAACTGGAAAAAGTTTGAAACTGCGATTAGGAACCCTTACGGCCCGCAGAAACCGGCGTATCTATCGCGAGTTGTTTGCACAAGAACAATCAGAAAATATGCCAACCGATATTTTTGTGAGCCACGCAAGATCTATGTTCGGCCAAATAGAACACATTCCGTTGGAGATTATGCAACTGGACATGATATACGCCCTATTAAACCGCCGGATTCGCAAACGCGTTTCGCGAAGCAAAGTTACTTCTTATGATGTACTTTTAAAACTCGCGCGCGAAGCCGAACAGTGCCTCCAGGAGTTACAGCCTTCGGACAAACCGGTATCATATGTGGAGCAGATTGACAAAGTCAGCAAACAACGTGCGCGTTGTAGCTATTGCAAAAATTTTGGACATCTGCTGGAAGAATGCAAAATCCGCGAACGAAAGCCAGCTTCACGCAGCTCGCCGCAAGGTGTCGTACCGCAAACTTCGTCCGGATCATCGAACGCACCTGCTCCAATCAAATGTTACGGATGCGGAGCTACTGGAACGGTGCGCGCAAACTGCCAAACTTGCAAAGGGAATCGACCACCGCCTACGTCTAACAGGGTTACTTCATTAAATTACTCAACAATCATGGAAGCCTGTGTTGTTACAGCACCCTGCACCAAACCACTGCTACCGTTCAAACTGTTGGACCGGGAAGGTGTCGCCTACGCCGATTCTGGAGCACAAGCCAGTATAGCAGGACGGCGCGTTTATGATTATTTGAAATCGGAGCAGCATCCTTTTACTCCGTTTCAAGTGACCATCGCCTACGCAGACGGTATAGCACGCAAAGAGGATATCCTCATCGCTCATGTAAACTTAGAAGTCGCAAATCGCATCATTCCAACTGACCTGATGATTCTACCGTAGTTGCTCAATAACAGGACGCTTTTTGGAGTGGATTTTTTGCAGAAAGCGAAAGTGGTGATTAACCACGGTCAAGCTACCTGAGGCTTCGCTGACGATCCCGCCTCCATATACGACTTCGCAGAAGACATTGAATTCAAATAAGACGAGACCACCAGTTCTACAGATGCATCAGCCTTATCTATAGAATTGGCAGAATTGCAGTTACGTGAGAATGAAGGTGTTAATTTAACTAGTGATAAAAAATGGCGATTAAGTCGATTAATTTCAAAATATTCAACTGTGTTCAGTCCAGGGAGAGAACCCACACCTTTTGCTGAACACTGTATAGAAACTGGTGAGCAAGCACCTATTTTCATTCCACCTTATAGAATGCCACCTGATAAGAGGGAAATACCACATATCAGACCTTGCTCCCTTTTTAGGAGACCCCCAAGAGACGCCACAGCAACCCTTGAGAAAAAGAGGCAGACCCAAGAAGAATTCATCCTAGATCGTATACGAGGACTTTATTTACGATCTAGAGGGGGAGACTGTAGCGAGGGCAGCACTTGTCAGACTCCCTTTCCACAAAGGTGACCGGCGCCGGAGCAGGGATGTGCAGTACGATAGTGACGCTCACGTGTAAACAACTGTTTTGTGTTATTTACGTAATCTAAGTTCCTTGTTTTGTTTTAGTTATTTTACCTCGTTGATCACTATTTTCACAAGTTGTAAGCGCTAAATAAAGGTGTTAAGTTGATAGTGGTGTTTAATTGAATGCCTCTACAACTGTTAATACTAATTAATGTTTATTAATTACATATACCTGGTTATCGTCCCCTTTTAAAATGGATCCAATTCTCGTGTAGAAAAACAGCACCAATATAACCAAGCTATTTTGTCACATGTCTTCAAATCTTCAACCAGGAACCCCACTTCAATTTAGAATCCCAAGTATTACAATGAACCAAACACCGCCAAAGTGTCACGCTACAACTCCAACAGCCACCCAGCTCTCCCAGATGGTAGATCTTTTATTACATACAACTGCAAATTCAAGATGTATTCCTCTTCACAGCAATCAACGATTCAACGGTTACAGGTAATATAAACAAATATTTTCAGTAATAATAGGACGAGAGGTCAAAATATTGCCGACAATAATTTTTGCGATTCAGATACGAGTTTCTGTGGTGACGAAAATAACGACGAATGCTTGCACGAGTCATTATTTTCTAAAACAACAGAAACGAAACAATCTGAAGAGCAAAAATTGTCTGCAATATTTCGACCTAGAGTCCTATTCGTCTTGAGAATTTAATTTTTTATTAAAAAATAGTTACAGAAAAAATCGTCGCTGAAATAAAACTCATCGAAATATTGTCACTTATAATTACACGAGAGCTTTTTTTTGTCGAAGTAAACTTAACATTTTAATGAGAATTTCTTGCTTGGCAATTTAACGATAAAAACTGCTTCCGAAAAAATTACGAGTCCGAAGGACGAGTAATTTTTTCTGGCAGTTTTTTGAGTTGAATTGCCTAAAAGCAAGGAAACTCGAATTATAAATTATAGTTTACTTCGATAAAAAAAATCTTGAGTGTAATTCGGTACGACAATTTAATGACTACATATTTAATTTACATATTAGGTAATTTAGAAGTCACTAAATTAACAAACAAGGTAAAAATTATTTTAGAATTTGACCGTTTTAAAAGTTAGGTTCCGTTTTGCCGCTGGAAAAGTTAGGGCTAACTTTTGCCGCTGTCATAGTGACAAAAAATCCGCGGCTTATGGGATTTTTAGTGTATGCATTAAATTGTCACTACAATAATTGTTACAGAAAAAATTGTCGCTGAAATAAAGCTCCTCCAATTATTGTCGCTGAAATAAAGCTCCTAGAATTTTCGTCACTAAAATAATCGTTTGATTGGTAGTTAATTTTTAAATTGAATAATGCTATTGGTTGATAATGACACCTGTTATATTGTCCTTAAAATAAACACACTTTATAAAAATCTTATCAACAGAAGGTCACAAGCAACCGTGAGAAAAAAACAATTATTAGAAAATCCTTGCTTTCCAACAAGTGCCAAGGAAGACAAAAAAGGCTAACATCTTGAATCTTACCATTTTAAAAACAAAAGCAATTTATGACACATAAAAGATCAGTTATCGTGTATCCTATAAATGAACGACTGCGGAAATAAATATAATTTTTTTTAAATTAATACTGAAACGACATGCCAGGTAAAAGCTTGATAGCCATTCCTTACAATACTTAAAAAATTAACTAATAAATCTCTTTTATTATTACAGTTTAAGTTCCACTAACAAAGAAATAAAATGTTGAACTATTTCATTTTCTGAAGGAAACTTGAATACACCTTAATCCAATTATACCAAAAATTAATTGTAAGTATTTATTTCAGTCAACAACCACCTTCTAACCAATTTTAATAACCAAAAATATAAAACAAACATGAACCTAAAAAGCTTTGGGGAAAAATAAAACTTAAGAAAATACATCATTAATGTTTGAGGTTTACAAAGATTTTTTTAATCCAATAATTTCTACTTGACCTTTCTACAAGAATAGGATTTACAATGAAAATTTAAAAAAATATTTTCAAAATTGTGTAATTGTACTTAAACATCAACTACCTAACATATCCAAATATATAAAAGGGAATAAAAATTATACCTTAAACTACAAAAATAAGAAATGTAAGTACTATTTTTTAACAAAAATAATTTTCTTTTAACATTTAAAATTGTCTTTTAGCAAAAATGTAAAAAAATAAACCCACAATTTTTGTCTTCTCTTCCAATTTTTAGGTTCAAAAGTTTGAAGTTTAGGAAAAAATAATTATTAATTCAATATTAATCAAGATAGATATAATGAATCCTAATCTTTAACATTCTATAAGTGCAATCAGGTATGTAATGTAAGCGAGCTTTTATTCTTTCACCTAATTCTAATTTTCGCTTGTTTTTCCTTACAGATTAACTATGTAAAGGGCTTATATTTTTAAAATTGTTTTATGTCTGATGAAACTGGTATGCCAGCGAAACCTTATATTACCTTTTTTAAATAAAATTTTAATGTGTATTTTGACAATACGAATTTTCGTTTTGAAAATTTTTAATCTTCAAATCGAATTTCAAGTAGCTATTCTAATACAAAACCAACTTAGCTGATTAATCTTCATTTCAATATATTTATTTACTAAAACAGCTGTATTTCCAATATATAATTAATTATAAACAATTGAAACCCTATATTATATGCAGTACATAAGATTTGCTTTCTATGTAGTTTTTATACCCCCTTTATGTTTTTATTTCTCTCGTCTAAAAAACTAAGAAGGTACCTTCCAGGATTTTTTCAGAATTCACGTTTCAGGGTCCCTAGATGACGAAAGGTTTTCTCAAATCTGTCTGTCTGTCTATTGCCGGTGTAATCAAAAAATATTTTGTTGCAGGAAGACAATATTTTAAAAATTTTACAGAACAAATATAAAGGCGTTATTCTGCAGAAAAAAATAAAAAAGAACTCTGATAAACATACGATGCGTCCTAAAATTATTCAGTTCAAAGATATCCTTGACCAAAGAATTTAAAAAAGCAATTGTTTTTGAAAATGTTTAGATTTAGTAGGATGCAGTCTTGTTTTCATTATTTGTTTTACTTACTTACAACTGTCAGAATTACGATAAATTTTACTTAAAAAATCTGGTGTGATACACTCACACAACTTCCTTTTACAGTGATCTTATAATTAGTCAAAAATTTCATTTTTAATTTTTAACCATTTGTTGAAAATTTTCAAAAATTACAAATTCTACAAAAACGGTACAAAATCGAGTGTTAGTTGAAGAGACAAATTTTCTCTAGAATTTTAATGTGAATTCAAAAATGTAATAATATACCGGGTGTTTTATTTAAAATAGGAGTTAATAAAAAAAATAGAAAAAAAACAAAAGAAACCCACTTTAGAAGTATTCAACTGGAAAATCACCTATCTCACATCAATACACATTAAAAATTTAAGAAAAATGTAAAGTTTAAAAAAATCGTTAGAGCCGTTTTTGAAAAAATCGAAAAAAACTGAAAAATCACAAGAGTAAACACCTACTTCCGGTTATGCGATTTTCTTCAAAAGCTTGCTGTCTCATCTACATAGTACACAAAACTTATATATGAAGTTTCAATGCCATACCTCTTTTCGTTTTTGAGATATTCTGTTCACAGACACACAGACACACAGACAGACAGACAGACAGACAGACAGACAGACCAATGAAAAAAAATATGTTTTTTGGGATCAGGGGACTCTAAAACGTGAAGATCTGTTGAAAACTCAATTTCGAATTTTTGGGGTGAATCCAATACTTCCTTTATAGTAGTAAAAGGAAGTAAAAAGGACGTATGCTTATTGTTTTTCTATCTTTTACTATAGAACAACGCCCACATACTGTATGTAAACAACAAACATGTGCTGGTACAAAACACCAGTCTACTAAATCTAAAAGGTTTGAAAAACGAATTGCTTTGATCAAAGATATCTTTGAAATAAATGATTTTAGGACATATGTGTAATAGAGTTTTACTCTTATTTTTTTTTAAATATAACGCCCTTATATTTCTTCTGTGCAATTTTGAACCACCCTGTATGTTTACCTGGCATGAAATCGAGAAAATATAAAATTCTGTTTCTATTTTAACTTTAAATGAAGAACTATTACTTAAACGAAAGGAATATTTTGCACATAGCTCAGGCTTTTACCCTTGACGTAAAATGGGCATATTTTGGACCAAACATATACAGGGTGAACACCGTAAAAAATAAATATTTGTATATTCTTGCTTTAACTGAGAAAGAGATAAAAGTATGCATTTGCACATAACTTTACCCTTGACGAAAATGGTACCCAAAAAATACAGGATAAAGTTGTAAGAGACAAAAAGGGGCAACGAAGAGGTGCGTTGTGTTTAATACAGATCCATTGCAGAGATCCGAACGGTTCCAGGTGGTAGCTTGTGACAAATGGTCGGGCGTTAAAATCGCAATCGCAGGCGCTAAAGTTCGAGTCGCACCGCAGGTAATGTTTTTTTTATTGTTTCACTATTATTAGGAACGTTAAGATACCCCTAGTTTTCCTTGATTTTTAAAAATGTTTGGACAAAATCCACTTGGGAGATAAGTTTTTAGTGAAGCCCTTTACACATTTTTAGGTAATTATTTTGACTTAGTCAATTCACATAGTTTTATTGTTTACTTTGTTTTTAACTACTGCTGGTACTTCTTTTATTTTTAATGACATGAATTATTTTTAGGTTGTAATTTTTTGTTATTTTATGATTTCACATACAGTGCGAGTGTAAGTCTGGACTATCGAAATAGAACTTTTATCAAATGTTTTTGAAAGAAATCTTTGAACACGTCAATTTTTATTTTAAAAAATACATATTTTACTGTAATTGTCACTTTTAGGTTGTCTTTTGTTTTTGAGTTAGACGTTAGCGATACTTTTCTTAAATGGAAACCCTCAATTTTTATGATGAATTTGGACACAGCATGAAATTCTAAAACCAAATACTCTAAAAAAAGTATGATACTGTATTTTGAAATTTTCGAGAAAATCGTACGTTTACCAGATCCCCTAAATACTAAAATTTCAATTGGTCCTTTTTCACTCAAATATTGTATCATTATTTATTTAATTAGGAGCACACAACAAAACAGATAAACAAACTATGAAGAACTGTCATAATTTTAGGGCTAACTCATTGTTTTATGGCTACTTGATTTTTATTCGATTTTTGTTTTAATACTTTAATAGTGATTTTCTCGAAATTTCAAAATAGTATCATACTTTTTTAGCGTATTTGGTCTTAGAATTTCATGCTCTGTCCAAATTTATCATAAAATTTGGGGTTTTCATTTTAAAAAAATGATCCCGAACGTCATAACTCAAAACAAAAGACAATCTAAAAGTGACAATTACAGTAAAATATGTATTTTTTAAAATAGAAATTGACGTGTTCTAGGATTTCTTTCAAAAACATTTGATAAAAGTTCTATTTCGATAGTTCCAGACTTTACACTCGCACTGTAGAATTTCAACTTGTGCTTTAAGAATTACGACTAGAAAAAGTTTAAATAAGTAGTGATAATTATTTTGAATTTTTATATTTGTTCTATTAATATTAACGATCTCTTTGTTTATAACTTTTGGCTGTATAACTATAAATAATTTATGTTTATTTTTTTTAGATTACCCTAAATATTATTTCACTAATTTTAATATTAGGTTGAGGGTATCAGCCTGATCGTATTCAAGCTGGAATATTATACAATATATATTTTTATATTTTATTTTCTCCTCTACGAATAATGATTGATGTAGTTTGTCTTTATTGAAATTTCAATTCTTTGGACGTTTTCTTTTTAAGCTCTTGTATTAATTCAGGATTCTTGTATTTATCTACAGATTTTGTTTTTTTAGTAAACATTTTTATATTTTTTGCTCATTTGAAGCTCCTGTTTCGGAATCACTGTTTTGGCTTAGATTATATTAAAACTGAGGGTTGGGGGATATGGTTTTTATGTTAGTCGGTAAAAAAGTTATTTATATTGTATTGTTTTTATAGTATTAGTGGGGATATTATTTGTTTAATTTGTTTTCAGCAAATAGATGTAACATTTTTATTTCCATATCCTTCTGTATTTCGTATGGGTTTCCTGCTTGAGATATTATATTATAACTATAAGTATTTGGGGTTATTGTGGTGCTAATTTAGCTAATATTACTTACGAATAACTGGGAAGACGTAGTTTAATTGCAAGCAACGGTTTAATTAATCTTATACAGAGATATTGGTTTCTTAGACTGTATCTCTGTTTTTATAGTATTTATATTGGAAGCTTTACTTTGAGCTTGTTATACTTTGTATATATATTCTTATAATCAACATGGTAAACTAGACTCTTATTAATATTTATTATTAATTATTTACTGAATACGATTAATTTTATTATTTGTTGAGAGAGACTGGTTTATTTTTTATGCCGGTGCTTAATTTTATTTAATATTTCGATTTGTGGATTCGAATATGCAATTTCGATGTTTCTGTTAATTTTACTAGTATGTTTTGTTTACTTTATTGTTTGTTAATATAACGTCATTTTTTAAATTTATTTTACCATTGTTGATTGAAGGTGTTCAAACTTTTGTTTGACCATGAATTTAACATAAAAGGTGTGCCATCCCATTGCCAAAAATTACTATGCCAATCTTTGAAGGAAGTTGCGAAAATTGGACAACCTTCTATGACATTTTTGGGCGACTTATCCACAACAATGCCACATTAGGAAAAGCAGAGAAGCTGCAGTATCTCAAGAAATTAATCAAACATCTCGACGTCTCGGATGCCAATTACGAAACCGCATGGGACCTACTGACGAACAGGTACAATAACAAAAGAATATTGTTTTCGAAATTTTTAGATAACATATTAGAGCAGCCCAATTTAAACTACGAATCAGCAGCTAATCTGAAACAGCTGCATGATACGACGACGGATAGTTTACGAGCCATATCCAACATGGGCGTAAATACAGAGACATGGGGACCCATAATAGCATATTTTCTGGTCAAGAAACTAGACAAGGAAACGAAGAAACTGTTTGAAGTTTTTGGAAAAAACATTCCAATCAATTGAAACAATTCAAGATTCAAAACGGAAATTGGAAGTCGCAAAGACAACAAAGGCACCAGTCATCACGAAAACCATGGTCGGTAAGCAGTTATCAAGCAAGCATCGGCAGATGTCAGATCTGTAACAACAGCCACAAGATTGCAATGACCAGTGACGATCGATAACAAGCTATCAGGTACCATCGTCTGTGTATGAGATGTTTAATCCACAAGGAAAACGAGAGATGCTACAATCCAAATAATTGCCAGACATGTGAAAAATTGCCCCACCCGCTGCTGCATAAGGATTGGAATAAAAGTCCGGGAAGAAATCCACAGCAAACAGCATCAAAACCGCAACAGAAGCGAAATAGGAAACCCTAAATGGCCACCACCAGCGGACAAAACAGTTTAGAAGAAGTAAGCAGCCTCGTTAGCAGGAAAACCAAACATCCCAACTAGAAGGAAGTTCTGCTAGCTACGGCATTTGTAAAAGTAAAGACAGCCGGACGATATTACGAATTGTTGAGAGCATTGGTCGATCCAGGGTCACAGGCATCATTTATAACGGAAGAAGCAGCTCAGTTGTTGGCACTACCAAGAGTAAGAATCCTAACACATATCATAGGACAAGGAAGAAGCGAAGCTGGGAAATCCAGAAGAAAAATTGAAGTGGAAATGAAACCACGATTTTCCAGCAATTTCAAAAATTTTGGGGTTCTACTTATATTAGCAAGGTTGACAAAAACATTGCCAAGAAACACAATCATTAATAAAGAAAAGGACGCATGGGAACAATTCCTACTAGCCTATCCTACATGCCAGATCCAGCAGACATCCTCATAGGGGCTGATCTATACAAGGATATACTCCTAGAAGGAATTAAGAAGACGGAACAAGGGATGATGGCACAGAAGATGGAGTTAGGATGGATAATATCGGGGGCAGTAGAAGCAACAAAACAACATTGCATGACAGTGGTCAGTATGATGTCTAACGCCAAAGAAGATCACCACCTCAACAAGTTCTGGGAGATTGAAGAGGTCCTGATGGAGAAACATATCTCACAGAAGGAACGAGAATTGGACAATAGGACAATAGGACAATTGGAGGCAACCCATTGTCGGAAGCAATACGGGACGTGTGCTGAACATACCGGTCACAGAAGACCCAAGTCGAATAGGAGAATCGAGAAGGAGGGCAGTCGCCAGGAAGCTGTAGTTGGGAAAAAGATTCGAACCTGACAAGAACTTGGAGTCAGGATACAACAACTTCATGAATGAGGATCTTTCCGTAGGACACATGAAGAAGATGGACCAAAGTGGTGGTCCGGGAAGAGGACGTTATATTCCTCACCCAGCTGTCATAAATAAGGACAGCAAAATACCAAACTAAGGGTAGCCAAGGGTGCCGCATCCAAGGCATCCACTGGGAAAATTCCGAACCAGACGATGCACACAGGGCCAAGACTACAACGGAATCAGGCTGACATCCTTCCACAATGGAGGATGTACAAGCATAAGTACAAGGACAAGTATCCCGAGGTCAGCCGAGCAACCATTCCATGAAGCATCGCACAACAGGGGCGTAATACCATTTCGACAACAACAAGATGTCTACGACCTATCCAATACACGCTGGGGACACCTATCAATTACAACAGGGTCAGTCAGCAATAGAACTACACTCCTCGGCATTTGCTTATGGTGCGGAATAAGTAATTTTATGGAGAAGCTCATGCAAGGTCAAGCAACGCCAGCAGAAACCTAACACCCGCAAAGACGAATTCAGGCTGGAACCACTGCACTCGACGTCGGAAGCAACGCCCGCCGGTCGCAAAGCATGCCGTGGTCCACTCGGTTGACCATGGCACTTCCACCAGTCGCCCCACTTCGACCGGCCAGAATGTTCAAACATTTGTTTGACCATGAATTTCACATAAAAAGGGTAAAACTAACTGAAATTGTGTAAACACAAAAGTGCACGCAATTGGGCTACAAGAACTGCGTAACGCGTGCTAGATAGGATATTTGTAAACAAGACTCGGCAGTTTGCGAGCATTCGACAACGTCTGCATTATGCGATGTGTATTAGGCCGAATTGCGAACAAATGTATACAATTACGCTGTACTAAATGCATACTCTCGTGTTTTTTAATAGTAGGTTTACATTTAATGTATATATGATCTCTGTAATATTAAATCAATATACTGTTAGCAATGAGAGAGTATTCATTGATAACGATTGACGAGGGCTACAATTGTCTTTAAAGGATTGGTTTGGCCTGACCAACCCCCGTTATCTCTTATAACAGCAACTACAAGTTCCATCTCCTCTCAAAGACTAACCTGGTCCTACAATACTATAACATTTCTAAGTTCCATAGTGAACTTGGCTAATTTTACATTGGTCCTTCAATCCGGATCCAAATTTTAAGCTATTTGGGCAACTGGACCGGGCTTTGGAGGAAGAAGATTAATTGGACCAACATTGGCCATTTTTTTACATAGGTTAATATTAGAGATTGAGATTTGAAGATTGAACTTTACTCTAATTTTGGATTGAATATAGCTTTTACTTATGGTTTTTGTTTATATTTCTTCAATATTTATTTTTATAGTCAGGTGTATATAGAGAGTGATTTAAATATCTATTAATTTATTTTACTTCCTCAATTCTATAATGACATTAATTAATTATTAATCAACATTTCTGTACAATTTCGGTGAGATGAGCTGTTTGGGATTATAATAGTTTCTTATTTTTTAGTCATTTATTATATCACAATGTAAAGACTGTAATGCTGGTATGTTATCTGCTTTTTGTAATAGTATTGGAGACGTGGCTTTATTCATTTCTACTGCTTGAACATTACATTATAGTAGTAGAAATTATATTTACTATTTAGATTTTATGAAAAATAATGCTCTGATTTAGTAACTCCCGGGGTTTACTTATCAATTCCTTTAAATTTTTCCTTGGGTGATAATGTTATGTTAAGATAAATTTCCAAAGACCTTTTGGTGGCGTGATATCCTTCAAATTCTTTTTATGGGTAAAAAGTCTCTATGACAGCGACAATGTTGTTTGCTCTAACAATCAAATTTGAAGAAAAGAGAAAGGATTTATTTAAATGTTCTAAAAGATAATGGCTATCCAGAGACTCTTGTCCCTTCAAAATAGGGACACCTGAGAATCCTACCCGAAAGTGGAGAAAACCCGAAGTTATTAGTAAATTAAACCAAAATATTTGTTTTTCAATCAGAAATTTGGCTAAAGCAAGTAAAATTGTCTGGTGCGGAGAATAAAGAAAAAAGGGCAAAACTGCCGTCCCGAAGCCAATTCTCCTGCATTTCTTAATATTGATTGTTATTAACCATGTTGCTCTAGTTACCACAACCAAAATTCTATGGGAAGCAAGTAAAAGGTGGGAAACTGGCTACGGATCCTGGATATCATATTAATGAAGCAACGAAAAAAGTCCCTTACTATTTGTATAGTCGTATAACGGGCATTCTGCCCAGACTTAGTTACATGGCACTATTAAAGAAAAACTCTACAAGGGTAAAACGCCAATAAAATATCCCTACTATGTTGTAAAAACATATGACACCCGGAGAGTTATATGTTTTTTCTCTCCAAACCCACGTCCTATTGAAATAATTGGACAGTTATTCAACATAAGTTGATGAAAACCGACAAAGGAGCAACTTCGGAAAGAGATTTTAAGATAATGTAGAACCCATCTACTGAATAATAAGCCAAAAAGATAAAAAAGTGACATTTTTGCTCTACAACGGGCTAGATTTTTTTTTGTAAATTACACATTAAATACAGTTTCATATAAAAGTAAAGTTTTCTGTTTTATTAATTTTGTGAGCTGTTCTTTATTAAACCAGTAGAGATAGTTTCTACTGCATCAAGCTTTACGAGCATACTATAGACTAGATCAGAATCGGTTCTTACCTAAAATAAGTAAAGCGTGCAAAGGTCCATACAACTAACCGCGTGATAACGACTACTCAATATGATGCAATTAGCAAGCTAGCTAGTAACACCAACGACCGTAGAGCTCAGCGTTGTCCACGGTCACCACAAGGAAGTGTCCAAGCGCTGCGGGTATCAAGTGTCGCGATTAACAAGTGAAGGCCGCAGGCCGCTGGACAGCTGAAGCGATAAGGAAGTTCTAAATATTATCTTATTTTATTTTACTTGTTCACAATGGAATTCACCCAAAATATTTCAAACATGCAATTACCGCATTTACAAGTACGACCTAATTATGACCACAATCCCCAAATACAAATGATCCCACAACCAGGGACGTACACACAATCAGTACAGCCAATAAATAAGCAAAATACTATGTACTACAGCCAGCCACCTTGGCCAAATCAACAATATCAGCAACATCAGCAGCAACAACAACAAATATCAAATACTCAATTTCCTCCACTACCAATACCAAAGGAAAATGAATGGCAAACGGTCACCCACAGTAATAATAAAATAATACGCAGTCCTGAAGTTACAGCTGATACCGAAGAAAACTATTGGCTGAGTAACCCTATCTCAACTAAAAATAGGTATGAACAACTACCGACAGACGTGGGAATGGAACAAGATAAAGAAACAAATAACAATAGTAAACCAAAACCACCGCCAATCGTTGTGTCATGATGCACAAATATCAAACAACTTACGGAAATGCTCGAAAGTATAGCAAAAGACAGTTATACTCTTAAAACAATTAGCAACGATCAGGTAAAGATTTAAGTAAAAACACAAGAAAAATACAGTGCAATTATTAATGCTTTAAAAGAACGCAACACCGAGTTTCACACGTATAAACCCAAAAAAGACAGACACTTTCGCGTAGTACTTAAAAATCTCCATCCGTCTACAGACATCGAATCACTAAAACAAGAACTAGAAAAACTTGGCCATAAAGTAATCAATACATGGAACATTAAACACCGCGTCTCAAAACTCGTCCGCCTATGTTTTTTATCGATCTTCAAAGTAAGGAAAACAACAAGAAAATATAAAACGTCAAATTACTTCAGAACTACGTTTTACAATTCTAAGCACCACATGTGAAAAGGGAAATCCCCCAATGTGCTAAGTGTCAGAGATACAGGCACACTAAGAACTATTGTTTCCAACCGTCTAGGTGCGTCAAATGCGTAGAAAATCACTCAACAAGACTGCCCAATGAAAGAAAAAAGTAACGAAGTTAAATGCGTGAATTGCAATGGAAACCACCCTGCTAACTACAGAGGGTGTTGGGTCCACAAACAATTACAACAGAAACTCTACCCGGCATTGCGATAAAAGTTTAACAGCATTCCAACAAGAATGGTGCAACTTGGAGTAACGTACGCTCAACAAGCAAGAGGGAACTTTCATGATATACGGTATACAAACAACACCAACCAACCTAATACAGAAATTATACCACAACAGACAAACGAATTTTATGAACTCCAAGTGATGATGAAAAAACTAATGGAACAGATAAGCCCGATGCTAAATTTGTAAACTACTGTTTTCAACAAACTGGCTTAATGGCTAAACTACTTCGCATTGCAATATGGAACGCCAATGGCCTGTGCCAGGAAGTATCGTACTTCTTACAGATGAACAAAATTGAAGTGATGCTAATTTCGGAAGCACACCTCACAGACAAAAACCACATTAAAATACCAAACTACACTAAGTATTTATTATACGATACATCCCAGTGGAAGGGCACATGGAGGAACGACAGTCATTATAAGGCAACATATTTAACATTGCGAACTGGCACAACATAAATCTGACTACCTCCAAGCTACAAATATTGGAATACAAGATAATATAGGAGCGTTAATTGTATCAGCAGTCTACTGTCCAACCAGACATAGTAATAAATCGCAACACTACGGGCAATACTTTAAAATGTTGCGACACAGAATTATATCCGGAGGCGACTTTAATGGAAAAAATCCATTATGGGGCTCAAGGCTTACTACAACGAAAGGTAGAGAACTATTAATTGCAGTAAAAAATAATAATCTACAATGCCTAGCAACGGCAGAACCGGCTTATTGGCCAGCAGATCCCCGTAAGATACCTGATGCTATGGACTTTGCACTTACAAAAGGTATAAACGTTAAACAATGTAAGACTGAAACATTATTAGATCTTTCTTCGGACCATATATATCAAAAATAAATCGATACATGAGTACCTTAGTAATATCACTGCGACAGAGGCAACGGATTATTCGCTGTGGAAAGCCACCCAAAAAATGAAACGTCCAAAGCAGGCAGCACCACCCATCAAAGGCGAAAAAGGAAACTGGGCTAGAAATAGTAATGAAAAAGCTACTGCTTTCGCTAAATATATTGAAAAAGTGTTTAAACCTGTTCCCACACAGCTGAGCGCGATTGAAGAAAGCGAAATCTATAACTTTCTGGAAGCACCGTTTCAAATAGAATTGCCTATTAAAAAGTTCACACTGCTGGAAATCTAACCCTGTAATCTAACTGAAATTAGTCCAAAAAAATCACCTGGGTGGGATCTAATTACCGGTAGAATTCTGCAGGAAATAACACCTAAATGTTTGAGAGCTATAACATTTATTTTTAACGCCATCACTAAACTAAATTTTTTTCCTAGCCAGTGGTAAGTGGCACAAATAATTATGATTCTAAAGCCGGGAATAAATTTAAACAGTGTCGAAGCGTATAGACCTATAAGTTTATTACCTGTGCTGTCCAAGGTGTTTAAAAAACTATTGCTAAAAAGACTTAAGCCGATACTGGAAGAAAGACAACTTTTACCCAATCATCAGTTTGGATTTAGAAACCAATACAGTACAATAGAACAGGTACATAGAATTGTTAAGAAAATAAACAACGACTTCGAATCTAAAAGGTATTGTTTTATAATAATTTAAAGCAACAGGAAGAAAACTCTTCCAAGCCAAATATATTAATTTATCATAACGAAAACGTGGTAAAGTTCCACGAACTCAAACAAACAAAAAAGAAATAAAAACCAACTTAAAAAAAAATTCAACTAATCAAATCTCCCCCAAGAAAAAGCAAACAAAAAAATATTCTTATAAAAAGAATATTAGCATACTCGGCCAAAAAAATTAAAGCAAATCCCCCTCTTCTATATTCAATATTAAATCCAGAAACTAACTCCGATTCACCTTCAGCAAAATCAAAAGGAGTCCGATTTGTTTCTGCTAATCTAGAAATAAACCATACCATTCCAAGAGGAATACCTACAAAAAAGAACCAAACATAATATTGATTAAACATTAAATCGTATTCCTAGATGTCAAACGTGCGTTTAATAAAGTATGGCATGAGGGGTTATACCACAAACTCAAAAAAGTATTACCGCATAATTTTTATGAAATCTTTAAGTCTTACCTGGAATGCACTTGGTTTCTAGTTAAGCAAGGGTAGGAGTTATCAGATTTACACCCCATTGCCTCTGGAGTGCCTCAGGGTAGCGTGCTAGGACCAGTATTATACACAGTATACACAGCTGACATACCTACATCTCATCTAACAACTGCAGCCACATTTGCTGATGACACGGCCATACTAGCATCAGATACCAACCCTGATGTTGCATCTACGAACCTTCAGAACAACCTACATATGATTGAAGACTGGTTGAGAAAATGGAAAATTCAAGTGAATAATTTAAAATCATCTCATGTTACGGTTACCTTGAGGAGAGGTATATGCCCAGCAGTAACACTTAATAATACTGTAATTCCACAAACTGATGACGTGAAATATTTAGGCATACATCTCGACAGACGGGTTACATGGCGTAAACATATTTTTACCAAAAGAAAGCAGTTGGGAATCAAATTTAGTCAAATGTACTGGCTGATTGGCAGAAATTCACAGCTGAAAATAGAAAATAAGCTCTTACTTGACAAAACCATTGTCAAACCAATTTGGACGTATGGCATCCAACTGTGGGGTACTGCCAGCACCTCGAACATCGAAATCCTACAAAGATTTCAGAATAAAGTGCTTCGATGCATTGTTAATGCACCATGGTATGTGCCTAATTACATAATCCAAAGTGACCTTAATATAGAATCAGTGCGGGATGAAATAAAAAACTATTGTATCAAATATCCAGACAGACTTTCTGTGCATCCTAATAACTTAGCCACCCAGCTCTTAGATAACAATAATGCAGTTAGAAGACTAAAACACTTTAAACCCTCGGACTTGTCTAGAAGGTTTGAGTAGTAATACTCTTATAAACTCATTTGAATATTGTACAGCATTGTAATCAAACTATTAGGTAGATAATCTTACATGTAAAAAAACTATCAATGGATTGGTCTCAGCAAGTTTTTAGTTAGTTTAGTTTTTTACCACAACATTTACTTATTGTTCATAAGCAACAGATTGCAAATATGCAATAAAATATGTTTAAAAAAATTTTGTGAGCTGTTCTTTATTAAACCAGTAGAGATAGTTTCTACCACATCAAGCTTTACGAGCTATAGACTAGATCAGAATTGGTTCTTACCTAAAATAAGTAAAACGTGCAAAGGTCCATACAACTAACCGCGTGATAACGACTACCCAATATGATGCAATTAGCAAGCTAGCTAGTAACACCAACGACCGTAGAGCTCAGCGTTGTCTACGGTCCCCACAATAACGTTACAAATTTGGTTTTTACACCTACCATCTTATAGTATTTAACATTACTAGCTTGGTAAGAGGGTTTTTACTTGCGAATAGAAGGATATTATTGGCAAGCCGCAGGCGAGCCAGTCATCTTCTTGAGCCAGTAAAACCTGTTACCTTGCGTGTGTTGTTGAATATTTTATTTGTTCTTCACTTGTAATTAACTATAAATTTACCATTTATTCAAAAACTCAAACTGAGAAGCACCTAAATTCATCAATATGACACATACTAAGGAAGACAACTCTGGCGTTGCACGCTATCATTTATCTATGAGCACGCTTGTAAAACTGACAGTTAACTTGTAAAGATTTTATAAGTTAGTAACTTGTTAAACTAAACGTTCTTGATTAATACAGTGACTTGATAAATTGATGTTTACAAATGAGGAACAAATAATAGTAATTTTGTAACGTTTCGCTTGTGAATCTAAATTCCAAAGATACTTTAAAAGTATTGGGAATTTAATTCGCCGCCTTATCAAACGTTTGCATCTCAAGACCGCGCTAAGAAGTGATAGCGCGGGCCGGTAGCCGATGCGCAGGAAGTCACGTTTGCGCGCAGGAGTGTTTCCCCCGCTATCTAAGTGGGGAGCGCGAGCACCGACCAGAAGCTGCTGAAACGTATAAAAAGGAACGCCCGACAGCTCCTAAACAGATCCCATTCTGGGGTTCTCCCCTAAGCCTCTCCTGAACTCCTCCTAATCCACCCGGAGCGATCACTCCCTTGCTTTGGTATGGTTACTGTCTTAGCAAGGGAGAAATCGCCTAAATAAAAGTTCTTGCGGGTTTGGTATGGTTACTGTCTTCCTGCAAGAACACCCCGATAACTTAGAGATCCTTATCAAACCCGTTCCCGAACCGCTGTTAGTTAAAGGCCGAAACCGCGGTATTTGTAACTAACATTCCTGTACTCCGCTGAACGAGATCACCGCCGCCGTCCCGTCCGTGATCACCCGAGTTCTGAGGGCGCATTCCATTTGCGTTCTGGGAAGCCGTATTTCAACCGTATCAACTCGCCCGAATTGTGAGGCACCAGGAAGTCATCAACAGCCTACCGCCGCCAGGCTGGACGCATACAGAGATTATGCGATAAGGGACCTACCTGTAAGAGTCACCGCCAGCATCCTATGAGCGTTCCTGACGCCCTCCGAGAGAGATCTCCGCACTGCCGCAATCCAGCCGAAGCCGCAAATTCGCTCGAATAGCGAATTTCCCGAGAGTCCGACCGCTGCATCGTTTCGAGCCGCGAAAGCCGGCAAATCGTCTGTCGGCCCCCGGTCCAGTTTGGCTCACCGAACGCGAACTCCTGCAGCTTCCTACGCCGGCAGGTATGTTCTTGAAACGCCATTTCTAATTCGAAGTGTTCGCAGCAGCTAGCCATTGTAAACAAATATCACCTGGTGCATGCGACCAACGACCTCCTCTGACCGATAAGAAGCCGCTGCGCGGACAACCGACTCCGCGACATCTTCGGGGACACCGACGCGCGCATCGAAGACGTATTCAACGTGCTTGCCTTTCACCTGGACAATTTGGATTACGACGCTGCCGACGAGCCCGAGCAACCCCCTGTTGACGCAACTACCCCCCTGTTCGTAATATACAGTGTGTTCTATTAAGTTCGCTTTCAATGTACATAGTTAAAGACAGTATATTTTATTTTTATTATTTATCCTGTGTTATTTATTGATCTACGCTATATCAGAGCAATTTGAACGCATTCTCCGGCTTAGAGCATACCTGAGGCAATAAGGCCAATTAAAATATTCCTAAATAAAGGCGGGTCGTTACAATTTATTATACAAGACGATAAAGTTAAATTTTATCCACGAGTGAATCGTTTAACGTCGAGACGAAGTCGAGACGTTAATGATTCAAGAGTGGATAGAAATAACTTTATCGTCGTGTATAATACAATATTTTTTTCTATAGCAAGAACTTTTAACAATTACGGGTCCCGAGTGGTGTAGCTTGAACAAGCGTCCACGTTCGATCAGCAGAGTTAAGCAACGCTGTCTCTGGTCAGAACTTGGATGGGAGTTCCACGCTGCACTTCTCGGCGCCTCGTGGTACGGCTATCACGGAAAAAAGTTGGTCCCGGCGGTCATACAACATCATGACAGTCGTTAGTTGGGTTGGAAGTCCTCATAACTGCACAGCGACGCCTATAATTGGCCTAACGGCTGTTGGCTGAGTGCGAATGAAATGAAATGAACAATTTCAAAAGAAAATAGGAACAGTCAATCACATTTTAAAATGTCAGTAACTAGATTGGGTTGCTACGATAATACGAAGCTGTCATATTTAATTTAAACAAAAGTTAGAAAATTAAATTACTTTATCTATCCTTGATGTGAAAGTGCTACTTTATCTACCCTTGCTGTTAAAGTAAAACTTGACCTTTTGTTTTGAGTTGACAAAAGCACACTTTAACATGTGCTATAGAAAAAATACTATTATTGTATGCACTAACAGAAATGAACCTGATGATAGGGTACGGGGGACCCCATAAAACTGCTTAAGATCAGATGGAAATTGCGTGGAGGAGTATATGTCCACACAATTGGTGAGGCATGAAGTGTGGCAGACAAAAAAAATGTACCAATTTTACCCAATTGTTATGGTAGTAACAAACTCATAATTAATCATGACGTTAAGTTATAGACCTTCTTATGTACAACTTAAGTTCTAATTAAAATTAATGTACTGTCCAGGAGTTGCCTTGAGTTGGTTATTTTCAACTGCTATTTAATTAGTATGACAGGTTAAGTTTATACCTTTTCGTTTATGTGTGTGTTGGCTAGCCCTATTGTCGATCTTGTGCGCACTTCGAAAATTCTACGGACATTTTGATTATTTTTCGGAAAAGGTTGCCTGTACAGAGAGCGATTTCTTGTAGCCATCTTCTGATTGAGCAGTAGCTTGCTTTTGCTGCTATGTGCCTTTTATTTCGGAGATGCACTTCAGCTGGATTTGAATCGTTCGATATCTGGGAAAGTTCCGATCAGCATAAATGTGTTGTATATGCAGTCGCTAGAATTGATCTAGTTTTAACAGTATTCAGAAATTCTTCAGAAACAAAACCCACCTCTGGGTGACATCTTCCTGCGTAGTACGTTTTGGGGCTCTGATGCCATCATAGTAAATATCTAGCGAAACAACTCGTGGCTGTAGGAGGCACTGTTACTGGTTCACGAACTAAGATGTTTAAAAAACAATAAGAGTGCCTCCTACGGCAACGATAAAAGGTACGTGCTTATAAAGAATCCAAATAAAAAAAAAACAAAGTAGGATAAGTTGTCTGAAAATTGAGAGCCTGACATTACTCTTAATTCTAAACAATTTTCCTTAATACTTTTTTAGCTCTTCTAATAATGGTTTTAAAACTCAATTTGAAAAACACCCTGTATATCAATTAATTTGATCGATTTTCTCAAAGTCTTAGTTGGAGAACAAGCAGGAGTGATTCCGAGAATATTAGCATCTAACTCAAAAAAAAACTTTGTCATTTACACCTTATGTGAACTCAATCCGCGGACACACTGAATTTTTGAGATAAGTATGTTCATGTAAGTAATTCCGAGGACTGCGTAGGTACATGTATAACCGATTTTATATTCACAACTGGTGTCGCTGAAATAAAATTTTAAATAAAATAAATGTCACATTCACTACAACTACAGAATAATATAAACTTATATTAAAATGACTTCGCTACAAATACATTACAATATACAAAATTATGGGTTACACCTTTTACGATTTTATCTGAGTATAAATGAGTTTAGCATTACATTGGTCCCTTCTAAAAATTTTCGCTTGTGCAAGACATTTAATAAAGATAAATTCATATATATTGTAAATAAACATTAGGTTACTCCAATTTCGGATCTTTATTTATTGGCTTATGGGAAATGGTATGTGGTTTAGAGTTTTACACCAACCGTTGTCAATCTCCTGATTTGGACCGTCTTGACCCGATAGCGATTCCGGACAACTTTCTCCTTCCTGCTCAGGATCCACAGGTCAAAACTGTGTTACGCTGCAAGACAATAATTCCTGAATCACAACGTTCTGTTTTCGCAAAGCATAGTTGACTGTTTATATCATTTATAGGAATTTTTCGTGTAGCAACTTTCCGTGACGTAACTCTTGAAACCATCTGTGATAGTCGAGATATCACAAATAAAATGGATCTAAAAGAAAGAATACATTGAGTAGTGAAGAGGTAGAAGCAGAAACCAATTTCCAACAGCAAGTAGGCTTTTCTTTAATAGACAAGCGTATGTGTGACGAAATAATTTGAAATCCACGCAGCCAGTGTCTGGGAATAGTGATTATTGCAACCGGTGTGAAGATGGCAGCCAGAAGTTAGCAGCCAAAAGTTACGAACATTACCGAAGAGCTCATAGATATACAAAAAATTGTAGAGAATGACACTAATATCACATACAAATCAATCAAGGAATTGCGAGAACCGACTATTGGCAAAATTTGCCCCCCTTAAGAACTTCAAATTGTGAACAAATATCTTTAGCATGAGAAGTAAAAGGGCATAAAGAAATTTTAATTGTCACACTTCACATATCGGGCACACAACCCTTGCTTAAATAAAATTACAAAAATGCATCTACAATAATACACATATTCTATAAAAAAACGTAAGTTTGCAAAAAACAGGCGCCTTATTGAGGAATAAAAGAGTTCGAACAAATCTTAGTTGCTGTACCACACATATCGGATAAACCACCCCCACCTAAATAAAATAATAAATTAGCAGCTCGGCTACTACACATAGAACACGAACGAAACTTTGACAAAAACATGCCCTGTATATTCCTAATAAAAGGGCCTAAACAGATTTTAGTTGCCGTACTCCACATAGCGGGTAAACCACCCCCACCTAAATAAAATAATAAATTAGCAGCTCGGCTACTACACATACAACACGAACGAAAATTTGCTAAATACATGCCCTCTATATGCCTAATAAAAGGGCCCAAACAGATTTTAGTTGCCGTACTCCACATAGCGGGTAAACCACCCCCACGTAAATAAAATAATAAATTAGCAGCACGGCTACTACACATAGAACACGAACTAAACTTTGCTAAATACATGTCCCCTATATGCCTAATAAAAGGGCGCAAACAGATTTTAGTTGCCGTACTCCATATAGCGGGTAAACCACCCCCACCTAAATAAAATAATAAATTAGCAGCTCGGCTACTACACATACAACACGAACGAAAATTTGCTAAATACATGCCCTCTATATGCCTAATAAAAGGGCCCAAACAGATTTTAGTTGCCGTACTCCACATAGCGGGTAAACCACCCCCACCTAAATAAAATAATAAATTAGCAGCTCGGCTACTACACATAGAACACGAACTAAACTTTGCTAAATACATGTCCCCTATATGCCTAATAAAAGGGCGCAAACAGATTTTAGTTGCCGTACTCCATATAGCGGGTAAACCACCCCCACCTAAATAAAATAATAAATTAGCAGCTCGGCTACTACACATACAACACGAACGAAAATTTGCTAAATACATGCCCTCTATATGCCTAATAAAAGGGCCTAAACAGATTTTAGTTGCCGTACTCCACATAGCGGGTAAACCACCCCCACCTAAATAAAATAATAAATTAGCAGCTCGGCTACTACACATACAACACGAACGAAAATTTGCTAAATACATGCCCTCTATATGCCTAATAAAAGGGCCCAAACAGATTTTAGTTGCCGTACTCCACATAGCGGGTAAACCACCCCCACGTAAATAAAATAATAAATTAGCAGCACGGCTACTACACATAGAACACGAACTAAACTTTGCTAAATACATGTCCCCTATATGCCTAATAAAAGGGCGCAAACAGATTTTAGTTGCCGTACTCCATATAGCGGGTAAACCACCCCCACCTAAATAAAATAATAAATTAGCAGCTCGGCTACTACACATACAACACGAACGAAAATTTGCTAAATACATGCCCTCTATATGCCTAATAAAAGGGCCCAAACAGATTTTAGTTGCCGTACTCCACATAGCGGGTAAACCACCCCCACGTAAATAAAATAATAAATTAGCAGCACGGCTACTACACATAGAACACGAACTAAACTTTGCTAAATACATGTCCCCTATATGCCTAATAAAAGGGCGCAAACAGATTTTAGTTGCCGTACTCCATATAGCGGGTAAACCACCCCCACCTAAATAAAATAATAAATTAGCAGCTCGGCTACTACACATACAACACGAACGAAAATTTGCTAAATACATGCCCTCTATATGCCTAATAAAAGGGCCTAAACAGATTTTAGTTGCCGTACTCCACATAGCGGGTAAACCACCCCCACGTAAATAAAATAATAAATTAGCAGCACGGCTACTACACATAGAACACGAACTAAACTTTGCTAAATACATGTCCCCTATATGCCTAATAAAAGGGCGCAAACAGATTTTAGTTGCCGTACTCCATATAGCGGGTAAAACACTCCCACCTAAATAAAATAATAAATTTGCAGCTCGGCTAATACACATAGAACACGAACGAAACTTTGACAAAAACATCCCCTGTATATTCCTAATAAAAGGGCCCAAACACATTTTACTTGCCGTACTCCACATAGCGGGTAAACCACCCCCACCTAAATAAAATAATAAATTTTCAGCTCGGCTAATACACATAGAACACGAACAAAACTTTGCTAAATACATGCCCTCTATATGCCTAATAAAAGGGCCCAAACAGATTTTAGTTGCCGTACTCCACATAGCGGGTAAATCACCCCCACCTAAATAAAATAATAAATTTGCAGCTCGGCTAATACACATAGAACACGAACGAAACTTTGACAAAAGCATGCCCTGTATATTCCTAATAAAAGGGCCCAAACACATTTTACTTGCCGTACTCCACATAGCGGGTAAACCACCCCCACCTAAATAAAATAATAAATTTTCAGCTCGGCTAATACACATAGAACACGAACAAAACTTTGCTAAATACATGCCCTCTATATGCCTAATAAAAGGGCCCAAACAGATTTTAGTTGCCGTACTCCACATAGCGGGTAAATCACCCCCACCTAAATAAAATAATAAATTTTCAGCTCGGCTAATACACATAGAACGCGAACGAAACTTTGCTAAATACATGCCTTCTATATGCCTAATAAAAGTTTCGTTCGTGTTCTATGTGTAGTAGCCGAGCTGCTAATTTATTATTTTATTTAGGTGGGGGTGGTTTACCCGCTATGTGGAGTACGGCAACTAAAATATGTTTGGGCTCTTTTATTAGGCATATAGAGGGCATGCATTTAGCAAAGTTTCGTTCGTGTTCTATGTGTATTAGCCGAGCTGAACATTTATTATTTTATTTAGGTGGGGGTGGTTTACCCGTTATGTGGAGTACGGCAACTAAAATCTGTTTGGGCCCTTTTATTAGGAATATACAGGGCATGTTTTTGTCAAAGTTTCGTTCGTGTTCTATGTGTAGTAGCCGAGCTGCTAATTTATTATTTTATTTAGGTGGGTATGGTTTATCCGATATGTGTGGTATAGCAACTAAAATTTGTTCGAACTCTTTTATTCCTCAATAAGGCGCCTGTTTTTTGCAAACTTACGTTTTTTTATAGAATATGTGTATTATTGTAGATGCATTTTTGTAATTTTATTTAAGCAAGGGTTGTGTGCCCGATATGTGAAGTGTGACAATTAAAATTTCTTTATGCCCTTTTACTTCTCATGCTAAAGAGTTTTGTTCACAATTTGAAGTTCTTAAGGGGGGTAAATTTTGCCAATAGTCGGTTCTCGCAATTCCTTGATTGATTTGTATGTGATATTAGTGTCATTCTCTACAATTTTTTGTATATCTATGAGCTCTTCGGTAATGTTCGTAACTTTTGGCTGCTAACTTCTGGCTGCCATATTCACACCGGTATTATTGCATGAGCTTTCGTAGACAAAATGTGTATCCGACCAAATTGTGAAAATGTGATAGCCGTACAAGTTTTCAGCCTAGCAATGTTGCTACAGCTTATCCATACCGTTACGTTGCAAAGAAATCTAAAACTTAGAAACCGAAAGTCAAACTCTTAGATAAATCCTGAACCGAAGTTTCCGATCGGGTTCGAGAAACAACGTCCAAATTTTCGTATAGCGAATAGTCAACAAACCAAATTATCAGAAAAATTTGCCAGAATCGCCAATCGAAAAATTGCCATCAGCAACGAGTAGACAAACTATCGACTAAACGCAAGGTGCAGAAAATTGGCATTGTCGAATACAATTATACTATAACAAATATCAAATTAACTGATAAAATCTATCTAAATTGGCATGTTAAAGAATATTACGCCGAACGTAAACAGAAAAATCAGTAAAGTTAACGAAAAGCTAAGGTTGAAATGAAGCGGGTCTTTTAAATTAATTTGTTCAAATTCCATATCCCCTATGTATCCCAGTAACCAGGATTCGACGTTTGCTTCATTAACTAGGATAAGAATGTTGAATTAATTTGTTTTATTAACAATTACTCCACGCAAACAGTTGTAAAGCTGCAAGCTGCAGTTGATAGACTCTCACAGGGCCGTTCCTAGCTTCTTGGCCGCCTGCGTGAAAAATAAAATAGCCCCCCCCCCCTCCAAGCAATTAAAAAATATATTTACGTTAAAAAAAATATTATAAAATTGTACAAACACAAAAAAACAAAACAAATACAAAGTTTAATATCTTAGAATTTAGCTTTTCTAGCTTTGACAGACGCAAAAGTGGTCACAAGGTTCTTGACATAAATTGCTTCTGCCAAGTCTCTCTCTATAGATATAATAGAAAGATCTGACAATCTTTCTTGCTTCATGGCCGAGCGTAAAAAGTTTTTAATTATTTTTAATTTTGAAAAAGACCTTTCTGCTGACGCAACTGAGACAGGTAAAGTCAGTAGAAGTCTTAAGGCACTTGCTGTATTTGGGAAAGTCGCAAGTAAATTATTTGTAACAATGTAGTTGAGAATTTTAGATGGTGTTTCAACAGATTGGAAATGTAATTTAAAATTTTTTAATTCATCACTTAATTCTACGGCGTTTACATCAGCCTCTTTTCTGACAGTGTCTTCTAATTTTAAGGATAAATCTGTACAGTGTTTTTTCATTGAATTATCGTCCATAATAGGAAATTCATAAATCACTTTGAAATTGTCACTGTAACGTTGTAATTGTTCAAAACGTTCCTGTATAGATACTTTGGCGGTATCCAAAATAGTAAAATAAAAATTAATCTTACAATTCAACTTTGGGTCAAGTATAGGCTCATCAGGGGTTTCATAATCAAATTGTCTTTTTTTTCGACGTGGACGAATTATATTAGTTGGGAGAAATTCCGTTGCTATATCAAGTTCTTCTGTAGCAAGTATTTTCGCCTCTTCTATAAACGCTTCAAAACTGTGGTAATTTCTTTTCTGTTCCAAATAATCTACTAAATTTTTTAACGCATTTGAACAATCTTTTAGATTTGTATTCACACCTTGAAGCATCTTACTGACGGAATTAATTTTAGACAGAACATCATGCCAAATAATTACAGAGCAAACGAATTTAAAACTATACATTTTTAAGGCCAATGCTTGGGCTTGTTGTTTGGTGTTAATGTCGCGTGATTTGTCATTTACAAGTTCTTCTAGACTATCATAAATTTTCCCTAATTGATATCGCAGAGGTGTAATAGCTTTAATTCTACTTTCCCACCTAGTTGAGCTAAGTCCATCTATATGGCGAAGAAGAAAAATATGTATATAATTCTTGTATAAGATTAAAGAAATCTGATGTTTGCAAGGTAACATTGGCAGAATCATTAACCACTAGATTTAGGGTATGAGCAGCACAAAGTACAAACATTGCTCGAGGATTGATATTTAAAATTCGGCGTTGCAATCCTACATGTTTTCCGCGCATATTTGCACCATTATCATAACCCTGTCCACGCATATTGTAGATATCCATATTAAAATCTTTCAAAAGTTTTATTACAAAATCGTATAAACCCTCACCAGTCACATCAATAATAGGAAAAAATTCGAGAAAATGTTCACAAAACTTAATTTGTTTATTATCATCTATTATAACAAATTGAACAACGAATGAAATTTGTTCGGTATGACTTGAGTCTGGGGTTGAATCTAGAATAATTGAATAATATTTTGCTTTTGACAATAACTCCCTAATTTGTTCTCTGATTTTATTTGCTGTAAGTGAGATCAATTCATTTTGTAATCTATTTCCTAAATAATGAGGCATACGTTTATGTGAAATTTTACTGATTTGAATATTTTTTAGATGTTCCGAAAGAACTGCATCAAATTTTGCAAATGTTTCAACCGTCTTCAAAAAGTTTCCATTGTTTGATTCGAATAATTTATTTGATGACCCACGAAATGCTAAACACTGTCCTGCCAATAATAACATAATTGCAACAATACGTTCTAAAACATTACACCAATATTGTTGTTTCAAATTAAAAATACGTTGTTCTTGGTGATTGATTGTTGTGTAAGTACTCAATCTTTTTTCTAATTCAGTCCATAATTTATAATTTTGAATATCATCAGTTGATCGTTCGTGTCTGGATAAATTATTAGAAAGATGTTTCCAATCTGAAAAACCAGCATCTGTTAACTGAATATTTTTGGTCCCAAAAATTTTGCAACAAAAGCAAAAAACGCAATTTAACTTAATGGAATAAATTAGCCACATACGAGGTATTTTTTCACCAATTGCTAATGTTCGTGTATAATAATGAACCGAAAAGCGCCCTTGTTCTGTTAAAGGAAATGAAAAATGTTTTACTTGTGTAGGTCCCATTTTTACTAATACTTCAATTGTTGAATTATCAAGTGATTTAGGCCGTGAAGCTGGATCTTCTAAACTCCCACTTTCAATGTCCTCTGGTTCTTCTGGAGTACAAGACTCTGCCGAAGTCGATCGAATCTGTGGCTCTATGGGGACGATTTTCCGACTGTCAGGCGTTGAAACAAAAGGATCTCCAGCCGTGCTTCCACTTTCTTCCTCTGCTCCAGGAGTTTTCAGAAATTGTTCTATAGAGCCCCGCAACTTCTTTTTTTCAGTTTCTTTAGACAGTTGTCTTTTTCTGTAACTGGCTCCAGAGAGTCTTTTAGTTTGTCTTAATAGACTATCAAAGCAGCTATTACGTGAAAATCATATAAATTGAAAAAACGTATATCAATAGCTTACCTTTAATAACCAGGCTCTACAACACATTTTATTATGATGAAGTGTGATAAAAGTAACTGAGTAATATAGATCTTTAATCAGTACCACAATATTTTATTTCCATATAAGGGCACAAAAATAACAATGGGTCTCAGTATTTTACACCTACATATTGCTTCCACCATTCACAAATGAACGCATTTTTTCGTCGGGTGATATTTATACCCTCGGTAAAATACGTCACCCGGAGATTTACTTGAATTAGTACGAACCAATTCGGGACTTCACAAGAATGATTTGATATGATTTTACAGATTCCTATCTTAGTTTTTTGTCGTATTTTGGACATTGGTTGATAGAGGGTGCTAATTATTTGAAAGGGAAAAATGAAAACACAAATTATTGGTAATAGTTTCAAATTTATTATTGATTTTGTGTTAAAATATCTGTAATAAACGCAAAAAAAATGGGATTTCGACTAACAATAAAGTGGTGTTTGTTTTTTGTTCGTGGTTTGCATTTTTTAGAGATGTTTTATTCTCAAATTACTTATTTTTTTAAATTTAAATTTGTATAAAATCGGTTTCGAGCGGCCGCCCCTTGCAATCGGCCGCCTGCGTGATGGACACGCAACACCCCACCGGTAGGAACGGCCCTGCACTCGCACATACCGCCGATGTCCCTAGGACCTGTGAATTTGGAACTAAATTTGTTGAAACAAACAATGGCGATCAATTTATTACCTGTGTTTGATACTGTGGAAACCTAATTCATGTGTAAGCGCTCATACCCAGCGGCATACATACGGTTTTGATGTGAGGACTAGTAAGACACTCGCCGCTTCGTCGTAGAAGCAGCAATTCGACATGGACTTCGTCCGCTAAGCGATCTTCTATAGCTCGTTTCACTCTGACTATGCAGTACAGAGAACATACGACAATGTTATTTAAAGGCAAACTTCGCCTGCTGCGTTGCCACTTGTAGACCGCACTCAGGTATACTCAAAGAAATTTTACATATCGTGTAAGCTGGGAAAGGCAGGTATAGAAAGAGGATAATACAAACTAAGGTAATCGTTGTTACTTTCTGATGGTAATCTGAAATAGTTATTGAATTATAAGTGCAATATAACTTAATATATCAGTAATAATAGATAGGTAATTATGCTTGGAATGTAAATAATAAACATCCCTATAGATAAATAATTAGTATTTATCATAACTGCAATGTACTTAATTACTAACTTAATATATGAGGAATAATAGGTAATTAATTAGATTAATCAGGTCATTATAGTTGGATGATATAATTAAATCTTGATGGGTGTTAAATTTTACACATTATTAATAAATTTAATTGAGACAATGAGAGAAAAGATTTCGATATTAATTGAATATACTAATTTAATAGTTACAGAAAATTGTAATAAAAGACAAGCCAAGATAACGATTGACAAATGTGTTATAATGATAATGTGAATTATTAAGTTATAATAATAGATAATTTGAAATATGGTAGGGTACAGTAAGAATTGTATCCAACAAGAACAAGTTTTTGTTTAAGGGTAGTTATATAAATAAACTCGAAGAAAGATGTATAACATATTTTGAAATGTGATTTTGACTAAACAAAAATGGAAATTGGTGCATAATTTGTATAGATGTTCGGTTTACATACAAATATAAATGCTATAAATAAATCTACGAGGTATTAAAGATGGAGCCTAAATATTAATATTATAAAATACTCACAATCGGTGAAGGTATTGTTAAGTGCTGCGAATTACATTAAAGGAACTAGAGAACGACAAAATTGGATGGAATTGAATTTATTGAATGGCGTGTGGCATAGTTAAATGTTCATATTTGACATTGGTGGTTGCATCGTAATAAAGTAATTCAACTAGAACGAGATTTGTGATGGTGCTACCAGAATTGGACCACTTCAGAGGAGATTGCAGAGTAGGTACCTAAGGATATCTACGAAAGAAACAAGATAAGAGATGTTGCAGTTATAAACCTGAAACTTACCAGGTTTGGTTGGAGTTGAAGCTGACGTCTGATAGAGGGATTGCAGCCAGAATCAGCAGGGTATTGGAGTTGGTTGACAGGTGTAGGCTGTAGGTGTCAAACGAGGACAACATTGGGATCTTTTGGAAGCAGGAGGCACTGGTGTATGGAATTGTGCGAGTTAAGCTGAATAAGGTGTGTTAGTAATTAATATTAAAACATTTTGAATAAAGATCAATCAGTGAAATACGATAATACAAAGCAATATTCAATTTAATGAATTGATTAATGTAAAAATGCAATTGTCAATACCTGGCTTGATGAGTTTTGAAAATCGGTTTGACAGCAAATGTAATTAACTGTAATATTAAAATTCAATTTTGATTTCGCTAACCACCTGAGATAAGAGAACTTGATTTTTAAAAAGAAATTATTATTTAATTCGAAAGGGCATTGCATTAATAAAGGGCTAGTTTAAAGTGGTGCATTACATTTCATAAAATATATGGATAGTCCAACGTGTAGCTTATATAGCCATATACATAAAAATACATAAGAAATCTCCTTGTGTGAAAGAATCAGTATTTATCTGTTCTTCAGCATTGAAATTAAGCTGATTGTTATTGTTAATTTTGATATTTATTTGTGGAATGGCTGAAATTGTAAAATGGAAACATGGAAAAGCGCTCGGCGTGTTCGAAGAGCAGATTGTGATGAATCTTATAAATTATCATTCACAGCACGAAAATCAAGAATCATTTTCAAGTGTTATAAAAAAGTGTCTGATATGAGCGGCTTTTCGGAAAGAGTACTTTATAAAGTTCGAGCTGAGTGGAATACAACCTCCAAAGGAAAGGGCCCAAAAGCGTAAAACTAGTTTATGCCGCGAAATAAATTACTATGAAGGAGTTAGATGTGGGATCCGTAGAATAGGGCACCAGTTTTTTCGGGACAACACACCACCTTACGCAATGTTAAGTAATGGAAATGGCGACGAGGATTTGCTCAATTTTTCGCGGTCCACATTGTTCCGTTTACTTCATGATATGGATTTTGCGTATGTGAGACGTGGTAGAAATTCAGTTTTGATCGAAAAAGATGAAATCATTTCGTGGCGCCATCGGTATTTACGTCAAATTCGTAAATATCGTGAATCAGGCTACAATATTGTATATTTAGATGAATCGTGGGTGAATGTCGAACACAGCGTCTCAAAGGAATGGATAGATACATTTATAAAATCGCATCGAAATGCATTTAATCGTGGACTCACAACGGGTTTGAAAGCACCTACAGCTCGTGGTTCACCATTTGTCCTGTTGCACGCAGGATGTGCAAATGGATTTGTTGCGGGGGCAGAGATGTCTTTTTTGGCAAAAAAAATACCCAAGACTACCACGATGAAATGGATGGGCCTTTGTTTGAAGTGTGGTTTGAGAATGACTTATGTCGGAATTTGCCCGAAAGAAGTGTTGCGGTAATGGGCAATGCTTCTTATCATAGCAGAAAATTAGAAAAAATCCCCAACACCTCTTCAAGAAAAGAATAGATTCAAGAATGGCTTCGATTGAAAGATTTACATTATGAAGAAGACTATCTAAAAAGCGAATTGCTGGTGTGGTGAATACATTCAAAATAAATTATAGTGGGTATAAAATTGAATAAATTGCAAGTCGGAAGAATGTTAAGATTCTAAGGCTCCCACCCTAATACCACTGCGAATTAAATCCGATTGAACTGGTTTGGATTGAGGTCAAAAGGTATATAGGTGCACATAATACGAATTTTAAGAAAAATACCGTACGCAATTTAATCCGCGAACCTTATGTGCGAATCACACCAGAGAAATGGCTAAACTATATAAGTCATGTAATAAAAACAGAAGACAAAATGTGGGAAATCGACCGTGTGATGGACGATATAGAACCCATTATTATAAATATAAATTATGAGGATTCTGATGATAATAGCGAAGAGGACAATAATTATAGTGAATAATCAAAACCAAAAAAGAAATACATTAATTAGTATTCTTCTGTATTAAATTTTATTAAAAACCATGTTTATATTTATTTTTTAGTATGTTACAACAAATTGTATGATCTAATTAAAATTGTTTTTATTTTAAATGTCTAAACTCAATTATTCTGCATTATATGCTGCTCTTTTCAAATTGACGCAGAAGCGACAAAAAGGGTTTACTTCAACAAGGTATTAACAAATAATCCGATTGCAATACAAAAGGCGGATTTATTATGATTGACGTCTTCGTGTTCAGTTTTAAGCGACTTGCTGGGGAAATATGGCAATACTGTAGCCCTATCCCTGTACACTGCATAATCAGAGTGAAACGAGTTATAGGTATCTGGAGACCACCGCGGTGTCAATAAGCATCAGTTTCATCACATAAGTTAGGTTTTCATTTAGTTGCAGTCATGGTTGTTCCCAGCCAGTGACTTTTAGATTGAAAATTTTTTGACTAAGCCATTATCGCACGTTTCGAAGCATTATCTCCGTCGGCGTTGGTTTTGCGCTAAGGTTGGGTTCGTTGCTGGATATCGAGGGGTTCAAGTTGGGGTCAGTAGCCACAGAATATCGGCTCTGCGCGGTGGCGCAGGTTAACGCTGGATCGCCAACAAGAATTGGCTCGACGAGAAGATGTCAGTAAAGAGTCGTTCGCCACATATACCGGTGTGATATAAGGTTCAGTAATCCAAAATATTCTGGAATTTTTTAGGTCTTCTAATGGTCGAGCCCTAAACTCAAGCTCTCGGACTGTTGGCAGCTGGCTTATTAGTGTGAATCTAAGATAATTACAATCCATCTCCTCACATGGGTTGGGTTTTTTCGTCGGATAAAGTTTCAGTTAAAAGTCAGACTGGACTCGAAGCCTCCTTGGGCTTCGAGCTACTTCGCTGTATGGAGCTGAACGCAGGAGTGACTTGAACAGCCCAGGTACTGTGCTATTGTATCCATTAGATGCTCCTTCAAATTCGATCGTCTTCCGGGGAAGGCAAGGTCGGGATATGCTGCGGGTACTTACCGAAAACATCTATTCTCATGTAAGGTAACGATGTATACGTTTTCACCTTAATAATATTTAAATCCATAGTTTCAACAGACATAAAAGTCACAAGCTTAGTAACCAGCACGTAAGTAACTTTAAAATTCAGTATGAGAGGAGTACTCGACTGATTTTATTATTACTACTATAGTCTACTCATACGGCAACCATTTATCTACTGAATATAATTTATTTGCACCTCTTTGTTTTATCTTAAAAATACCTTCTTCTAAAGGTAAACGTTGTGACATACTTTAAAATTATCCTAACACCTTTTACCGTCTGTTGCGTCGTCTGTAATATTCTTTCTGTGCTAGAATATTGCATTGAGTTAGCCTGCCTAGCAACACGCTAATTTCTTCAGTGTTGCCGATTGCACAGGTATTAAGTTCTGAAAACGTTTGTAAGAATTATAAAATAAATATATAAAATACTTCATATTCAATGTGTACAGAGCTCAACTTTCCTATGTCGTAAAGGGTAAAAGATTCGGTTAAATTGGACAACATATACAGCATTCTAAATGCTATTACGATGGAGAAAAAGCTAGTATTCTATGGTAGTTTGAAAATTAAATATTTAAATCTTTTTAGGTGTTATTTCAGTATTGCAGATCGAATGACCAACTTTGTCATTTACAGCAAAAATTATATAACGAATTTGTTATACTTTATAACGAAATGCTCTATAACTAATTAATCTCTGCAGTGATCTATACAAACTTTTATTTCAGCTGTAAGATGGTAAAGCCAAGCCTACGTTACATGTATTACCTAACTCCTAAAATGTGTTCCATAATTCCCGAAAATTCCTATTCAAATGTAAGATTCCCGCGTAGTTGGTTTTTGGTTTCGAGTCGGATTTTTCAAACACGCTTCAGAGCTCTGGGGAAATAATTAAAGTTAATCACGCAGAACCCGAGTTGAAGTTTTGTTTGATAAAAGGACTTCGGGCGAGCGGAAGTTTCAGGAGAGTTACAAAAACCAGTGTCTGGTTTAGGTGTACAGAAACGATAAAGGCAATTTACAGATTGGGAATTTCGGCGTAGGTTCCCTCCTGACTGGATTAACCACAATCCCTGAGCCCAAGGTAGCTTAGTTCGAGGCATAATTAGCGAAAACTTGCACTCGCAGCATTCATAACGCTCGCTAATTAATTGGCATCTAGAATAGCTCTGCCTATGCTGCTCTTTTTGACAATTTCACACCAGGTAAGTTTTAATTAGACATCCTCGAGAATTGACGCAATGTCGCGTAACGACCCTTGTTCTAATTATTAAATTGAACATTACATATAGCATATCTCAATTGCAGTTATGTATTGCTTCCCAAAATGTTCAAATTGCATGTAACTCTCTATTCAGAAAATCAGTTACATAATATGAAGGACTACAATAGCACTACAAAAAATCAGTTCTTTGTAGCATAGCATCAAATACTAAACAATTTAATATTTCCTAACGCTCGGTGTAGAGTAAATCACATTAAAAAATAAATGTTAGTGTAATGCTTCAGAATTTACAGGCTATAATTATTACTCTTTGAAATAGCCACATTTCTGTAATTCGTGTGCGTCTTTCATAAAATGGTTGCTCTTCTCAATGACCAAATATCTTCGTTTTCTCAGTTTGACCTTTTTCACTAAGTTTCAAATTAAAAATGATTTGGTTGCAGCTGTACGTATTTGTAATTACTTCGTATCTATTGGTTGAGAACCCATAAACTTCGTTTTTCTTTTAGATTACTCGAGTTCAGTGGAAAGCAACTGCACTATAATTTGGTCATCGGCAACTGCCCCATTATTTTTATTATGCATTAGTTTAGCTGCGAGGTTTTTAAAACCCAACAAATTTTCCATTGCTTACAAAATATTTACTTTTCTATCTCTTCAAGGCAAGTTCTACTACTTTTACATAAAAAATGTAAATTTAATCAAGGTAATTAGGCAAGCCTTTTGAAACAGAATTTTTTTTTGTCCAAATTCCTAAATATAAAAGAAGCTAATATTGAAAAACCTGGCCCACCGGCAACCTCTTCTATGTTTTTAAAACAGTAGTTATAGATAAGTCTCACATTTGCAAAAGCTATTACGCTGTAAGTACGTAAATTGATACATCTAGTTGTGCAAAAAGCTAACTTTACTCAGCAACTCCCACTTCCATAGTCTACTTGAGATACCTAGCTATGCAGTATTTGACAGACAGGTTCCGCTGTGACAGAATAACGTTCTTCTTGTTGTAATAGTAATTATGCTAGATTCTGAACTGTATTATTAATGGAATACTGGATATATATGTAGTAATATGCTGGTAAGCGTTTGTAATGCTTGTATTTTTACATTCCTCGTCTAAACTACGAAGGAAGTTTCTGTAATCGTAAACATTTTTTTAGATAATTTTAAATTATAGCGCCTTCTACAAAATTAGATAGATAGATAGATTCATCCTTAAGATGTTAAAAAAAACAGGTATTGTCATTAACAAACAGATCTAACATATCTTGAAGAAATATTTTTAAACTGATATAAATTAGCAGCCTGTTTAGTTTCGTCCAATATTTCATTATATAGTTTGAGTCCATTTGTTACGGTCTTAAACTGACGGCCGGCGCGGGCCGTAACTGACGAAATCGGGACGAAATATCTCCTAGGCCGCCACCCACGCCGCAACAAGTTAGGCCGAGCTAGACTTTCAGTGGAGATGGGCGGGTCCTTTAACGAGATTATCTGAGGGTAACGGCCAGAAGGTCGGTAACTAACGGTAAAATAATGAGGGCGCCACCAAGCCTGTCTTAACCCGACTAACCGGACCTGGGCGGTTAGACGGGGCGAAGCATTCACGATAATCCATCGATAGGATTACTCAAGAGTTGCAAGTTCAAATAACAATTTCGGGATTGCCTTATGCAAAGATTGTAATTAGGTGCCAATCCGGCCGGGACTACGCAGCTGTCTCACCCACCTGTACGCTCAAGGCTCCCTCGTCCCGTCGCACAATAATCATTACACTGAGGGGGCGCTTATCTGAAACAGAACATGCACAAGTCGAAACAAAACAATAGTTCCCTTAATTAACAAGTCATATATTGAATCACGGGTTACAATGGGGCAGCGGAGTGCGTCGCCCTATATATATATATATTATATCTAAGAAAACACCAGCTGGCGCACGTTCTAAACCTAGCGACAGATGTACAGAATAAACAAGATAGCACTAGGCGCAAGCCCGTGCAAAGATACAGTCTAAAATTCGAAATGAATGCGCAGCATGTGGGCGCGAAGCTTTATGCAACATACAGTAATGCAAGCCCTTGTAAATAGAAAATCGGTAATTTGAAATGAACGCATAGCATGTGGGCGCGACGCCTTATGCAACATACAGTAACGCAAGCCCTTGTAAAATAGACAGTCTGTAATTTGGAAATGCGGGCAAATATGACGACAGTGCCTGTAGGCACAAGAGACGTGACGGGGTTGCTCGCGGCGTTCCAAAACAACTCGCAGACGGGACTTAATGCTCCCCGCGGGACAGGAACACTCGCGTTCACAACGGTAATCAGTTCAAAGACACATACCTTAATACGTAGGCGGTCGGGAAGCCTGGTACAGTTGAGTTGCGACAGGCTGCAGTCTTAGGTGGCAGGTACATTCGATATTCGACGGTTATAGTGATGAGTGGGTATCCGCCATAATGGCGACGTGCGACGCGTTAGGACGCGTACAACTTAACGACGAAAATGGGCCACTTACGTTCTGCGGGACAGATCCTCGAATGTCGAGATGAAGGGGACGACCCCTTACTTACGGGAGCAGAAACTGGACTCAAGATGCACCCACGCTACGCCGAAACAATTCGGAGCTCGCACAACCACAACACCTCTCGAAGGTGAAACAATTCTCGCAGCGCTCGCTGCAACACCTCGAAACGGGCAACACCAAAGGGGGCCTCCACGGCAACAATATTAATCAACAGCGGCAGGCGTCCTCGGGCACCTAAGGGGCCAAAGGACGCCGCCTGGATAACACAACCACCAAACGAACGCTTTCTGCAACGGGCTGCGATCAACTGCCAAGAGGGAAACGCTGCAACATGACACATCGGTCGCGTCCCCACGTGACTATATCTCGGCAGCCAATCGTGAGGCGATAAGATTAAACACACGCTTACAAGGCTGGTCCATAAGTTCCAAGCATGTCTACATAAAGGATGGTCCGAATTAAATGTGCGGAAAGATGAGGTTGTGCTTGTGCACAAAAATCGAAAATGGCTCCAAAATAGCAACAAACCGCCCCAAAGGCGTGAAATGCAATTAAGCGTCTATAAAAAGCAAAATGACTTAACACATTTTAGAATAAGTGTTTTATAACATGATGGGGTAATCTAAAGTCAATTATAAATCTAGTCCTATAATTATTAATATCCTTATTATATACTATAAACTCAATCATATAACTATGCAATTTATTATTAATAATTTTGAAAATTTAAACTAGAGTATTATAATAAATCCTTTTCTAAATGCTAAGCCACTGTAAGGTTTCCAACATTGTAAGTCTCCTTCAGTGGCATTAAATAATATACTTCAGCTTTATTCAAAATGTGGAGCTATAATTGTCTTGTACACTAATATTTTTGAACAAATGTTTAATTTGGAGCTAATTCGACCAAATAAACGTAGTAAAAGAACAGTATAACTATTAAAGTGTATTTAATAAATTACAGATTAAATTGAAATCCGGTAATGCAATTAAGACTTTAACAGAAAGGATCTAACACATGGATTAAATAATGTTTGAATTAGTAATGACAGTTGTTTATTAATATTAGGGTTCAAGTAATAATTGATATTAGATAATAATCAGAATAAACTATAAATTAGTTTGAATAAAGGTGTATTGGTGTATTGAAATGTAATCCAGAAGTGTTAATTTAAAAAAAAAACTCATGAATAGATATTACTATGCTGAATTGTAATTTAAAAATAAAAAAAAATTGATTCTAAAATTTATACGTATTTTTGATAAAAGCAAAATTAAAAAAAAAAATCCTTTAATTAAATGAGGAGCGACACCAACAAAAAATTCCTAGTATTGGTCGCAGGCGCTTCACGTATTGCGCCGCAAAAGTTGCAAATTCCTTAACGCCCGAACTACGACAATCACTACTGGCAGGCCCGGTGTCCTACACTTGCCAAAAGAAACTTCAGGAGGCGGTGAAAGATACCTCGAGGGAACTGTTGGCTCTCCTGATAAGCGAGTAACGTCGGTCAATCCATGCAGTGCCAGCACTTAACCTAGACTAGCAACTTATAATGTACAATCTCCAGATTGCGGACAAGTGCTTATTGCACTTATGCAGTCTTCTGTGTGTTGAGTGCAGTGGAATTGCTTGTATGTATGTAGATCCACTGTAAAAATGCTCAAAAAATTATTATTATTATTATTATTTAATTGGTATAGAAAAGGGGGTACTAAATATACAATTAACGAGATGAAGAAAAAGTGAATATTTAAATAAACTGTATAATGGACTAACGGAGAAGAAAATGAATGTTCGTAGTACGTGGTCCCGGGTGGTGTAGCTTGAACAAGCGTCCACGTTCGATCAGTAGAGTTAAGCAACGCTCTTTTTGGTCAGAACTTGGATGGAAGTTCCACGGTTGCATCTCTCGGCGCCTCGTGGTACGGCTGCCACGGAAATAGTTGGTCCCGGCTCTCATAAAAACATCATGGTAGTCGTTAGTGGAAATCCCCATAAATGCACAGCGACGCCTATAATTGACCTAATGGCTGTTGGCTGAGTGCAAAATAAATAAACAAGAAGACGTTGACAGGCTGCAATCTACAAAATATTCCGTTTTGGAATTGGCAATGCAAAGTCTGCGTTTTTATTTGGACACCTACACCTGAATTGGATGCATCTACACCTTAGTTGGATTTTGAGGTGGACTGCATCAAACTTCTTGCTTGAGGTGGACCGCATCGAACTTCGTGTTGGAGGTCAGAAACATCCTGTTTGATTTGGATAAAGGGCATTGCAGTCACTGGTCACATCTATACCTGAGTTGGACTTGGACGCAGTTGATGTGTGGAATTGCTGTTCGAATTGCTGACAGTTTTAGTCGCAGTTAAAAGTAAAGCGAATCCTGCAGACCAGGAACCTGCAGTGTTGGTGTCTACATTAGAGCTATAGAAGGAGCAATCAAGAATAACGGGTGTTGCAACTAGTTAAGGAGCTGTATTTACATGGGCGTTCCAGAACATCGATGAGCAGGCGGCGTGTGCTTCGTTCGACGAAAGGACTTATCGGAGTGCTTGGGTAAAGTAAATTACATATATTAGTTAAAATATCTAAAAGGTAATAAGTGAATGAATCACATACTTGAGGCAACTACTAACCTTTGTCTATGTTTGAAATGATAATAATTGTAACAAATATGACTTTGACTAACTTTTCACTTTTCATAATTTTGAGGTTACAGTTGTAGAACTGTCACTTTTGAAATACTTATCATAATACTAACAAACACTATCAATTGTAACAATTTTGATAAGCAACACAATAGAATTAGTAATTACATGACGATAATTTGTCATATTTTATAAAGCAAGAACCTAACCTGATTTGAGGGTGATATCTTCTACCGAAGTAGAAAAAGATATAAAACTCATAGTAAACAAATTTGAATAAGGGCATATGTTCTATCGGAGCCATTTTAGCATAGATAGCATACCGGTATTGAGGTGCATGGCCATATATTAAATGTACGATCGTTTTGTTAAAATATATTAAATACGCGAAGTGATCATATGGCGTTTGCTAATACAAGTTTAGCGTTTTATTAATTAATGTACAAGGGCGACTATACAGGGTGAGGCACATAAAGTGTTACAGAACAATAGCACTCAAACTATTGATCATATCCAAAAATGTTTCAGACAAAAGTTTCAGTGTTCGAGAAGTCCGTCATACTGGACCACCCTATTTTTTTATCGGTGGGGGCGCTGAAGCTACGTCAAGGTCAGCTCCAGATTTTTAAATGGAACTATGTATTTTTTTTCGATGACATTATTACCGATTTTAAGACAAATTCAGCTACCTGCAACACAAGGTCATTCTAGTTAGCAAAGTATGAAGATAGTCAAAAAATCGAAAAATATCGGAATAATCACTTTCAAAGGATCCACTAACCTTGGTTTGGTTCTACCTACAGAAGATGCTCGAAGTGATGACCCTCAACTTGTAAGCACTTGTTAATTCGCTGATGAAAAGACCGTCTAACTTCAGCTAACATTTGTGGTGTAATTTCGGTACATGCTCGTCGTATTCTGTCTTTCATGTCGTCAGGCGTGGTAGGTGCTACCGCCATTACGCGATCTTTGACAAAACCCCATAAAAAGTAATCTGCTGATGTTAGATCTGGCGAACGAGGTGGCCAAGCTACGGGACCGCCTCGTCCTATCCACTTTTCGCCAAAAATCTCATTCACCACTTGTCTTAAACACAGAGCATAATGGGGTTGTGCACCGTCCTGTTGACTCGTGTTTGTTGCACTGTTGCATTTTTCGATTTTTCGACTATTTTCATACTTTGCGTGACTAGAATGACCTTGTGTTTCAGGTCGCTGAATTTGTCTTCAAATCGGTAATAATGTCGTCAAAAAAAAATACATGGTTCTATTTAAAAAGGTGGAGTTGACCTTGACGTATTTCAGCGCCTCCACCGATAAAAAAATAGGGTGGTCCAGTATGACGGCCTTCCCGAACACTGAAACTTTTGTCTGAAACATTTTTGGATGTGATCAATAGTGTGCTATTGCTCTGTAACACTTTATGTGCCTCACCCTGTATAAAGTATTACTGCTTTGATACTTGAAAGGCAGTAATGAGTACTCAGTTGTCCGTCAAAACACAACCCCCCCCCTCCATTTAATTAAGATGGGAAACCAAGTCCCACAAAATTTCCACATATTGTTTGCCACTTTTTGCTCAAGTTGTTTTTTTTTCTATATCTAGGCGACGGAAACAAACGCAGGCTAATACCATCGCAATGTGACGTAATAAGAGAATTCGTAATCGCAAGTGGAAGATAGCATACCGGTATTGAGGTGCATGGCCATATGTTAAATGTACGATCGTTTTGTTAAAATAATATTAAATACGCAAAGTGATCATATGGCGTTTGCAAATACAAGTTTGGCATTTTATTAATTAAAGTACAAGGGCGATTATAATATATAAAGTATTACTGCTTTGATACTTGAAGGACAATAATGAGTACTCAGTTGTCTGTCAAAACAGCCCCCCCCCCCATTTAATTAGGATGGGAAACGAAGTCTCACAAAATGTCCACACATTGTTTGCCACTTTTTGCTCAAGTTGTTTTTTTTCTATATCTAGGCGACGGAAACAAAAGCAGGCTAATACCATGGCAATGTGACGTAATAAGAGAATTCGTAATCGCAAGTGGAAGATAGCATACCGGTATTGAGGTGCATGGTCATATGTTAAATGTACGATCGTTTTGTTAAAATAATATTAAATACGCAAAGTGATCATATGGCGTTTGCAAATACAAGTTTGGCATTTTATTAATTAAAGTACAAGGGCGATTATAATATATAAAGTATTACTGCTTTGATACTTGAAGGACAATAATGAGTACTCAGTTGTCTGTCAAAACAGCCCCCTCCCCCAAATTTAATTAGGATGAGAAACGAAGTCTCACAAAATGTCCACACATTGTTTGCCACTTTTTGCTCAAGTTGTTTTTTTTCTATATCTAGGCGACGGAAACAAAAGCAGGCTAATACCATGGCAATGTGACGTAATAAGAGAATTCGTAATCGCAAGTGGAAGATAGCATACCGGTATTGAGGTGCATGGTCATATGTTAAATGTACGATCGTTTTGTTAAAATAATATTAAATACGCAAAGTGATCATATGGCGTTTGCAAATACAAGTTTGGCATTTTATTAATTAAAGTACAAGGGCGATTATAATATATAAAGTATTACTGCTTTGATACTTGAAGGACAATAATGAGTACTCAGTTGTCTGTCAAAACAGCCCCCCCCCCCCAAATTTAATTAGGATGAGAAACGAAGTCTCACAAAATGTCCACACATGGTTTGCCACTTTTTGCTCAAGTTGTTTTTTTTCTATATCTAGGCGACGGAAACAAAAGCAGGCTAATACCATGGCAATGTGACGTAATAAGAGAATTCGTAATCGCAAGTGGAAGATAGCATACCGGTATTGAGGTGCATGGTCATATGTTAAATGTACGATCGTTTTGTTAAAATAATATTAAATACGCAAAGTGATCATATGGCGTTTGCAAATACAAGTTTGGCATTTTATTAATTAAAGTACAAGGGAGATTATAATATATAAAGTATTACTGCTTTGATACTTGAAGGACAATAATGAGTACTCAGTTGTCTGTCAAAACAGCCCCCCCCCCCAAATTTAATTAGGATGAGAAACGAAGTCTCACAAAATGTCCACACATTGTTTGCCACTTTTTGCTCAAGTTGTTTTTTTTTCTATATCTAGGCGACGGAAACAAAAGCAGGTTAATACCATGGCAATGTGACGGAATAAGAGAATTCGTAATCGCAAGTGGAAGATAGCATACCGGTATTGAGGTGCATGGTCATATGTTAAATGTACGATCGTTTTGTTAAAATAATATTAAATACGCAAAGTGATCATATGGCGTTTGCAAATACAAGTTTGGCATTTTATTAATTAAAGTACAAGGGCGATTATAATATATAAAGTATTACTGCTTTGATACTTGAAGGACAATAATGAGTACTCAGTTGTCCTGTCAAAACAGCCCCCCCCCCCCCAAATTTAATTAGGATGAGAAACGAAGTCTCACAAAATGTCCACACATTGTTTGCCACTTTTTGCTCAAGTTGTTTTTTTTCTATATCTAGGCGACGGAAACAAAAGCAGGCTAATACCATGGCAATGTGACGTAATAAGAGAATTCGTAATCGCAAGTGGAAGATAGCATACCGGTATTGAGGTGCATGGTCATATGTTAAATGTACGATCGTTTTGTTAAAATAATATTAAATACGCAAAGTGATCATATGGCGTTTGCAAATACAAGTTTGGCATTTTATTAATTAAAGTACAAGGGCGATTATAATATATAAAGTATTACTGCTTTGATACTTGAAGGACAATAATGAGTACTCAGTTGTCCGTCAAAACACCCCCCCCCCCCCCCCAATTTAATTAGGATGGGAAACTAAGTTTCACAAAATGTCCACATATTGTTTGCCACTTTTTGCTCAAGTTGTTTTTTTTTTCTATATCTGGGCGACGGAAACAAAATCAGGCTAATACCTCCGCAATGTGACGTAATAAGAGAATTCGTAATCGCAAGTGGAAGTTACTACAAAGTCACATGATATCACATGGCATCCAAACGCATATCTTCACGTACCAGATAAACAATACTCAGAATCTCTGCAGAGAACGGGGGGATGAGCTAATACAACTTCTAACTATTACGCATAAATTGACAGGAGCAATACAAATTAGTCTTAAAATGCATCAGCAGTCAGTTAGGTTCACTTTTGTGAAACGGGGGGCGCAGCCGAATCTTTACACGTCAAATACCAACAAACATTCAAACATTAAAAAGCAATAGATAAGTAATTATCTCAAATGAACTCGCTACTTGGCATATTTCTTTCAGAAGGCCAACAAAACCAAAAGACTGCACACACAACTTGATGAGTAAACGTTTCGGAAATTATGCTTCATATATTTTTTATCTTCGTTTGGTAATGGCGTTTCGAAAAACTCAAATGATGCATAGCTTCAGGAATATGCCCCAACTATAGGCTAACGTCAAAATATGTGAAACAAATCTTCGAATAGACATAATAAACCACCTGCTCGCTGATATGAGAATGAAGTCAAAATTAATCTATAAGGTTTGTGCTGTACCATATAAATCAAAAACGAAATTTTAAGACTCTTCAACTGCGCGTGAACAAAACTTCAAGGGAGTTTATACTTGAGAAGCAGTTTATATCCAAGCCCTGAATCAACACTCGCTGTCTAATCTCTCATAAATAAGTAGCGTGAATGTGTGGTGTGCAAACCAAAACTATTTTTTATAAAGTATTTAGAATTATAATAACTTGCATCTATTGTGTGCTGCATATATAATGCACTCTTTGAATTTGAATCATTTTTATTTGATACTATTAAATTTGCATACATTTTCCGAACTCGTGTTTAAGAATATATTTCGTCTGTTATTAACCTCGAACTAGTCGAGTTGCGCCTGTCAGGCACCAACCAATGTTTAAAGCTTACAGAAGTTAAACTTTTCTAGTAAATATCCTTTGATGCATTCTTCAAGCGCTTCATCGTAAACCTCTAACTAGAGCTTTATTTTTAATTTTCTGAAAATACATCTGAATCATATCCACGAATGCATCACCTTGCACTTACAAGAACATGCCAGGTTCCCTATCTGCTACTTACGTTTAGGATTCAAGAATTTATTAGTGCGTTTACTCAGTTTCTTCAATCCAGTGTATGTAATTAGTTCTACAGTGTGCGTATAGAAAAATGATATTGAACTACCCACCAACCCTCAGCTGATGACAATTCTTATGCAGGAAAAAATATCTAAATGGACAAAAAAGTAGTCGCCGAGTACAAACTCTTTGGCTGTTTGCCATCTGTCTGGTTGCACGTCAGATGCTCAAATGCAAAAGATGTGGCCACATCGTTTCCTTCACTGATTGAAGACGAACGCTTATGGTGAGAACATTATATTTCCATAATTGCAGAAGTAAAGCGTAAATTCTAAATTGCCCATGATAACATGAACGTTAAAAACAAACTTCAAAACGTATTCAAATATATTGTGAAGCTCCTGTCGAGGATACAACCATTTTAGAATATAGTGATAACAGTGAAGACACACGTTCAAGTTCTAAGGCACGCTTTGAGAAAATAAATTTTGGAGCACTTTATGTCTACGCTTTTAGATAATGTTATAAATGTATTACGCTTAAATATTATTCAGTAACCAAACAGTTTGCTTACAATAGGCCATGTTACTTAAATTAGTTCACATTAGGTGAGTTACATAGCATACACATTTAAAGCATGTTGCACTATTTCATTTTAAACAAACTGACACCTCAGTATTACAATTTGAATTCTGTAAACGGGTATTTATGTGAGTAAAATAATATATTTACTTTACTGCAACTACAGGACTTTCCGATTGCTTTTCACCATATATCAGTTGTTCTTAATTTTATCTCGAATTCTTTCCTTTTGTCAATATTAACAAATGGGATTAACATTTGACAAACAGTAAAATACAATTTATACATGGTTAAAAACAATCGGAAAACCCTTCTAACATCCTTCAGATTGTATAAATGACGCAAGTTAGTTGTATTACTTTAATCAATCTACGACACTGTGTAAAATTTACTTTTAGTTGGCAGTTTTAAGTTTGTAAAACGACTGTTTAATAATATGTTTCCATTTGTTTACATCGTCAGTAGCAATGTGTTTAAAATATTTCATTAGGCACGTCGTCAGTAGCAACGTTTCAAATTTTTTAACCACTCAAAATTAGGACCGTTCGCTAGTAATCCTAATTTACATTTAAATATAGTTTGTTAATATCTACCGTGTTTTCTAGATTCTATCGTAGATAAAATAGTGTACGATATACTGAAATGGTCCTTAGCCCGGTACACAATCAATAATTTAAAGCAAGTCAATAAAGCACAGAGCTGGGGTAAGCAAGCATCTGCAAGAAGTCACATTAGAAATTTAAATTTATGATTACATCGGTCAAGCATGGCCGATATTAAATGAAATTACTTTAGAATAAATGGAAATAAGGCAGAGCTCAAATCGTAAATTAGATTTACAGTTTTATCAATTAACGTAAATTAAGAGGTTGGTGCAATGTAAAGCCAATAAATAATTCAACAAATCTATCACCAAAGGGATTTATTACATGCAGGTTAATTAAATTTGCATATCAGTTTAATTAAATAAGTACAGTTCTATGAACTTTTTAAATAACGGTAAAAAGGACAGAATGTTCAATACAGTGAAAAAAGAGCACAATACTAGATCGAATAAGGCTAGAAGAAAAGAGAGCAGTGATATTTGAAGATTGGTGAAATTCCGACAGGTTTATAAAACTGCAAGAAAATAACACTACAGAAAATGGACAAGACTTGTGATTATAAAAATAAGTCAGTGTAATGACAGAAGTGAACAGACAATTAAAATAAAACTTTGTAAGTGGCGCTAGAACTTAGATAAATTGCAAACATGAACAAATAATAATTTAGACAGTAAGATTATATACAGTTTTATAAATTAAGTTGTAAATTTAGATTATAAGTAATTGCATTGTATTCAGTTAACATCCGTTTTTTATGTAGCCAGATAGGCAATTTTTGTTAACGAAGACGGGGAAAAACAATGGAAATAAATTAATTCCTGACAAGCTAAATGGTGTCTCCAGTTTATTTGTATTTTACATCATTTAACATTAAAATAAATTAATAAAAATTATACCGGCTTGATCAGAAGTTGACAGTGCACATGTGAGAGAGTGGGTGTAAAAATCCATCACATTAAAAATATTTTCTCCGGTGACCGCTTCCGACAAGATCGGCAGCCCAGATCCAGTTTACGAGCACCAGTTGCGGGCTTCAGCCAAGTTCCAGAGCCTGAGAGAGGTTGTCAGCCGTTTCGCCCAGTGTGTACGAGGCCAGCACAGCAGTTGCAGCATCCCGGGGGTTCAGCATCCAGCCGCAAGCATCAGGAAAGCTGTCCGAGGAAGTTGCCGCAGCCTAAGAAAGGTCAAGTTAGTGGTCCCAAGCGTATAAGCGTGCTAGAGCTACGAAATTTACCATGAGGAACGAGCCCTATGAGAGAAAGCCGATACCAGTATTACAATACGTCAAAATAGAGCAGGAGTTCAAAAAATATAAGTTGAGGTTATGTTAGGGACGCGTTGAAAAATCTGAATTGCGATGGAAGCCGCCAACGATCTAAAACAAAACACGATTAGGAACGCTTAATAAAGCGTGAGATTAGAATTACCTGTTAATTTGTTCATGGATTGGCTTTTGAATGCACTATAATCACAGAGAAATAAACTGCACGTAGAGTCGATTTGCTGATAGATATTATTAACAGAGCAACGAGTCTGCGTGTTTGGTACTTTTAAATTTTATAGCCCACTGGCGTATCACGGGAATTTTTATTTTGAACAAATAGGTGAACCCAACCAGATTTTGAGTCCATGCCGAAAAAAGAGCTAGCCATAACTTATTTAACTTGCAGATGTGCGCAATACTACAAACGGCAAAACACTTAATTCAATGAACCCATTGATACAGATATTTATTGCTTTTAATCAGTAAAAATTTTATATTAAACAGAAATAAAAATAAGTGTAGGGTGTGTATTTGTTTATTAAATTAAATCATAATCATAATAATATAACATAAACCTAGTCACTCGCTGCGCTTAAAACGCTCGCTGTCTTGCATTTCCACTCTGCCCCAATCGTGACTAAAAACTAGCTTTACGCACTTGTATCGTAAATTACTATTATTATACATTTTCAATTACCATAAAATACAAAACTGCAGTGGCAGAGCCCAAGTAGGTCATAGACTTAAAATTATAACGAAATACAGTAATCAAGGAAATCCTGATGATAAACTTAATCATCCTTGAAACATTATCCCGCACTGAATAATATTTATACTGTGAAACAATTCAGATATTTATCGATTGCTTCTTCGATTACAAAAAATACTACTTGTCTATATATCCGTAGTAATTTGTAATTCATATTTTTATTTGGGTATTTCGCCACTCTGCAAATTAAAATGATTAAATAACGTAGTTTCGAGGGACATTCTGCCCTCGTTATCAACGATTAACAATTATAAAGGAACACGAAACTTAGCTTTTTCACGGAGATTGAAAAACCACCAACCTCCAGTGAATTTCTTGACACTGACGTTTGTTGATTATCTAAACCCACTTGATCTGATCTTTAAGAATCGATAGCCAACTATTGTCTAAAAATATTGAGAAAGACGACACGCATTTTTCTTCGTTAAGTAAAATATATGCCGTCTCCTTAATTTTACATTTAGTTGACATCGATTCTAGTAATTTACATGTTATTTACAAATAATGTAATCACTAGTCTACTTATTGAATGCTCATACTCGAAACTATAGCTTAAATAATTATACATGTAATTACTTATGAATTTGATTACTGTTTGCTTATTTTCATGGGTCTTTGCCATTAGTGGAACTTTGACTTCCAGAGTGATTGGAGTGTTCTTTTCCATTTAAAAAATATTTGTATTTTTTGTTAGACCTGGCGCCATTAAACAAATTTTTAATTTAACCCACGACCCTTCCAAGGGCTAAATCTGTATTATCTTTTGAATTTCATATTATTTCTACTTCTAGGTAGTCCACTTTCCAGAATTTTCATACTGTCTACGACATTTTGCTTTTATTTAAAAGAACTAACATTGTGGTGAGGTATGGATATTAAATTTACACGGGGCAGCTCAAGCGCAAAAATTACATCTCTACCTATAAATCCGATGCCCTAAAATCAAAGTCTACTTCTATCGCAAAGTTTTCCCTAAGCCCTAAATCAGCTAAACCTGCATCGGAGGTCCTGCGAACTATCTGGGTTGTCGATACCTAATATTAAGCAGACCCTCCGAGAACTTGGGAACACGCACAGGCAAAATAACGCTATAAAAACCAACATCTGCTGCAGAGGTTGTCACACATTATGTAACTTTTGGAATTATGGCCCTTCCACCATTATTCCGCCGCTACCGATAGTTCGAAAAACAATTTAAAGTTGGAGTATGTGAAAAGCAACTTCCAAATTACTTTAACTGCTGAAAAATAAGTAGAGCAGAACATGAAACGCCAATACACTGGAAGTTTAAATTGTGCAGGAGGAACTGCGGGCTAGATCGTGAGTGGGAAAACAAAGGACGAGGTAGAAGAATAATCGGTTATATCCCTGGTTTGTCTAACGTATCTTTCCAACCCCTGCCTCTAAACAACAGGTTAAAAATTTGTGTACAGTAGGCTTTATTGAAATTCTAACACAAAGGGGAACGGTCTCACCGCGGCTCCTTGAAGTTAGGTTTTTAAATTTACTGCAAGAACTCGTTATAGAATTTTATTCTAATAATCAAAGAAATTAGAAATTACCTGTTGCCTTAAATTGATTGCAACGGTGCAACTACGTGTTAATGCCCATGAATTAGTTCTATTTTATCCTCATCGGTGTTGTTATAGACTCTTAACCAAACTAATTTTAGTATCGTTTGATTGCCACAAAACTCGGCTCACCGCCTCGTTTTGGCAATCAAGCTCGTTTCGTTAAGATGCTCATAATCAAACTTGTATCGTTAATATCTATTATCTTCATCAGTGTTGTTATAGACTCTTAACCAAATTAATTTTAGTATTGTTAAGAGCTTCATTACCGCAACCTTTTTGTATAAAGAAATACAGTGAACCAGAATTTATTGATGAAGATAAAATATTGAACAACACACGTTTCCTTATGGCACTTAACGAGACTCGTTTGATTGCCGCAAAACTCGGTTCACCGCCTCGTTTTTGGCAATCAAACTCGTGTCGTTAAGATGCTCATAATCAAACTTGTATCGTTAATATCTATAAAATTATTACTCTACATTATGGTGATAACTGATTTATTTTTACATTAATTGCAAAATCGATTAATTAAAAAAGAGTTAGTTTGCCTTGTAAAGTGTTTTCAAAGCGTTATTTTCCGAAACTGAGGTGTAAGCTTTAATCCACTGTATGTAGCCAACAACATATAAAAATTTGGCGCTTTAACTTACATACCGTTTAGAAATGCGTACATTATAAGATATAATTGACCTAAGGATACACTTATTTAGGTAGAAGCTCGTCATTCCTTGCTTTTTCGTAAGTTTGTTTTAATTCACCTTGTCATTACCTGGAAAATTAGCTAATGGAAGGCTAGGTCATAGCAGTAAAACTTACCTATGCGTTGTTTGTACATAACAGTTGCAAGGAATAATTAATTATTGATTATCTTATTGTAAAGCACTGCATTTAACCAAAACTCAGAGATATCCACGTTAAAGGATATATTTTTGGTGTAGATTGTGCCTCCCTGGAGTCAAAAATATGTATCCTCTTAGAGATCACGATTCTCATAACCAGACGATGGCTGAAATTGGGGAAAAGGTCTTTGAAGAAACCTGATGTAATTCGTCAAAACTAATGCACCATTGCGCCAAATTTATCTATCAACCAGATTTAGCAAAGGTATTGTAGTATACGTAACCCTTGATTGTATATACTACAAGTGTTAGAGATACCTACGCAGAAAGTATCATGCACCATTATGTATATATCAGTAATGCAAAAAGTGATGTATCATGTAGTATGTATCTTTGCTAATAATTTGGCTGATCTTGCCCCCAAATAGTTTTTCGTTGTTACGTGTAGAAAGCATAGTTAGCGTTGGAATTTATTTTGTTGCAAAAATTTTCTCGCGCGAACGTGTTTATAATTTTTCTCTGAATGTCATTTTTTGGCAGTGGTCTATTATGATGTGTTTTATCAGACTTTTTCCACTGTCTAGGGTGTATATCACACAACGTTTCGCAAAGTGTCTATAGTTGTGCTCGTTAATCATGTGAGCGGTTCTTTAGTGGCCATCGCCAATATGCGCCAATAGTGGTTATCTGTTATACTGGCAAACGTTGTTGGGTTTTTTGACTAGCCGTCGGGCATTTTCTCTCTGCAACAAAAAGCTTATCTTCTAGAGCAGCTGCATTTTGTTTGGTCTACGATACGAAACGAATTGTTGCAGCCCCAATAACGTTCTTTTCCTTGCGTGGTCCCACCTTGGCAACTTGTTTGCAATTTCCGTGCCCTGGAATTGGCCCTTTAAAGATATTATTTATAAAAGCCTTGCTTTGCTGCGAATTCTTAGTTTGGAGCACGTATTTTGGGACTTATAAAGTCCACGTATATTAGATGGAACACTCATTACAAGTTATTAGTTGTCCTCGCCATAAAAGCTTATATTTCAATGTAAGTGCTTAATCCATTTCGGTTTTAATAGCGTTGTGTATTTCGCTGATTGTATATGGTGTTTCTAGTTTTTTTCGGGAGGTTCAAAAATGTATCGATACAGCCTGTCATGGGAGACGTGCATTTCTTTTGTCTTACACGCATAATTTAATTCACTTCGCCGGAGCGACCCGCTTTGCAGCCTTATTTCGCTTGCGACTTGGTGATTTCTCCAAGCACCTTGAACTTGCGGCCAGCATAGCCCGTTTGGAAGCTAATTTTCCATCCGTTGCAGAAGTTTGACCTCTCAGATAAGTAATTACGACCTAGTGAACTGCATCGCCCCAGTCCCATCAGAGTTGTGCAATAATAACTTCTTGACGTAGCTCTCTGACATTCGCAAACCGACGCACTTGGTTGGTTTCCTTCAGGACTCAGCCGATCCTATATCGCTTTAATGATATTCGCTTTACGAGCATAGGGGTTGACGTGGAATAAATTAGAGTAATATTGCTTGTAGTTTATACCTATGTGTTTAGCTTTTAATTACGCGTTTTTGTGTGGTTGATTACTGGTGTAAAACGCTGTTTGGGGGTCCACCTTTCGGTTAAGTAATGCTTTTAGGACCTTTTGTAATGGCTATTCTATGCAAAGTTTCCTCAATAAATTTAATCCACTGTTTATGTTATTAATTGTCTGATTTCGATACTGCTACGTTTTGTATTTCAGATATTGTTCGATTGCCTAAAGCGATTTGATTGAGTTTATAAGTTTTTGATCTATCTGAGTATATTTGTTGTAAGTGAAGATATCTGGACGCTCATAATATTTTCTAATAACACCTTAGAAGGAACCGATTGCTTACTGGCCCTTAAATATACTCTTGTGGCGTTGCGATATTTGACATGTTTGAAGATTTAGAAAATGTATGCTTGACACCTGCACCTTATCAATTCGCTTGCACACAGGGCGGTTTCCATATCCCAATCCGACAATGTCCCAGCTGAATTAAACCATGTTCGGAAAGCTCTTAGAAACAACTGTCACAGTGCTAGGAATGTACAGTCTGCCATCAATCGCCATCCTCATATACGGCCACCCAAACCTTCAAAAACAGATCCTCTCGCAGCAATAGTTTTACTTCCCTATATCCACCAAGTCACCGATCGCGTAAGAAAGTTTCTTCGAAAAAAAAACATTATAACAGTATTCAAACCCAGAGCAAAGTGTCGCAGGCTCTTCCTTCACCTAACGATAAATTAAGCACGATGTCATCTATAAAGTGTTTATAGAGTCTCTTTCCTTGTAATGGTGTATACATTGGAGAAACAGGACGTTCAGTAAAAGCTCGCAACTCTTAACACCAGCGCTGTCTCATACCGGTCATAATATCCTTTTTGATTGAAGTTCCATTATTATCTGCAAATCCCAATTCTGCTTTAGCAGAAAAATTCATTAAGCCATTGAGATTTACAAACATCCTATTGATCTCAAACGGGACGAAGGGTTTCCCCATCTTTCTATGTGGAAGGTGCTAATTTCTAAACCCCGCCCACCGTTACTCAACCGCGAAGGCACTTACCTATAAATTCTCGCCTTTCTCCTTCCGATCGCTAGAAAAGTTTCGTCCCTGGCGTGGTTTACACATTGAGTTACCGTGCTCTTCTATCTCTTTCCTTGTCAAAGCGTTTTGCCTCTGGCCTGGTTTACACGTTGAGTTACCGTTCTATTTTGCTTATCCTCCTGATGAAGCCTCTTACGAGAATAGGCGAAACGTTGACTTCTTAGACCTCAATAATGATACGGACCAATCCCGGAATTCGTTTGTTACTTAATGACAATGGCCGTAAAAGCCACCAAAATTAGTTCAGTTTGCAGTTTTAGCGAGTACAGCCGTGATTGGGAGCGTTCTGGAAGTGATTAGAACGCGAAACCAGTGGTGTAATATAAGCGAAGTGCGGCCAGTAGCGTGTGTCGTCTGATATCCTGAAATATTATGTTTCCGCTGCAACAGTTAATACCGCAAGGTGTTAATCAGAAAAATAAAGTTATGTTAACACCTAATATACAGACGCCAGATAATTAAATTATATCCAATCTGCAACTGTAACTGCAACTATAGCAAGCAAGCAAGTTAACCAGCTAAAGGGCCAAGTTGAAACATTGCAGACACAAAACAAAATATTAGCAAAATCACAAGAATATAAAATTTAACGAAATCTTATAGTCCGGCCAATTTAGACGAAGAGGAGAAATTAATTGATCGAGAAACGATTTGGCTTTTGCCTAAATTTAGAAATAATAAAATCGTAAGGCAACTGAAGCGTCCGTTATACATAGCCCTAAAAAGCTACTAAAGCCGCTATGCCACCGCCGGTAATTCTGAGTAATGTAGATGACCATTATGCAGTCAAAGATAAATTAAATGCAGGGAATTTTTATTATAAAGCTGGTATGATCCACAATAAACAAATTAAGGTCGAACGTGTTTAATATTGAATAGCATACATATGAAAACAAAGACGTTAGGTATATTAAGGTAATGGTTATCAATTTGCATTCTTTACCTTCTCCGAAAGAAAACACTGAATAACTTATGGATTAAAAATTCAAGATCCCAGAAATAGTTCAAAAAGTCAAGAGAACTATTGTTGACAACAAGGAAAAGCACATTTGCGTTAAATCTGAGCTAGATTTGTTCGCTTTACCGGTGACCCAGACCAGCATTCAAAATGGACAATGGATTTTTTGTAAACCTCTTTCTTCGCTTAATGACGATGCACCGATTGAATTTATTGTGCCTGGAAACGGTAACGATTATATCGATTTAAGTCACTCCATGTTATACATTACTGCTAAAATTGTTAAACAAGATGGTACATCATTAACCGACAAAGATGCTGTAGGCCCTGTTAATTATTGGATGCACTCTATGTTTAATCAAGTTGAGGTGTATTTGAATCAAAAGCTGGTGAGCCTCCCAAACAATACATACGCATACCGCGCATACATTTTAAACTCTGCTGAATTACGGTAATGGTGTTAAATCATCCCATTTAACATGTATACTATGGTACATCGACTCAGCCAATAGAATGGATGACACCACCACGAATAATGAAGGGCTGGTAAAACGGAAGTTTTTTACTGTTGCAAGCAAACAAATCGAAATGATGGGTCATGTGCATTCCGATTTATTCAATCAAGAAAAATATCTTATCAATGGAGTTGAAATGAAAGTCAAATTTATCAGATCCCGAGATTCTTTCAATTTAATGGCCGCTGAAGGATCTACATTAAAATTGAAAATTAGTGATGCCAGCTTACTAGTGAGAAAAATGAAGATAAACCCATCTATTTTGCTAGCGCATACCAAAGCTTTGGCAACTGCGCCTGCTAAATACCCAATTACAAGAGCCGATGTTAAAGTGTTAACGATCCGTTAGGTGTGCAAAGAAAATCTTTAGATATTGTTTTCCTGGGTCAATTACCAAAACGATGCATTGTAGGTTTTGTATCGAATAAAGCATTTAACGGCCATTATGCAGCAAACCCCTTCAATTTTAATAATTACAAAATCAATTATTTTCCCCTAAACATCGATGGTCAACAAATTCCGTCAAAACTTATACGGCCTGATTTCTCTAAGAATGGCATGTCCGTCAAGCAATTACACACTATTTTCCGGCTGTGGCATACATTTTCTCGATGAAGGCAATGCAATAAAACGTGAAGATTACCCTCATGGTTACTGTCTATTTGCTTTTAATTTAACCTCCGATTTGGCTGCAAATGCTACAACTCATTGAAACCTTAAGAATGGTTTATTACGTTTAGAAGTGGGTTTCGAGCAAACGTTAGAAGAAACTATTAATTGTTTAGTTTATGCCGAATTCGATAACGTAATAGAAATTGACAAACACAGAAATGTGGTGGTGGATTATAGTAGTTACAAAACCAGCAACAATTTTTAAAATTTAGGCATGCTCAAACATTTCGTCAGTGTGGACACTGCATTCGTAGATCTGCTAGGGTTCCGTGGTGAGAAGAAACAGTTTATTCCGAAAGAAGTGGCTGTTATTTCAACAGATGGTAATCAGTTAGCAATTTTTGTTTTAAAACCCCCTGCAAATTATGTCACTCTGTCCTATCTCGTTAAAAAAGGCATAATCTATTTGGAGTCTATGCTATCACGGTCTACCATGGAATTCTGGCTCTATACATTTTGATGAATTTGAAACTGAGCTAGCAAGCGTTTTCAAAAAATTTGAAAAAGTGTACGTTAAAAGCCAAGAAAAAAACAGGTTCTAAATTTTCTGAATAAAATCGTCTTGAATCTAGAGGATCTCGAGTGCCCGTCTTTAAAAGTTTTGCGAAAAACTACTGCTGCCGTACGCTGCCTTAATCACAACATACGATTGCCGGTGTGTGTATTGGAAAACATACTAATTTTAACCGATTGGTGGCGCAATGAATACAATGGAAGTTCAAAAAATATTGCAAACAATAATAATAATAATATTTATTCATGTTAATAAGCATCACATGCATTTACATAGGTCAAAACAAGTCGTAACATTAAACAACACATTATAAATATACATGGAAGATACATATTAAAACTTTGCACAAGTTAAAAAATCATCAACATTGTAGTATGCCGCATTCAATAAATGTTTTTTTTATAACAGTCTTATAATTTTGTAAAGGCATTTGTCTAATAGAGGTGGGAATTTTGTTATAAAATTTTAAAGCTAGGTAAAATAACGGCTGCCATTGCGTTCTGGCCAGTCTGTGAGTTGGTATAGTTAGATCGTTATTATATCTAGTAGTATAATTATGGCAGTCCGATTGCTTACAAAACATATTTTCATTGTTTTTCACATATAACAAACATTCCAATATTAAAACACAAGGTAGAGTTAAAATTTGCAGTTTTATAAATAACGGTCTACAGTGTTCTCTATAGTTTTCAGAAGCCATTAGTCGTACTGCAGCTTTTTGCAACACAAACACACGTTCAACGTGGGCACTGGCACCCCACAAGATTATTCCATATTGTAGAACACTGTGGAAACTTGAAAAATAAAAGTTTCTTGCCGCTGAGTAAGTTGTGAGCTGCACTAATTTTCTTATCTGGTAGAGTGTAGTAGCTAATTTTGTTGTCATCAGTTGCACATGCGATTGCCACTGGAGATTGTTGTCTATATGAAAACCAAGACATTTTAGCACCTTTTTGTCTCTTCCATCACACCTCACGTCGAACACTACGCTCTGAGTTTTTGCTGTATTGAGCTTCAGTCCATTTGCAGTGAACCATTCTTGGGTGACAATAATATTTCTGTCGGCAACTGAGTTTAGAGCAGTTGTGTCCTTTGCCGTGTTAATTATGGTAGTATCATCCGCAAATAGTATTAATTTTCCTGTGGTACAGTTTGCAGGCAGATCGTTGACATATATCAAAAATAGCAGGGGGCCAAGGACTGACCCTTGCGGCACTCCTGATTTTAACACCATTTCCTCTGACGTTTGTTGGTTAACGAACACGATTTGCCTTCTATCTTCTAAGTAACTTTTGATTAGTAAATGTGGTAGACCCCTTACTCCGTTATGGTGGATTTTTTCTAACAGATATTCGTGAATCACTGTATCGAAGGCCTTGCTTAGATCAATTTGGGTTAAACCTATTTTATATTTTTCATGAAAAGCTTTCACCACTTCTTTGATAATATTTATTACCGCTAAAGTAGTTGACTTTCCTTTCCTGTATCCAAATTGTTGCTGGTTCAGGATGTGGTGTCGTGTAAAAAATGTAAATAATTGATCTTTTATGATGCCCTCAAATACTTTTGAGATTACGGGTAATATTGAAATTGGCCGGTAATTGCTAGGATCTCTACGCTCTCCGTTTTTGTGTATAACAGAAACTTTAGCCAACTTTAGTTCTTTTGGGAACACACCATCGGCTATACATTTGTTTATAGTGTAAGTAAGTGGTACCAATATTGCTTCACTAATATGTTTAAGTACTTTTGCGTTGAGGCCATTAATGTCTTTAGAATTTTTATTTTTTAGCTTAAAGATATACTTTTGTGTATCTGATTCGGATATTTCCGTCATGTAAAAGGAGTTTGCAGGGTTATTTGTACCATTCCTTCAAAACGTTTGAAAATCAGTGTTGGTGGGTGGTAAGCTACTGCTTACTGCATTTCCAACATTTGTAAAGTGCAGGTTAAATTCATCGGCTTTAATTTCTATTTTAGTACGCTGTTTGGGTTGCTTGCACGTTTCTTCTATTACTGTCCAGACGGCTTTATTTTTGTTCCCAGATTCCAGTATAAATCGACTATTTGCCTCCTTTTTTGCCGCTACTATTTTTTTCTTGTAAAGTTTCCTGTAATTTTTGTAAGCGTCTTGCGATTCTTCTGTTCTTTTGACGTCACGTATAATAGCTAATGCTTCTAATACTTTCCGCATATTCTTTATTTCAGCTGTAAACCAAGAAGTCTTATTTACATATGCAAAGACTTCTCTTTTCGGGCAGGATTCGTTAAAGTTGTTCAACATAATTTTGTAAAACGTCGTGAAACATTCTTGGGCGTTCTGTTTTTCGTAAACTGTAGTCCAATTTTCGTTTTTTAAGGCTATTTTGAAATTATTTAAGTTGTTCAAATTTGTTTGCCAAGTTTTAATTTTTTCTTGTTTAATTATATGTAAAATGCCTTTCACGGAGAACTTAATTCCATAGTGATCTGATAAGCATGGGTTACTTATTTCCACTTTGTAGTTTTCGTTCAGTATGTTTGTAAACACATTGTCGATTGTTGAACCTCCGTTTTTATTAGGTCTAGTTCTGGTCGGTCCTTGAACTGTTTGATGTAAACCATATGATGCTAGAATGGTTCTTAAACGGACTGCATCTTTATCGGTTTTATTTTGCATATGTATGTTGTAATCTCCTGCAAGTATTGTGTTTTTCCACTGATTACATAAATCTAGAAGTTTAATCAAGTTATTGAAGAAGAGAGTGATGTCTCCATCCGGGGAACGATATATTGTAATTACAACCATTTTTTGCTTAACAAGTTCAATTGCTACTATTTCGAAGTGCATTTCATTATTCAAAAATGCAAATTTATTTATGGGTTTGTAAAATATACCATTTTTAGCAAAAATAGCTACACCGCCACGCTTATGTGCATTTCGACAAAAAATGTTTGCTACATTAAATTCGTTCAATTTATTTGCTTCGACTTGGTTGTCAGATAACCAATGCTCCGTCAAGCAGAGAACGTTTATATCGGGATTTGATTTTAAGAAAATTTCCAATTCCAATAATTTATTTCTTACACATTGTATATTAATTAAAAATATGTTTAATGTAAATTTACTGCTACTTGATTCTTGACATTTCGAGTATTGTAGTGGTTGTTTTGTTTTACTTATCAGTGGGTGGTGTATTTGTTTTTGATTGACGAAAGGGCCGTATGATTGTAAAGCGAGGCCAAATTTCCGGATTGTTTATATCCGTTTCCAAGGTTGATGGAATTACAACTTTAAATGCTGCCACATCGTTTGATCTTATTTGTAATTTTTCAATGCTAAGGTGTTTTATACTGTATTGCAACAAGTGTTTTTGTAGCTGATTTACAGTTGTATCAGGCTCAAGTCTCGAGATAAACACTGAGCGTCTGCTTGCAACCGCTGCTATTTCGGTTATATCAGTATTTGTTCCAAGGGTAGTTTTCCTTCTACTTTTTTTAGTCGTTACCAGTTGATATCCCTGGTGTTTACTAGTTTGGTAGTTACCAGTAATATTTTTTGCGATCTCATCAATGTCATCGTTAATATTAATTAATTCCGATGTCTTCTGTTTTTGTTTACTTTGCAAAGTTATTTGTTTGGTGCCAGTTATCTGATTACTTGTGGTTGGTAACATATTTGTCGTATCCGAATTTGTATTGACAATTTTTTCCGTTGCGATGGAATTCTTATTGTGATTAGTGGTATCTGCATAGGATGGGTACTTTCGCTTTACAACATTGCTAAAAGAGGTCGTAGGTTTGGCAGAATTATTTATTTCCAAATTTCTGGTACTTTGCAAAAGTGCTACTTGCTGTTTTAAGGAGACTATAAGCTCCTGTTGAGACTTGATAATTAAATCTTTGTTATTAATAATGTCTTTAAGATAGAATATTTCTACTTTTAACGGGTCAGATTGTGTAGTTGCATGCAATTGTCCACTAACCTCCTGTTGTGTTGCGGTCGCGGTCCCGAGCCTGTTCAATGTGAAACGCTATGTTTTTGCTTCTGATCAACTTCCTATAAGAATTGTGAGACCGGTGACCATCATCTTCAACACAGATTCAGTAAACCGACCTGGGGAACATTGGAATGCTGTGTATATAGACCAGTATTAACATGGGGAGTACTTTGATTCATACTGCAAGCCCCCAAGCGGTTATCATTTAAAAATTTTTCAGAAAAATTTAATCAGTTGGTCTCATAATTCAAAAATATTGCAATATTTAAGCTCTAACGTTTGAGGAATATATTGTTTAATGTATTTATATTTTAAAATGAATAATGTATCTATGTTAGATTTTGTAAATATGTTCTCACATGATTTAGTTTCAATGACAATTATGTAAAAGCACTATACAGCCTGTTTTAAACGAAATGTGCACTATTGCTAACTTCTTTATTATTGAACGTACAATATCGGCTAAATTAGAAAACTAGTAGCATTTTTTCTGTTGATTAGAATGCCTTCTCGAGAAATTTGGAAAAGTTTACTTTTGTTAAATAGAACACCCTGTATATTTTTATATAGAACGATTGAAAATCGCGATCTAAACATAAAAGTTCATATAAGGTGTGGGCCTAAAACTAACAATAACCGAGTGATTACAACTTCTTACTTTTAGACGAGGTGGCTGTGTATTTCTGACATATGTACATAAAATTGTTTTGTTTCAATAATTACTTGCTTTGTTGTCACTCGGCAAGTGTCGTTTATATTTAAATGAAACAGATAACTAAATTTGCTTAGTGTTGCTCTAGTTCGTTTTTGCAAATACCTATCGTAAGATGCCGTTTACTCATTCAGAAAAATGTGATATGTTAGAGGCATACCTTGTTTGTCGAAAAAACACTTCCGTAGCACTGGAACACTACCAGCAAAGGTTTACTTAACGTAATTTGCCGGACAGAAGGTATTTCCTGAGGCTTTATTGAAAATTTAGAAATAATGAAACAGTTTTAAAAAAAGCAGTAAGTAAGAAACAATTCATTTTAAGTGAAAACACAGAATTAGACGTTTTGGCTTATTTCGAAAGTTATAAAGACAACTCTACCAGAGATGCAGCAAGGGACAGTGGTTTGAATGTATCTATGATTTGGAGAATTTTGAAAAAATATAAGTTCACACCTTATAAATATCGACGGGTTCAGACGTTAGGGCCTGGAGATGCTGAAGGAAGACTTACTTTTTGCCGATGGTTAATAGATGCATACAATGGGGAAATCAAAGCTTATTTCAAATAGGGGCATGTTCAATTCGAAAAATATGCACTACTGGTCACAGGAAAACTTATTTCTAAATAATCCTAGAAATCCACAAACACAATTTAGCGTTAATGTTTGGTGTGGATTAATAAACAGTAAGATAATTGGACCAATTTTTTATAAATGTTCTTTGACAGTCAGAAGATATGTCGATTTAATATTGTCTGAAGTATTAGAAGAATATTTAGATGATTTGAACCTATTAGCTCGCCAAAACATTTATTTTCAATAAGATGGAGCTCCCCCATCAGTTTCACGAAGTACGAATAATTCTAGAAAGATTATTTGAAGAAAGATGGATTTCAATAAATGGCCCGATTCGTTGGCCACCAAGATCTCCTGACTTAACCCCATTAGATTTTTTCTTTTGGGGTTATGTAAAAGACGAAATCTACAAAATGAGATACGCCAACTTGGATGAACTAAAAAATAATATTAGACGCATTGTAGCATCTATTGATGGGAGAACTGTTTTAAAGGCAACAAATTCCGTGCTTAAGAGAGCTCAAAAATGTATTACACAAAATGGAGATGTGTTAGAACATTTGTTATAGAATAATTTTTCTAGTAATAGGTTTTTTCTTTTAGTAAGTTATTTTTTAATTGTCTAATACACGATGTTATTTAGATTTATTTACAATGTTTATTTAAACATAAATTTTATTTAATGGATACTCAGCCACCTCGTCTAAAAGTAAATAATTGGAATAACTCGGTCATTTTCAGTTTTAGGCCCACACCTTATATGAACTTTTATGTTTAGATCACGAATTTCAATCGTTTTGTCTAAAAATATATAGGGTGTTCCATTTAACAAAAGTAAACTTTTCAAAATTTCTCGAGAAGGCGATGTTCAATTGTTTTTCTGTTGTCGCCATTCTAATCAACAGAAAAAATTCCACTAGTTTGCTAATTTAACCGATATCGTACGTCCAATAATAAAGAAGTTAGCAATAGTGCAGGCTGTATATCCAATACTTGACTCGAATCAACTTAGTCTTTGAAATAAAATAGCCCAAGTAGTTTGTAATAAGCAGATATATTGTCACACAATATTTAATAAATAAAAATGTATTTCACAATATTCGACTGTTTTATTACACAAATTAAAACAAGCCGGTTACGAATGGTTTATAATATAATCATATTATGAAAAAAGTGAATACATACAGATGGTAAAGGACAAATTCTAATTAAATACATGATAATAATACAGGCGGAGAAATAATAATAACTATTTTATTACACTGCTACCAGAGACATTGCATCCAAAAATTATATGAAAAACAGCTTTATAACTACTTTAATACTAAAATTATAACCTTATATCTAATATAATAAAATGCACACCCATTCTACAATTTCTTTCTCCATTTCAAAAATGTATTCGTTTTCCGCTAGTTTGTTATACCAATCAATAAATTGTACACGGTCAGAATTACTCATATTGTCTGGAGCATAGTATTCATTAGGTGTAGCACCCACATACTTCTGATTTTCAACGGTATTGAATAGGTACGGGAAATATCATTTACTATCTGGAAAATCAGAAACTTCAGAACTTACATTTCCTGGCATTCTGGCCGATGTAGTCCATTGTTCCGACACGGCACTCGATCTCGAAAACCCGTATTCAGCTGCTGCTGCAATATTAAAAACAAAAATATTACAAACAATTCCCGTAAAAATTTCGTGGGCATAAGGACAGACATGCATTTTATTTTAGCTTGCATAAAATAGGAATAATTAATTTAATACACAAATGTTAGGACACTTACATTTATTGCCAGCGAATTGCTTGCACCCCCCGATTCATCCAATCTACGCTTACGCGTTGACGTAGTTAAATCCACCGCAGCTGTAGTTGGTTCCACCTGCAAAAATTGTTAATTTTTATATGAGCGTTTCTAAGGGGGTATGTTCTGATTTTAAAATGAATAATAACAATTGAGTTTAAGCTGTAATGCTTTTTAAAATTATAGATACAAAGGAAAGAGACTCGTGTACATTTAATAACGTTTTAAAAATAGAAAATAATTTTTCACTTACCGGCAGACATGCCATTGAACGTGTTGCTTTAATTTTCCCCACGGCTTGACACCAATCAGAATAAATTGACATGTAATTAGGCTCTAGAAATACACCACCGTTAGTTAACTTATGTTGGATGATTTTGAAAGCCACTAATATAAAATCATCGTTGGTATGAAAGCTATTCTTAAACCAATCGAGGATTGCATTTACGGATAACTCCTGCTCCATTTTTAAAAGCGCAAAACTCACAAAGTTGTATAAATATAAGACAACAAGGCACTGTTCACAGACGAAAGCAACGAAAAGAATGTGGCCCACCCGCTTAAATAAATGAATATAATGCCCCCCCCCCCCCCCCAAAACCTGCAAGCATAAACTTGTCCATTTCTCACAGCCAGCCGTGACGAATTATACCTGCAGGGTCTCACAGGCGTTTTTACAGCAACAGCGGTCAAAAATAAAACATTTGAATAATTCAGCCCTTTTACTTAAATTCTAAGACAGTGCAAATCCGCTGTTGTAAATTAAAATTTTAATATTAGTTTCGTTTCGACGTAGTCGTTTTAAATAGATTCGCATTAAATCAAGGAAGGGGAAGGGAGAGGCATTGGTACGGAAGTCAATCACGAAGCGTAACTTCATACAGTAGCTGGAACGAGTGCAAAAGAGAAAGTTAGAGCTGCCCATGAGGGCTGTGTGAGATAGCAAATTAAAATTAAATATACGCTAGTGACTGCTAGATACACAACTAATATGATGCAGCAAACACTCATTCAATTTTCAAAAACCACACAAACAAACATAATATTACAAAAGCTTCGATTCGTTCTAGAATTATTCCATTATTCGACGGGCAATATTTTAGAAATTCCACTCTTAAACTGACAGCTGTAAAATTTCTGAGTGAATGGGTATTCTGCTCAACACCTTAAAACCCGCAGCGGTTGATAGCCTAGCAGCATACGCCAATGCAGCCCAAATGTGGACACGAACGTAGCGGGTTCAAATCCGAGTCGGCCAGAGATTTTTTTTAAAATAAAAATCCATCCTGTGAATGCAAAAGAAACAGCCTATACCTAATGAGTACAAGGGAGGCAGATTTACCAATTGAAATTCAAAAATGGGAGCTAAATTAAAATTAAAAACGGCAGTCCCGTAATTCCGGAAGCAAATTAAAAATGGCCGCCGCATAATTTAATCAGTAGCTAATGCGTAATTTAATCAGTAGCACATATCAAAATTAATTAGAGCCATCCGCGAAATTAATTAGGTCATTTAATAAGATCAATTTAATTTGATTCGGGATTTTAATTGACCTAATTTAATTTGATATCAAAATTTGATTGACAGCTATCAAAAACAAGATAGCCTTATACTACTACGGAATTGTACATTATCTAATTAGTAAGTTCTACTGAAACTCTTACTGACTTGCTAGTTCGTGCTGCAATTCACGATGCTAGGACGTGTGGCTGGCTGCTATAAACGGGCCGCCATGACGCACGCCGATTCTTCGGGAAATCAGCCTCGTAGGTCGTTTGGATCGTACGCAGATACGCACGTTACTTCTTGAGAAAATTGACCGCGTAGCTCTTTTGTTCCGTCAAAGTCGACCTTCGGCGCCAACGTTGTTGACAGTGATTTTCAGCTGTAATTTGCCGTTTTAATTAACGACTTTTAAAGGTTACGTGGGGCTGGCGTTAGTGTTGAATTCCTGGAGTAGGGTGGAACGAAAAAAACAAGTTTTTATTTTTAATTTGCAATAGTGCGGAAAAGTTGCCTTTTGGTGTAGATAAAATTAAACAAAAATATGAAATATATTGGAGCACGTCTTGAGGTGCGGCAAGGACGATAAAGTTTCATAAAATTGCAATTTTCCCTACATTTTTATGTTTTTTAAGGAGCTGTCAAATATTTTTTTATTTCAAATACTGTCAAAAAAGCAGCTTTTACATGTTGGGGGGTAGGGGGGCTTTACAGGACTTGGGTGTAAGCACAGGGAAAGACAAAACCAAAGTAATAGACAGGATGAAAATTTGACGAGCAAGAACAAAGAATCGAAGAGATTTCATTAATGACAGTCTTTATGACCATATAAGCGAAAATAGAGTATTGTTTTTTTGATGGAAGAAAAGAAAAAACAATTGTTCAAGAAAAGAAAGAAACTAGTACAAAGAAGTTATTTCAGAAGAGCACGTTTCACTAATAGAGGAACCAAACTCAAAGTTTTTAGGCCACGTAACACCTAAACCTGGCACTGGAAAAGAATTAGCAGACAGTATACTGGAATTTTTTGAAGATAGAGAACACAACGAACAACTTTTGAACTTTACTGCTATTGGGTGTGATGGAATCGTTGTAAATACTGGACATAATAATGGTGTGATTTCTTTGATGGAAAATGAAATAGGAAGACCTTTATAATTGTTTGTTCCATGGAAATGAGCTACCTTTGCGACATCTTTTTTGTAATTTAGATGGTAAAACGAAGACACCCAATGAGATTAAAGGCGAAATAGCTCAGCAGCTGGAAAACTGTGCTAATCTTCCTGTGGTTACTTTCTTGTCAATTGAAAATAACCTTCCTCTTTTGAAGAACATAAATGATTTAAGTACAGATCAGAAGTATTTCTTGGATATGTATATCGCTGTATCAAGTGGAAATTGCCAGCTAGATTTATCTTTAAGAAACCCTGGAAAACTTGCTCACTCCATGTGGCTTACATTAGCAAACCGTATACTTAGATAATATGTGGCAACTAGAAATCCAACTGAAAACCTTAAGACTCTGGCCGAGTACATTGTTAAAGTGTAGCACCTGCGTGGTTTAACATTAAGTTAAAACCTTCATGTACTTATGTACTTATCTGTTTAAGCTTATCTCCACCAAGTCACGCACCGCATAGGAAAGTTTCTTCGAAAACAAAACATTAAAACAGTATTCAAACCCCCGAGCAAAATCTCACAGGTTCTTCCTTCATCTAAGGATAAATTAAACACTGTGTCATCTAATGGTGTTTATAGAGTCCCTTGCTCTTGTAATGCTGTATACATTAGTGAAACAGGTCGTTCGGTGAAAACTCGCATCTCTGAGCACCAGCGAGTAGTTAGGGTAATAAGAGAACGGGACCAATTTTCCCATAAGAAATGCATGGGGCGCTTTTTGTCTATTCTACTTCCGGTCTAGCGCACGTGTGTGATGCGGGGTGACGTAACCTGACCGCAGGTTACTGCCCCCCCGCTGCCCGGTGTGGATCACTTCCAGTTCCCACGCTTATCTGTCGACACTTCAGGTCTAGCGCACGTGTGTGATGTGGGGTGACGTAACCTGACCGCAGGTTACTGCCCCCCGCTGCCCGGTGTGGATCACTTCCAGTTCGCGCGCCTGCCCCGTACCCACACCCCGTGTCCCCCTAAGAAGGTAGCTGTCAATTCCCGCGCGCGGGGTGACCGCACGTAAGGTAGCTATTTATTTTCCCGCGCGCATCGTAACCGCAGCATCGTTTTTTATCGGTGAGATGAGTGAAGGCCAAGGTTTCGTTGCTCCTTGCAGCTGTCGCGAGCATTAGATAACAACCGCAACATTGTTTTCCGGTATAATGACCAACGGTTATAATTTAACTGTGCACCTCCCCTCTGCCCCTGAAAGTTCATGCTTATGCCAAACTTGTTTTTTTTATGACCCCCGGAAGTGCATTTAAGTCTTAACCCCCCACTCCTAACATAATTATGTAGGTAATGTAGGTATAAATATCAATTAAAAAATTAGGGTGGTTATAGTCTTAAAAGTGTCGTCATAAGAGTGCAGTCTTCGAAGTATCGTTGTAAGAAAAAAGTGAGTAATAGCGAAAAAAGTATATAAAAAAAGAATAACCCTTTTGGATTTTTTCAGTGCAGAAGCGAGAAGCAAACACCTCCATTTTCAATGAAGCAAAGCGCTTTAGGCCTATTAGGCCTATAGAAAGTCCTCTTGTCGCAGGCAATCAACCTATTCAACCTTTGGTATTTGAGACTCGATACTGGTTGAACAAGTCCGGAACTAAATACGTCTCCGTGGGTTTCAACCCCGAATCAGACTGGACTCCAGCCGTTAAATTGGGTCACCCCAATGCGCCAGGGATCATCTTCAACGAAGAAGATTGGAAAACGTTTTTGAGTCTTGACTTGAAGAAATATTTCCAAGGAGCTGTTAATTTGGAAGAAGATCGTATTGCGGATGTTACGATTTCGTTTCTGACTATTAATACCAATAGAGTAATTAAAATTCACAATAAGTTTGTGTATGTAATTCTGGGCGAAAAATCTTTCGAGTCCTTGAACAAAATTTTGGGCATTATCAATTGCCGCATGGAAAACTTAAAATCCCAGGAATTTCTAAGTTACTACAACAATACGTTGCTGGCAGCGCTTAATTTAGGAGGTGACGCATTAGGAAATCTAAATTATTTGATCGATCCTAAAGTAAATCTGTTTTCTGATAATTTATATTGTGTCTTGGAGGTGGCAACTTTGTATCCTGCTATTGTAAGTAGGGACTTGGATAAATTGTATCCTGTTATTGTATGTAGGGATTTGGGAAATTTTTCTAAATATGATTGATCAGCATTTACAAAAAATCAGAAAGATCAAATTGCAAATTGCAAGTTTAAGAAGTTTTCGAAGGCAATTATTAAACAATGTTAAACAGTTAATTGCCGAACATGACGAATTAAAAAAATATTATAATCTAGTGGGTTATTATGGTGACCCCGAAGTAGATCTAGATTTAGCATTAAGTTTATATAAACTACTTAAGATTTGAAATGTATTTAGTATAGCGAACAAAATATATGATTACTGAGATTTCTTGAGGTTTTTTTTAAGGAAGTGCGGATGTTGGTTGATGTACGCGGGGGTACCAAGCCGAAAGATATCACGCATGTAGTGGAAGATAGGCGTGGCGTATGGTATAAAAAGAATGCGTCGCAGAAATTGCTTTATATTTAATAATGATCGAAGTAGAGCTGTTAATTGTGCTGTACGTGACAGATTCAAAAAAGTTGAAACTAAAATCTTTTGAGTACAACTCTAATAAACGGCAATTGGATATCCATTTCCAAATCGAGAAAACCAAGTTTCAAAAAGTCGTCGACGTCAAAGAGTGGGTGTTTGACGACGGCGACTTGTGTCAGATAAAAGTGTTCGACGAAACTTTAAAAAAATTTGTCTTGGCCGTAAATTTTTTCAACCCCGAAGAGTGGGAAGTCGTCCAGAGGTGTCAAAAGTGTATTTTTGAAGGGTGTCCGTTGAGTGGGGGCGAAATCGACTGTCAGGTGGCGGAAAAAGGATATTTTCTAAGGATAATTAAGTAAGTACTTAAAAACCAAACTGAATCTAGTTTACTAATTGTTAATTTGTTACTGCAGTTAATAATGCGCCTCCTGGTGTACACTGTAGAGATGCTTGGAGTTGAGGGTGTCGTAATACAGAGTTGCTCTTATTACAACGACTTCATTCACGTCCACTTCGAGCTGAAGGACATGAGCGGGGCATGCAGGTCTTTTGATTTCCCGATACCTAGGCCCATCCCAACGGACCTGGTGATCATAGATACGGACATCGAGAATGACTTCAAACAGTTCGTGTTTGGCCACACGAACTATATTTGCGAAACTAAGGGTGCATATTCTATGTACCCAACCCACGTTGTGCGATTCACAAAGACGACCCGATTCGACTTTACTTAACAATATGTAATAATATGTAATAATATATATAAATTATGATAATAAACTAATGTGTTCTCACGTATCAAGTTACATCACTATTGTACTTACATAAAAGAAAATGCAGGTAGCTGTTATCTAACTAAGCCTTTTTCTCCCATTCGGCCTGTATTAAATATTTTCAGGGCAAAAGGGAGAAAAGGGGGCATTTAGTAACATGGAATGAAAACGAATCAAACTGAACTGATGTTAGAACATCCGACAAGACCTCAAAATTTTAAGTAGGAAGTTGATAACAGCATCTAGCATTTCAAAGAATAATATTATCGTGTGTTGCGTTAATTGCTTCTATGAACTTCTCTTGCGTCTAATGGATTCTCAGAATTTCTGTTGGTTGATTAAATTAAAACTACAGTTATTTTATTTATTGTTTTATTAAAACATTCCATTACAGGCCGTCACTTATTATATTTTGATACAAAGATTTACATTGATACAAAGCACAATGGCATAATTCTAAATGATGGTTGAAGCACGCTGGGGCAGTAGGATCCATTTTAAAATTGTAATCTGCAACTGCAATAACCTTATCTCCAAGAAACTGCTTCAGATATTTCTCCTTTTGCAACCCCTTGCAAAATACTGTTTGGGCGTTCTCAGTTTCATGTAGTAGAATTTCGGGTAGCTGTGCCAGGGAAACGAATCCTCGGCTCCATTTCAGACCATGGTGATTTTTTTCCAGCCAAACTGCTTGTCGTTGCAGATCTACCGTTAAGTTTGCGAATGGAAACGGCGGTTTGAATAGGTAGTGGCTAATTTTTTTTCCATCGAAAAGTGATAGCTCTTTTACAGTAAATTCCGGGGTATTAAAACCCTGCACATCAATTGTCAAAAACATTGGTTTGTTTTGTTTTCTGTTTTTTTTTTTTCATAGAAGTTGTGTTACTCCTGTAAACGGTTCGTACTCTACGACGACGTCGTGAAGAATGACGCAATATCCGAGGGTTGCAGCAGGAAATGCTAGTTGAGCCTCCATTTCTAGTTTTACCGATAGTAAAGCGTTCTGAATACTCTCGTTTTGTTTCGAGCAATTAATTACAAATATAGGACTAGATTTATATTCGCTGTAATCGAGTAAAGGTTCAGGGAACGGTTTATTTAAATATTTGCACTGGAAAGTTAGGTAGTCGTTGTAGGCAAGCATATATTTGTTCTTACTAAAGTCGTTATGTTGATTTTCAAAGGGATAACGATCTGTGTTTATGTATGCTATAACATCGGAGATTTTGACGTCAGTAAACATGCTAGCTACTGCAGATTTATTATTTCGTTTATTCGTTTGGAAAGCTACAAAAATCCATCGCGGGCGGCGTATGCCTAGGGTGTTTTGCACAGGCCAAATCACTAGATTGCTAGATGTGGGCATGGCGGGATATTGGAACAGACTTCTTCCATGAAATCCTATTTTAATTGGTTTTTTTACATTTATGTAATTGTACACGTCAAGCTTTGCAGAATCACTGAGTGCTATATGCGGCACTTTCCATTGTACTTTAGTGAGTTTTATCGTAACATTAACTTCACCCTTGTAGCAATCTTCATCGGCTTTTGAACGGATCAGTATTAATTCCTGACGCATGTTAATAATGTCACGTTGATAACCAGATGCGAAACCGAGAATATGACTTAGTGGGATGCATGCACTGAACGTTTTTTTGTCTACGCTGCTGATCTGTAACCCTACGTTTAAAGGGTCGAATCCTGCTGGAGATAACCCCTTATTTTCACTAGGTGAATACATAGCATTACCCACAATGCTTGTAGTAATTCCAGGGGTTCTGCAGCTGTCAATTACAGTTTCGCCGAGCTGATAGCGTATCTCTTCGAATAGAAATAGTGGAGCATTTCCAGTTAATGCAAAGTCTTTCCCTTCTTCAGACGGAGTCAAAGTTCCTTCAAGGTAGATTTTACTATCATATGTGGCTGTTATTAATTCACCTTTTTCAATAATAAGGCGAATTTCGTCTGAATTATCAAATGCGTTCACTGTATACGGGTGGTACGTGCGCGATGACGCATCAATAACTAAGTCTGTGTACGACACGTCTGCGAACACGGTTTTCAGGGCTTTTTCTTCTTGCATCTTGCACCTTTAAGCCGATCGATTCTAAGAAGCGTATATCGTCAGTTGTAAGTACCCCCGGGTTTGATTGTTGAATGACCTCGGGGAAATGTATGTGTTCTTTTTTATAGTTTTTCAGGTCTAAGCCCATTTTCTTTAAGTTCCAAACGAATAGTGAAAGGTTCCTCGCCGAAATCAATTGGATCGCCGTGCTGGTCCACCAATTTAAGAGTTATGTTGTCAATAATATTTACAATTACAGGCAAATGTATTATTGTTGAAGGCTCCTTAACTAATCTAAATCCTGGAGGTACCGATATGTCGAACTCAAATATAGTGTGGGACGAGTTAGTGTTACGATACGCTCCACCTGTAATACTGCAGTCTACCTGAATATTTGTTGCTTTTATAATTTCAACATCAAGATCCGATTCATGTTTCACGTTAGCCTCAAGTTTTTTTGCAGAAAATCCGAGCATACGGCCGATGCTATCTGCCCTAGTGAAGTCGATCACCTCAGATGTCTCTATTTCACATTTTAAAGTGTTATTATTAGCGATCAGTTCGAAACCAGTACTGATTTTTGTTTTTAAGTAATTGTTTATTTCATCCAATTCATACGCTCCCGACGGTATAGTGAATGATCGATTGCCCCAGTAAAATTGATCATTTCCTTTAAAAATATTTCTAATCGAATTGCATCCGTAAAATCCGACCACACCTAAAGCGTAATTGTAACTAGGATTCAGTTCTATCGGCGGGAAATAATCAACACTGATAACATTTCCGACACCACTCAAGGTCAGTGTCTGGGACATGTTTGCAATGATTCGGTTCAAAGCAATTTTATTTATATATAAACTCAGGGTCAGGAAGCAGCACTGCGACCTAGAGCGATTATTTTTATGGTAGGTCGCGGTATAAAAATCTTAAACATAAATGTCCGCAAATAACTGTATTAAATTTTTGTTCTCTTTCGTAATTGTATTTAATATTGCAGCCTCGAAAATAATTTATTACTTCTATAGGAGGCCTAAGGTTCCCAAAACTATCATAGTAAATCACGTCTGAGTTCCGCTTCTTATAAGCGACCCAGTGCGTTCCAGCACCGTATTTGGTATCGAGATTTATAATACCGCTTTCGTGCATTCTAGGGGAAAGAGGTAGATCGTCTCTCATGAACACCCCTCTATAGTAAGGGACATCTTTGGCATATTTTCTTAGATCGATATCGGTTAGCGCTCTCCGAGGCAAATTTAGCCGTTTTTTGAATGCGGTTTTAAGTATAGAGCACTTCCAGTCTTATAAGGACGTAGATACAAGGCATTGCCTTTCTTCCCCAATGCAATAGCCTCCATAGCTTTATTGTGTCGAGCGCTTTCGTTTAGCTGCCTCTTTGCTTCATGTGCGCTGTTTACAGCTTTCACAACCCCACTTGCACCCCCTGCCAATGCTCCGACAGCGCTGAGTCCTGCAAAGAGAGGTACCAGAAATGGTAAAATGCCTCCTCGTTTGGGTACAGGAATTATTCTGGGCACTTTAACATTGCGTTTTCCACCAATTTGGTTAATCACCCGTTTAGCAACAACCAGAGACTTTTCAACAATATCCTTGAGGTTACCGCCTGAGAAATTTTTGACAGCATTTTTAACTGCTTTTACGATTGTTTTTAAAGTTGCTCCAGTTTTCTTGAGTTTGGCAGATTTTTTACGTATTCCCATTCCCAATTTTGTTTTAGCTTTCATTATGTTAGTTACGGTCCACGCAGCACCTTTCTCTCCTAGACTTGAGTCTTTGGAAAGTACGCGTTCCCAAGCCCTCTCTTGAAGTATTTTGTCGGCACGATGCCTATTTTCCAAATCTTTGTTTAAGGAATATGCGATGTCGTGTTCCTTGCACGCTGAGTCTAAACTATTTATTCCTGAGTCACCTCTAGCTAAACGTTTTTGCAGTTTCGTCCCCGGGCCACAAAACTCATACCCTGGAATGTGAAGTTCAACAGGAAGTTTGTTTATCAGGCTGTTAACGAAACCTTCACCTTGATGAGTTACTAGCATTTAAGAATTTTTCCGGTTATGCTGGGGTATATATATACATATCCGCCCCACAGTACTCCCGCACATCTAAAAATGAAGTTCGTCAAGCAACATGTCAAAATAAAAGTAAATAATCATGATTTTAAAAAAATAAAAAAAAAAAAGCATGGAGATCTACTTCCAGATTCCATAAGAGCTATCTTTGCAGGTCGTTCTGGTTCTGGTAAGACAAATACTCTTCTTAGCCTACTAGAGGAGCCCAATGGAGTAAAATTCTGTAACTTATACGTATACTCAAAATCTCTAAATCAACCGAAGTATAAGTACTTGGAACAGGTTATTAAGCCAATTAAAGGTGTCGGTTATTACACGTTCGATAAGAACGATGAAATAATCCCACCTAATAAGATTAAACCTAACAGTATTATGGTGTTTGACGACGTCATATCGGATAAGCAAAATTGTATTCGAGACTATTTCTGTATGGGAAGACACAATTCAATCGATTGTTTTTATCTCAGCCAGACATATTCCAAAATACCTAAACAATTAATACGAGATAATGCCAATTTTATAATATTGTTCAAGCAAGACAATTTAAATTTAAAACATGTGTTTGATGATTTCATCTCACCCGAGATGACCTTCGAAGAGTTCCGCCACATGTGCGCAGAATGTTGGAGAGAAAAATACGGATTCATTGTAATCGATATCGATTCCGAAATGAATCAGGGAAGATTTAGAAAAGGATTTGACTGCTATATAAGGAGATGAGTTCATTTTTTCCCTGCCATTCAACTGCTTTCAACTGGTCTGTTAACCAATTTTCAACAGGTCTGTTAACCAATTTTCAACAGGTCTGTTAACTGGTTTCAACTGCTCTGTTAAGTGCTTTCAACTGGTCTGTTAACTGGTTCCAACTGCTCTGTTAAGTGCTTTCAACTGGTCTGTTAACTGGTTCCAACTGCTCTGTTAAGTGCTTTCAACTGGTCTGTTAACTGGTTTCAACTGCTCTGTTAAGTGCTTTCAACTGGTCTGTTAACTGGTTTCAACTAGTTTCAACTGGTCTACAATGGATTCCCAGGAGGCTAAACTGAAGGAAAAAATTATTAAAGCTAGAGAATCAATTAGACGCAAGTACGACCAGTTAAGGCGATCTAAAATTGCCGTAAGACGATTTGTCGAACAAACATATAAACCAATAGTACGGCCATTAGAACAACTCGCAAAAAAAGAACCAGTTACTGTGCCGAGAGAACCATTTACTTTAAAATCAGAGCATGTAAAGACCAAATCATCGAAAATACCCAGGCCACCTAATACTTCACAGTACTCATCCCATGCGGACTCTGTTACTTCATCTAAAGATTCAGATGATTATGATGAAGAAGAAGATATTTATGAAGAACCAGATAATGAAGAATCAGACATTCATGAAGTGCCGCGAGGATTCCTTAACATGCTTATTGCGGATACTCAAAATACATTCGACACGACTTATGGAATTCATTATAGTCCTATCACTAACAATTGGAAAATTGGTAACAAAATCGTCGAATTTGCTAAAGATTCAAAGGATATTTTTATCGAAAACAGGCAGTTCCAGGGGACTGAAGGTTTGTACGAATTGTTATTTAAGAAAGCTCCTGAAAATTACAATGATGCCGATTTACATTCATATAGAGAAATATTAAAATTGACTAGTGCACACAAACGAGGTTTTAGCCCTTATGGACAAATTGCTGGGAATAAGGGAGTGAAATACACTAAGATCATTAGTAGATTATTCAAAAGTGGTGAAGTTGAAGGAGATGGTCTAATTAAAGACGTTAATAATAAAAATATCGAGTACGTTTACTGGGACAACCCACACGAGCTAGTTGAGCGCTTAAAATTGCTTTATGCTTCCAAAATGGCTGGTAATACAGGTCACGAAAACGAAATAACTAGTATCATCGAGGAACTTAGAGAAACCGGGCTTGTTATTTAAATAGGTACCACCCCCACATCAATTAGTTTCAACATGAGCATTGACAAGTTCGGCCGTGGCACAAACAACTACCTGAAAGAAGGTAGGAGGGGTGAACCTGGCCCGGGATTCAAATTAAACCATGAAGGGCATTATGACATGCAACAAAGAAGATTAACAAATATAGCAGACGCAGTTTATGATTTTGATGCAGTCAACAGAAAAAATACTCTTATTATTCAGAACGACTGCTTTGATGCACGTGATAAGCGAATCGAAAACTTGGCAGAACCCCAAGCTTTAAATAATGCCTTAACTTTAAATTATTATTTAACTACCAAACACAGCTGCGATTACAAAACATTTCAACACGTTGGCAATCCTATCGAGGGAACCGACGCAGTAAATAAAGACTATGTAGACAATTCCGTTATCCAATTGCGTGCGTACTGTGATGATGTTAATAATGATATATTAAGTAGTGAAACAATTTCTTCCATGACTAAGGCTATAATTTCCAACCAAGCTCAAAATATCAAAGAGTTTAATGACATCAGGGCAAAACATAATATTTTTAGTAACGAGGTAACTCAGAAACTACATGATACAAAAATCAAACTTGACACAGTAGAGCAAACCCTTGAGAACTCTGACTCAACAGATTCAGGTGCACAGGATTCCATAATTAAATTAAGTAGTGCCATTTATTCGAAACTTGATAAGATAGATTCACATATAAATCGCTTATACAATCACTTACATCTCAAGCGTGATGTCTAAAAGAGCCATCGTAAATGAGCTCCACAGATCCGCCAGAAAAACATTTAGCAGAAGAAAAACTGTAATTCTAGGATACGACGACTTATGGCAGGCAGATCTAGCAGAGTTCATACCTTATTCTAAATATAATCGAGGATACAAGTACATTTTACTTGTAATCGACTGCTATTCTAAGTACCTATGGACCAGACCGTTAAAAACAAAGACTGGTGTGGAAGTTGGGAAAGCTATTGCTTCAATTCTAAAAGGCGGCAGAATACCAACAAATTTGCAGACTGATGAGGGGAAAGAATTTTACAACAAAAGTGTTAAAACGCTGCTTCTAAAGCATACAATCAATCATTATTCCACGTATAGCGTAAAGAAAGCAGCAATCGTCGAAAGGGTAATAAGAACTCTAAAAAACATTCTATATAAAGAGTTCAGTTTGCGCTCCCAGTACAAATGGATTGATATACTTGATAATGTTACTCAGGACTATAACAATCGTAAACATCGCACTACAGGAATGAAACCTAGTGACATTCAACCACATACAAAATTAGCTGTGTACAGCCGGGTTCAAAACATTGGGAAACAAAGGTTTCATATAGGAGATCACGTCAGGATATCCAAGTATAAAGCTGCTTTCGCGAAATCGTATACTGCCAATTGGACTGCTGAAATATTTACAATTTTACAAGTAAAACTGGGTAATCCCGTAACTTATCTTCTCAAAGATTATAAGGGTAATCCTATTAAAGGAGCGTTTTATGCAGAAGAACTTCAGAAAACTAAGTACCCTGACCGATACTTGATTGAGAAAGTGTTACGCAGACGAGGCGATCAACTCTACGTTCGATGGCTTGGATTTGATAAATCGGATGACCAATGGATAAGCATCAATTCAGTACTAATATGAAGACGGTGACATTCGCAGATAACCCTCAAACACGGTACATCAGCCATTGGGCTTTTGCACACAGAGAGGCACGCAAGTCACCATGGATTCAAATGGCCATTGACAGACACCGCTTTCAAAGAAGAATTATGCATCTCGAATATATATTAGGACCTATTTTACAATGTAGACAATATCGATAGTTGAATTGAAATAAAGCTCTTGCAAAAAGAAAAAAAACTGCATTTTTATTCAAATAACGGTTTATTTATCTACCTATTATACAATGAATAATGCCCCCAGGGCAATGTATCGGTGGTGTTCGGTAACAAACATCTTTTGTCGTCACGATAACTTATTGCTATTTTATTCTGCTTTACACTATATACTACATGTTCTTTTGATGTTATGCAATTCTGATTTCTCGCAATTTCACAACTGTTCTGCAAACAGTCCAAGTAATCGTTAAAACTTATAGTTTGTTTCACCACATACGCCTTCACCCCCTTAACTTTCTTCATAGCGTCCTTGTCTTCAACTCGAACACTGTACATTTTAGATCTTAAACCGACGAATTCCGTCATTATTCGCCCGTTGTTCTCGTCTTTCATCAGCCCCAAAACTTTTTTATTTACTAGAGGAATTCCATAGGGATTATCGATCGCGTAATCGCTTGTGTCGAAACGGTTAATTTCTGTTTTGATTTCCTCATATATGTCATCACATTTTATTTCGTATAACAAACTGTCAGTGTCTCCATATAACACTTTACACATAGGACCAAATTTGGGGAGCATGTAATCATAATGGAATTCGTACAATTTTGTTTTCGAAATGTCCAACACACTCATTCCCACATATACCGGTTTGTTCATTGTAACTTCCGTCTTGTTTAATTCTATTATCACCAAATTCTCATCCAAAATGGTTCTACTATGAAAATTTGGCCTAGCAATTAGGATCTTGGCACTAAATCTGCCATCCCATTTGGATACCATCTTAATAATTTTCCTTTTCCGAACATCTTCGATGGTCTTCCCGAAGCATGCGTTGTTCATTAATTTATAGAAAGTTTTCTCAAATTCATTCTTAGATTTGGTACGCATACTGGTATTGTGGGCGATGTAAGACTTCATCCAGTCGGACTGGTTGAATTCAAGTATCCTATGAATTTTTGTTAATTTCAGGCCGTGCTTGAGCACTTGTTTAAGTGCGCGGTAATGCAATACATAACGCTGTTTTCCGTAAAGTGTTGTAATCAATTTTTTTTGTTTTGAGCCTGGAGAAATCCCATGTTGAGGACAAAACGGTAGATCTTTGTGGACATCATGAAGGTCATTGGGATACTCCAAATCTACTTCTAACATATAGCCTATAGGGGAATCGTCTGGAATTTTGCACACATCCAAATCGAACTTGTTACTCCACCGGAATCCTCCGTACGGCAAATATTGTGACATCGCCCAACCGTATACTGTATATAAAATGGAGTATTAATATTTTATATAATGTTGCTGATTTATACTTACAGTTATTTATGTCGTAATATTGCAAATACACTGATGGTCGCAAAGGATCGTAGTCGTGCATATATTTGTTATTTGCCTTAGCATACCGGTTACTGCACTGGCTAATTCCCCCTCTTATTCCTCGCTCTACAAACATTAGGATATCGACATGGGGAATTAGTTCCAGTTCAACGTTTGTATATTTCAACATAGCATCCCAAGTTAATCCAGGAGCCGAAACGTAATGAGCTGGATCCAATCCATAGTTTTTGAAACAGGTTTCACGAAAGTTTTCAAACACGTCAGCCAACAGTAACACATCAGTTTTCAAATACAAGTCGGAATACTCTCCTAAAGTCGTGCAACCGAACTCTTCCCACACTCGATGAGCATGTTGGTAGTTTCTAGTTAATTGATCATCATTTTCCTCTTGCCGTGTGGGATTCTCTACTGAAGTCAGTTTGTTTTCAAATGCCTTTCGATTAGGCAATCGGGTCTCCTCCAATTTTTCTATTGATGAGACATAGTCGTAAGGAAAGACGCCTTTTCTAGTGATCAACCTGAATTTATCTTCACTCAAATTGCTATATTCTTTACGCATAATTTTCAATTCGTTTAAAAATGATGCCAGCTTATCTAAGCTATATGGCATGAACCTTAGCGAATCTATAAATCTGAATTTTATTTCGCTTCCTTTAATGCTTTTAGTAAAGGAGATGTATTTCTCCTTGTTAATTGGAAGAAGCGAAATGGGCCCTTCAATTTCTTGCATTATATCTCTCAAGATAAAATGAGCGTCGAACGAGCTCAAATTATGGAAAACTATCGGGATTATTTTAGATTCTTTGAAATTCAGATTGCACAACACGTGGGCAGCTCCACGATAGTCAGAGGTCATGTGATCATGGTCCCGAACTTTGCGTTCATTAGGCTCAAACGTTCTATTACAGATGTGACAGTGGGTAGCCTCTTGAAACTCTTGCTCCTGTCTAGGTGTAATTGTCATTGGTTGTGGGGCCCAATGTACCGGTTCCACATCTTCAGCAATTTGCTTCAATTCCTTTGCAAACCAGTTCATACAATCTTGTCCTCGGTAACTTCGATAATAAGACAGAGAATCATCATAAAAACATTTGAAATAGTAACCCACGCTGAATGCCTCATGTTTCTGGTAAATTTCAGTTTTCTGACCTATTCTCCTTCTCATTGGTTTAAGCATACTTTCAAGGTCGCCGTAGATAATAAATTTTACAGGTGTTTTATTCTCAACATTTCTGAATTTCACAACTTTTTCATCTTCCCTCCACGGCATCGTAACTCGGCACTCGTTTACCTGCTTGCAGTCGACTTCATGCAGCATAAATTTTTTATCGTTGAAGAAATACTGCAAGCACCTTTCACACACTCGAATTCTTCCATTATACTTAGACTGCTGTTTAGTTATAAGCCTGCTAAGATTTTTTATATAACAATAATGAAATTTTATTTTTTCAACGCCTGGACCGTAGGAGTTTTGAATGAGAAGCAAATTCACATGCCTTAACAACTTTTCTTTTGTCAATCTTACTGGGTCCACTCTGAACGAATCTCTTGTCGGCGCCAACTCGTATACATTAATCGATACGTTGTTTTGCTTCTCAAATTTTTTAATTTGGCTCATTGCCATTGGGAATTGAATACCATTCAAATTAAGCACTGTTGAATAATGGGGATACGAAGATATTCGATCACTATGAGTCTTGGCTGGGTAGAGGGCGGCCATCACTGCCCATGCGAAACATGCATGGTCATCAGTTTTTAGATTTATAACGGCCTGCTTCACAGCTATTTGAGGAGGCAGTTCAACATAGCTTGAGCCGCGCAAAGGCACGTACCTGTTAATATTGACCGCCAAGTTAATTACTGCAGATAATATCCAACCGCTACCGTGTTCTTGGAAATCCTCCAACTGGACTATTAAGTCATCTTGAACATGCTCCTCCCACCATTCATTCATATCAGTACTGCGTTCTATTACTTCATTCCTCGTGTTAAAATGCTTCAAATCGTAAATATCTGTGTCCCCGGAATTCTTCACGAATTCTCCGCAGAAGTCTACATTTACTTTCAGCATGGCATGCTCCTTCAAGGCGTTTTTTATTCGAATGCTAAACAGATGAAATGCGTCCTCCAAGAAAGTTAGGGGGTCCACGTGCTTTAAATTAATGATAACTCCAGTTCTAACCCTACTATTGAATGCTGATTGCACATCCTCCCATTTGATGCGATGACTCCGAAGCTGTTTGGCAGGAACATATCCGGCACCTTGACGATGAAGAGCTTTCATCATAACTCGGTACCCTGTAATTTGAATATTAAAAAAAAATACAGAACTAGCATAAAAACCTTACCAGACATTTTTCCTATATTCGATTCCAAGTTCTTCTTCAGCCCCATGTTTAGTTGCCCTTTTTTAAGAGCGGCATTCAGTAGACGAATATTTTTACCCCCTAGCTTGATCCATGTCTCCAGCTGCTGGGGGTGATCAGTCAGTTCCAGCAATGCAGTTTTCATGGTTTCAGTCATATTATGCCCAACTTCACGCAATTCCTCCATTTTTAAAAATACTTTACAACACAACTGGCGAGACACAAAAACCCATATCGAAAAACTGTTGCCTATTATATTCAACCTCCAGGGGGGGTGGTGGGGGAAAAATTCTAAGGAAAAACCGCAGGGATGGCACGCACCATGACCTGCGGGGTGTGGGTACGGGGCAGGCGCGCAACATGACATCTGCGGTCAGGTTACGTCACCCCACATCACACACGTGCGCTAGACCGGAAGTGTCGACAGATAAGCGTGGGAACTGGAAGTGATCCACACCGGGCAGCGGGGGGCAGTAACCTGCGGTCAGGTTACGTCACCCCACATCACACACGTGCGCTAGACCTGAAGTGTCGACAGATAAGCGTGGGAACTGGAAGTGATCCACACCGGGCAGCGGGGGGCAGTAACCTGCGGTCAGGTTACGTCACCCCGCATCACACACGTGCGCTAGACCGGAAGTAGAATAGACAAAAAGCGCCCCATGCATTTCTTATTGGAAAATTGGTCCCGTTCTCTTATTACCCTAACTACTTACGTAACAGTGAAATTAGTGCTGTTACGAACCAATTTATTGCACCAAACATGCTTCAGAGGAATCCGTGCAGTTTCTAAAGCAGCCATATACTTGGAGGAGCTGTTGGACATATTGAGGCCTTCATCTATCTGCGAGATTGCAGAATGCAAAGTTCACGTTGATATGTGCGCCGATCTTCGTTAATAAAATTTACCCCTTTTAGATAACATTCACGTGCAGTAGAGCTGTGGAACCACCTTTCAGACATCACATTTGGACTTTGTGTGGAGCGAAGGCTGATCCACGCTAAAAACTTTTAGACAAGTGACCTTAACGGATTTGTGTGAAATTTTTGTCATTTGTGCATTGATATACGCTGAAGACTATGGTGTAATTAGTTTTGTGTTTAGGTGTAAGATTTTTGTTTAATCCATACGTAGTGTGTGAATTATCCTGTTTGATGTGATTATACAATTTCTTCGAACGAATTTGGTTGTTCGAGTTCAAAGCAGCGGCCATTTTAAAGTCAGTCTTACAGAGTTCAGAAGGGGTCAAACTATAGTGTGGGGAAACAGGTTAACAAAATTAATCTGTGCTAGGTGTTCAATTAGCGTGATTTCATTGTAATGTTGAGCTCTATAATAATTAAGCTGACGAAAATGGGCATTTGAAAGAGTCAGTAATAAAACAACGTTTCCGTTTTTTGATCTTCAAATAATTTTATTATTCTTTACTTCCATGAACCCACAGCCGATTTGCTTTCGTGTGGTATATTTTATAAACTCTGAATTGCTACTTGCTTAAAACAAGGGTTTGTTGTAATTTTTGGTTGTGAAAAACTCGTTACGTGTGCCCAGAATAATTAACTTTCATGCCAAAAGCAGGTACCATGTGCAAAGGGTATCTGTTCTCGCAAATCAATCTAATCAATTACTATTAATTTTTATTATAAGTGGGTATTACAGCACTACATAAAATACAAATTGTTTTATATTATTTATAGGCAAAACTTATTTATAATTACTCAACACAGTTACACTTACATAACCTTATTTTACATGTGATAAAAACCTTCGTTTCCAACAGCTTATTATATGACATTTACAATCATGTATGTAGTTACGTTCATATCAAAAATTTATTGTCTGAAATATATCAATAAATGCAATATAAGTAAATGGAAGATATAGATAACACAATCAGGAGTGGCCTCACAAAAAGGTAAAGCTGATGGAACATCTAATTTAATCGTGGTGCAAGACAGGAAAATATTTCTTTAGTCCTCTTTGCTATTTTGTGTAACAAGTAACAATAACATTAGGTGCTACAATATTTCATTTTAGTAGATATATTACATTTATTCTCATCTTTGCTTTCATAGAACATTGATGTTTTTCTGTGAGAAATGAAATGTACAACTAAATAATATTTATTTGCTATTATCTATGATTAACAATGAGCACTCTTATATTACAATTGTATGTAACTAAAGCACTTTACTTGTTGCTCTGTATTGACACAAAGAACGACAGTAGCGTTTTTAACCCATATAAGACTTCATATATTTGAGCAAACCCCGCTGCCTGCAATTTTGAATTCACATTTAACACCATACGATTTTTCTCTTGTATGCAACTGCTTGTGCTTACTTAAACCTCCGTTTTTTATTTTGTATTGGAACAGAGAACAACATAGTTTTCTCTTATACGAAACCTCACCTGCATGACCACTTTTCATCTTTCTGCAGTTTTGAAATCACTCAGAGCAGCTACACAGTTTTCTCTTGTGTGAGACCTCATATGTCTAACTAAATTGCATTTTTTTCCAGTTTTATATTCACACTCACCACAATTATAAGGCTTTTCTCCTCTATGATTCTTCATATGTGTAACTAAACGACTTTTTTCTGCAGTTTTAAAAACACACTCAGAACAGCTATAAGGCTTTTCTCCTGTATGAGTCTTCATATGTATGGCCACTTTACATTTTTCTGCAGTTTTGTAATCGCACTCGGAGCAACCAAACGGCTTTTCGCCTGTATGAGACCTCATGTGTACAACTAAACGACTTTTCTGTGTAGTTCTATATTCACACTCGGAACAACTATATGGTTTTTCTCCTGTATGCAATCGATTGTGTCTCTCTACATCACCTTTTCTTATACTTTTGTATTGACACAGAGTACAGCAATATGGTTTCTCACCCGAATGAGACATCATGTGTACGACTAAACCGTATTTTCTTGCAGATTTATATTCACATTGAGAACAACTGTAAGGTTTTTCTCCTCTATGACATCTCATATGTATAACTAAACGACTTTTTTGGGCAGTTCTGTATTGACACTCAGAACAACCATAAGGCTTTTCTCCTGTATGAGATCTCATATGTCTAACTAAATGACCTTTTTCGGCAGCTTTATATTCACATTCAGAACAACTATAAGGCCTTTCACCGGAATGAGACCTCATATGTACTTTTAAGTTATTTTTTTGAGCAGCTCGATAATCACACTCGGAACAACTGTAAGGCTTTTCTCCTGTATGAGTTCTCGTATGTACAACTAAATAACATTGTTGTGAAGTCTTATATTCACACTCGGAACAACTATAAGGTTTTGTTTTGTACTCACAATCAGAATTAACATAAGGTTTTGCTTGGACCTCTGAGTAATCTTCTATTTTTATTTGAAAATCTTCTCGTTTTATTGATATTTCAGAATAATCGTTGAAGTCCTTAATATCTTCAATAATTTCTTGTTTGATAGATGACTTATCAGCATTTGCATTACTGACCAGATCTAGTGATAACGTTTCTGTCGAGTTCCAAAACTTACCATCCGTGGTTTCTTGCTTAACGTCCATTATTGATATTGAGCGTCTGCTTGAATAGCTGGTTATTAGTCAGTAGCAACACACCTGTTAGAAATTACCATTCCTGAAATAAATAAATCCTATCACACTAAGATAAGGAACCAGCGTAGAAATTATAATTACCTTTATACTTTCAACTGTAAATAATATTAGATCTGCCTGCGCAGTATGAATGATCCTCGCCACCGAAAGGTAAAAGAGGCAATACTTTTAGATGATTAATGAATGAATATAAAATAGAACTATTCCCACAATATACGATGTAAATTTATTCAACTCACAGACGGAATTCCTAATAATTATTACGTCAAATGTAACTGACATTCCATTTACTCAATTACGTGCATTTGTGCTACCATGTAATATCTCTACACTCTGCTCAAATGATCTATAACCTTAAGCATACTTCTTTCTTTTCTTTAAAGCTCCTTATGCCACTGGAGTGTCCTCTTGTTTTTCTTATCTCTCCATGACACATCTATACAGTTCTGTCTCTTACTAAAGTTCCTATTTCAAAGCTCCGTTTTTACTCTCTGTAAATAAAATCCATAAAATTTCGTCATTCTTTTCTTGGTCTTCTTCCACGATGTTTTGTTCCCATTCTCATTACCATTAGAGTTACGTTTTTTCTTTAAATGATATACAGTATCTACTTAATCGTAGGTATGCTTCTCGTATAGTAAGGTAGGGGTATTTATCTGAATTTATGGTCTAGATAACTTTGGAATTGTTCAAGCAGGGCCGTAACTAAGCAAACTTTTATTGTAGGCAAGCAAACATTTTTGCGCCCCTCAGTAAAAATAGTTATTTACCTAACAAGTTCGGGAAGGTTATTTTCTCGAATGAGCACTTTGTTTGCAGCACGACCGAAGGGAGTGCTGCATGTAGTGCGAATGCGGGAAAATTCTTCCCGAAAGAGTTAGGTACAATGTTTTTTGTAACGAATAATTGAAAATATTCTAAAAAAATTTAAAAAAATTATTATTTAGTGTTTTACTACTTTAATGAGTTGACAGCACAAATCACTAAACTTTTATAGATACCTTATGCACATGTTAATTTTTGTCGTAGATCAACACACTAAAGGGTAAGGTACCGCCATTAGTGAATTTTTATATCTATCCTTGTGGCACATTTGTCCTAGTTTTTGTTGGAAAGTCGAAAGCACCGCAGTGTGGGAAAAGTAACTTTCGGCGCATCGGGAATGACCGGGAAATACGAATTTCGAAGTCACCAGTACAAAAAATTAATTGTATATCCTGTGTTAAGGTGTTCGTTTTGCGCATCGAGTGTTGGCTAGTTCGGGCACAGTAATTGCAGAGCATACCGGGTGACAATGAGACTAGGGCCATGCTTATATCTTCTTTATTTATGAATAGATTTGGATAAAATTTTATACCAAGATACTAGATATAATTTCTGATTGGTCTATAGACATAGTCAAAATGGCTGACTTTCGGTTTTACCGGAAATAATAGCAACTTTGATTTTTTAAATAGAACATCCTGTATATTTTATGTTTTTCTGAATGTACGAGTCAAATTACATTTAACAGTCTTGCTAAATTTGATTTTTTTAAACAAAAAAATAATTTTTTTAGTTTTTATTTTATACCATAGAAGACCTTGAATTGGAAAAATCTATTCTAATTGACTCGAGCAACTCTTAATAATAGCTATTTTATAAATGAAGTCAATAACAAACCCTTAATAAAAGAACAAAATTTGCTAAACACGTTTTTTCGAAAAAAGTCACTTTTTTTAAATGGAACCTACCAAGGGCCATCTTGCCATTAAACAGAAAATTTAATTACCAATCTAACGATATGCATCATGCACTAGTTTATCTTTATCTGAAAATGAAAATTAATTAATCAATTATTTTTTAAAATTATTTTTATGTAATAACTAATAATACCTAAGCCAATTTGGCAACACTGTTGTATGTAATTTGAGTCGTAGATTCTGAAAAACATAAAACATATATAGTCTGTTTTATTGCTTTATGATTCAGAGCAGGCTTTGCTTTTGCATTTTTGTAACAGTGTAGGTAGTTGGTTACAAAGAAAAAACACTAGTAATGTCAAAAACTTATTACAACTGTCAATGAGTTATCTTATAAGCACTGTTATACAAAATGAATGCTAAAATCACTGAACCATTGACATTAAATAAGGTATTGCTTTATTTTACTAACGTTTATTTAAACATGGTTGTTATCGAACTGTACAGAAACGTCATAGAATTTCTAGACATCGATTTATCTTATATGTTCTAATGTAAAAATATATTATTTAACAACTTTCTGGTGATGTTTATTTGCAGATCTGTGTTGTAGCAGTTATTATTTATGCTAAAGATATAACAGGGATTAACTGTTTTTCAACATTGCCTAAAAATGTCACCGTTCATACACTTATGATAGTCCCTGTCATTATTGTCCAAGTCCAACATTAAGTCACACCCTGGTAACAATCCTGATGTGCATCCTGCGTGCAAAATAGTATCTCTTTCCCTCTACCTTAACTTTAGATAGATTACTTTTCAAGTTTGTGTCGTGGGTCCACCTAAAACACTGGTTCCATTGCGAAATATCCAGTTTCATCCAAAAACCGGAACATATATTTTTCACTAGAATTTCGAAATTGTAAATATTTCTTTAAAAAGCAATCTTCGCCGAAATTACATGATTCTTCTCACACGACAATTTTCTTCCATTTACAATTTTGTATTTATATCCCATATTTTTTAATGTGTAGTATAATTTTGAACGACTCCCAGTTTAATTTAGTTCCTCTCTTGCACATCGCAATAAATTTTCCAAAGTAAAAAAATCCCAACATTTTCTTCTTAATATTCTCCCTGAAACTATATTCCTCCCAAGTTAGAAATTCCTTTTCCTTTTTCATATTGTCATTCGGTTGTTGCTGGAGTTATGATTTTGCTTCATTTAGAATATTAAATATAGTTGCATTCAAAATCTAGCATTATAAGAAACTGTTATAATTTTATATCTGTTTAATTCTTAATACTTACATCAAAGATTTGACCAACTCTTCCAATGATGACTATTTTACTTAAGTTACAATTGATATCTTATAATAGTAAAACAGCTTTTTATAACTTCTTTAGTTTTACTATTACTACTGCTTTTTCGTGGCATTTTATTAAGCTTTACCGAAGTGTCAACTTGACAGTCCCGAAGACCTTGATTTTTACGTTAGGTATATATTGTAACTAAACTGTTGTACACTGCTAAAATAATATAAATGCAAGGCCTGCTCTGAATCATAAAGCAAAGAAACGGACTATAGAGTGATCTGTTTAAAAAACCAAAAACCAACTTTGGTTTTATAAATACATTTTAAAAAATAATTAATTAATTAATTTTCAGTTTCAGATAAGATAAAGTAGTGCGTGACGCATATCGTTAGATTGGTAATTAAATTTTCTGTTTAATGGCAAGATGGCTGTTGACATTTACATGTTAATTTGAGAATAATGGAGCAGCATAGCTTAACATTTCTATATCCCTGAATATAATATATAACTGCTGGAATTACAATAGATTTCGTTATCAGTAAGGTACTGATTTTATCAAAGTTTAAGTTTTAGGTATTGGGTGTCTTGTGAATGTGGATGCAAATGAAAATGAAACACTTTGATAGAAATAAAAATAGACGAAATTTGGGCCAAACAGATTAATCGCGAAAATTGATATCCTAATGGCAATTCACAAATGAGCGAATAGCATTTCGAAGATTCAATATGGAAGATTGAGTTGATAGTAAAAGTAAAATTTTAAAGTCGACATTGAAGCCTGAACACGCAGAAAATACCTCGCCCTACACAATGAAGAATGCCTTAACATTAAAATTTCTGTGTGGTACGATTGGATATGCAGAACTGCAACTACAACAAATTCCTCCACCTTCAGCAAAAACACTGAGGCGTTTACAGAATCTAAAATTTACATCGGGCTTATTAGTAAATTTGTGGCAATTGTTAAGTGATTTTGACGTCATTAAGCTATCCTTGTTATCAATTCCACGATTGGGTATTATTAGTGCATTTAAGCTGAAATTATTCTATTTAAAATTTCCGGGATTCGGCCCTGTACTAGTTTATATTCGAATGCATTTTAGCCAGCGTTCAGATGCTCGTGACCGTGAATTCCTTCTTTAATTTCTTATTGTCGATAAGGCGGGCTAACACTTTAAAGTTCTACGTATTGCTTTTTGTTGTTCTTGTAATTTGATATTTAAGCCCTTGAATTTTAATCCGATACGCAGTAGCTTTCGTTCATTGTGGGAAACTTTCCTTTAAGCCTTATCTTTTGCCAATTCAGCAATTGCATCACCCGTTAAAGCCTTCTTTGTGGTGTTCTCAGCCCACGCATTTTACGTCCAGGTTTGGGACCATGGGAAATAAAGTTTGATAAACCCTTAGTTAACCGTGTATGTGGGATTATTAATTTTGGAGTTCAAAACTTTCTTCCGTTACGTTGTTCTTAAGCCCTGTGCATTTGAAATAATAAATTAGTAGCGAACCCTCGAATAACACAGTTGTGTGGTGAAGTTCACACCCCGGTCCTCGGAACCGGGGGCTTACGTTGTTTCGTGCTTAAGTAGTTCGGCGACAGCTTTTATAGCCGTAGGTGCAAAAAGAACGCCGGGGCGATCGTGAAGTTAAGGGGAAAGGCCCGCGAATCGTTTTATTGGGGAAAACGTCGTTTATCGTATCGTTTGTTGTCCGCTCTCAAAGTACAGAGGGACGCAAAGTTTGCCATTGGTGCACATATAGTTCTAACGTCGTTTTATTATCCCCGCCTGTGTGTACTCGTGTCGTTCGAGGATTATTGCAGTTGCAACTTCCGATTACGTTCGATGGGCCACCCCGGAAACTAAAGTCATCTTCGTCAGCTCCGTCGCCGACCCGTTATCTCTTTCAAGTTGGATCCCCCTGCAGCAGCTTTGCCAAGCTTCCGCCGAGGACGTCATCGCTACCCCAACATGCTTACAGCTCCAGGTATTTATTGTATGTGCGATATATCTTGTGTGCCGAGATAAGTGGCGTCTGTAATTTTTACTGTGCAACCCCAGTGATCAAAACGTTGCGTACGCTCGCCGAATTTTAGAATCTGATTTGCTTGTTGACATCAGGGGCTTGACCCTGGATATCTTGTCTTGTATTTTGTAATAACACCATTAGACACTAAGGTAACTTTGCTTGGGAACCCTTTCATGTTCAAGTAGGGTGTGCTTTTCTTTTCTTATTAAATTTAAACTCGCCTCTGGGCGATTATTTCAGTGTAAACTTGTTTGTAAATTTAACTCATTCTATAATAAATCTGTTAAAGTCAGTCGGTTTATTTGTCGAGTTCTGAACCCCTTCTGGGTTCCTAAGTAATTTAGTTTGGGCAAAGGCCAGGTGTAACTGCAGTTGTAAAGCTAAAGCATGTCTTATGAGCAAGCAAGCCCCCAGAATTTGGGCCAGTATTAGTGTGCTTTTGTTACTATTTAGCAAGGGTGGGCCTTAAGGTAAGTCATTTGTTTTTGGCCACTCTTGGTGTTCTATCTGAAGACTCGGTGGAGGCTTGGACAGCGCGGCGAGGACAACGTACATGGAGGACTTCTCCATAGGCTACGTGTGTGTTCTTGTTTCTAACACGTTTGCCATTCCCTATCTAGAAACAAGTGGCGCTCTAGGCATCTATTTTAAGCAATCTTCAGGGTAAGTGCCGCCGGTTTTTCTTTGAGCTTTCGAACTACGCCTTCCCGACTGAGTTAAGTGCGAGTAACCGGAGCAACAAAATCTGCTCCAGCACATTAAGATCTGTGTTCTTTTTAGTAAAGCCGGCGAACCCTGTAGTTTGTACCCGTTTTGGACAATCAATACGACCTATGTCGATTTGATGAATTAATACCGTAACACAATGCACAATCTATAGATAAATTTATTAGAAACGTATGAAAGGTAATTTTAAGCGTATTATATAGTGCTTTATTAGTTTGGTGATAACCTTAAATCTTTTAGATTTATGATTATTCAACCGTATATAAAATGTATAATTTTTTATTGATACGACATTGCTTGCTTTATTATTTAGACCTGTATTTATAAACTTTCACTAAGCACTTAATTAAAATATTATTAATTCTCAACACCCCCACTGGTTTTGACCCTCCACTGGATGCGGCTATTTTGTGTCTTATGTCATCAGTGACATTTCATATGGCCAGACTGTTTCTATAAAGTTACTGTACTCTAAATGAAATCAGTTCTGTATTCTATGTATTTGTTTTTATTTATAATAAACTTATTCGGATTATTGTGAATAATACATTAGAATTAGAACTTATGCTTTCTCCGCAGTCGGAAGTGCATTTTTGCCATATTATTATTATTATTATTATTATTAAACAAAATACAGGGGGGAGGACTAAGTCCTATATAACCCCACAAATACAAAATATACAGGTTAAACTAGTATAACGGTAACAAGTAAGATGTACAAATAACAAGAAAATTATACATTAGAAAAAAAAAATATAATTATGAAAGTATTAAAGCCGACAAAACAAAAGAAAAAAAAATTACAAACTATGCATTGTCCAGTCTATTTTTAAACGTGTTTACGTTGTCGGAGCTTACCACTTCCTCAGGTAAATTGTTCCAAGTTACGAAAAGTCTGTTTGATAGAAAGAACTGTCGTGCTCTTGATTTAAAGTTTTCTCTTTTAAGTTTAAATCTATGCCCGCGTAAACGGTTATCGTTATTAATATTGAATATTTCACGTAAACCTCCAAAATCAAAATGTAATATTCTAAAAGTTACGATAAGGTCTCTACGAATACGGCGTTCAAGAAAATGCTGCAAATTGCACAGAGTAAGTCTTTCATCGTAAGAAGGCCTCACAACACCAAACGGCAGTCTTGTTGCGCGACGTTGTAAGTTCTCTAACAAGTTTTGATCACGAACCAACTCAGGATACCAGACCGGACCCGCATATTCAAGAATTGGACGAACGTGCACTTTATAAAGTAGTATGTAAGTCTGAACTGATACACTAACAAATGATTTCTTCAGCAGGAATAGCAGGTTATTGGCTTTTTTGCAGATTCGCGTTATATGTTCGGACCAACTTAAATTAGAGCTTATTGTCACACCAAGGTCGTTATGAGAGCTTACTTTTCGCACTTTGTTATTGTCAATAACATACTGAACACATGGATTGTTCTTGCCAATATGCAGCACAACGCACTTATCTACATTCAGGGGGATCATCCAATCAGTACACCATGAAACTACTGAATTTAGATCTTCTTGAAGTTGCCAAGCCTGGAGAAGTGGATTGGTGTAGATCTTCGTATCATCGGCATAGAAAGATTTTTTACTTTTGATGTGAAATTGCAGATCACTAGAGTATATCAGAAAAAGTAAGGGGCCCATGACAGACTCCTGCGGTACTCCGCTACGAACTGGTTTCTGCGAGGAATAGGTCTGCCCCACTTTAACGTTCTTTCAGAGAGAAAGTCAGAAATCCATGAATATAAATTTCCACGAATGCCGGAGTGCTCTATTTTCTGTAGCAGGCGTCGTTTTGGCACTTTATCAAACGCTTTCGAAAAGTCAAGATAAACGACGTCTGTTGGATTACCAACGTCCAAAGCCTTAGTCCAGTCGTTGACACAGTGTAGTAAGTTCGTCATTGTTGACCGACCTTTTACGAAACCGTGCTGTTCTTTCGGTATAACACGTTCTCGCAACAAAAACTCCGACATCTGCTCCACAATTATGGACTCCATGACTTTACATACAACGGGGGTGAGGCTGATGGGACGATAATTGCTTGGATCTAATTTGTCCCCCTTCTTGAAAATAGCCGTGACTGAGGCATTCTTCCATATAGGTGGCAGAATATGGCATTTGAGAGAGATGCACTCTCTTCTTTTCGTTGCCACTGTTGGCTATTGATTCTTCGTACATATACCTAGCTTGATTTATTGCTAGCTTAACGTTGTTTGAAAAAGCTCTATGCGTCTGGTAATCAACAGTGTGATTTGTGTGTTTATATTTGCGCCATAGACTCTTTTTATATTTGATCATAGATAGCAGTTCAGAGTTAATCCAGGGTTTTATAAAATTTCTGTACATATTTCTTTTTGTTGTGTATTTATTCTTGAGCTCTGACAACGTATTGTGAAATAATTCCCACATTTCGCTTGGGTTGTCTATTTTTCCGAAAAGGTTCTGCCAATTTATCTGCTCCAAGCATTGCGAGATGCTGTCATAATTGGTTTTTTCATACGAAATTAAATTATCTTGCTTATTAGGGATACTGAGGGTAAACTGAAGGTGTGAAATTACAACAGCATGATCTGAGATACCTATAGGAGCTTCTATACTGGGTTTTGTTATAAGCTGACGGTCATTGCAGAATATTAAGTCCAATATGGAAGGTATATTGTTAATACGAAATCTAGTTGGTTCTGATATAAGTTGGTATAAATTTGAGTTTTGGATGCACTCAATAAAGAGACTCTGTGAATTTATTGTTGCAGGAATATTTGTTATTGGCCATGATATATCGGGGAAGTTAAAATCTCCGGTAACAATAACATTTTCGAGTGAGGAGAGATATTCTAGTTTTTGAAAAAGAACCATGTCATTAACTAATTGAGAATCAAGAGATCGGTATATACATGCTAAGTTAAGAGAAAATGACTTCCAACGCAGTTGGAGACAAATAGCCTCAATGCAAGGTATGGAAATATCAATTTGTGTAACTGAGAAATTTTGGATTATGTGTTTTGCCAGATAAATGCAAACTCCACCTCCAGTACGCTCTCTATCTTGCCGGTAGATTACATAATCGGGAATATTAACCAGAGTATCTGGATCAGTAGGTTTAAGCCAGGTTTCAGAAATAAGCATAATTTGCGGTTTAAGTTGTTGGACGGTACACAAAAATTCATTGAATTTAGCCTTAAGAGAGCCAAGGTTCGTATATAAAAGCAGCCAGTCGTTGAAAGTTGATAATAATTTACTATTTCCGAAACATAGTGACAATCTTCGGATTTCCATTTATATATTTGATGGTTAAATCGGGTTCATTATTTGTTCTCATGTCAAGTTCAGCACGAAGATCTTTTAAACATTGTGCTTGTACAGGAGTTTTATCATCGACGATGGACATGTTTTTCGTTGAAGCTTTTTCCAGTAGTTTGCTTTTGTTTCTCAATATTTGTTTGGCATCATGCTCGTTTGGCATTATTACTTTTATCATACGAGGGCGTTGATTATCTGGCTTTCCGACACGAAACATGGTAACTGGGTTAGAATTACAATTGACAGTCGAAAGAACCTCTCTTATTGCTTTGCTATCATGTTCTTTTTTAACATCGATAGAATCTTGCACTTCTGGCACACCTCTAACAAAAACATTTTTTGCTCTGGTTAGCCGATCAAGGGCCTCATTTGCTATCTTATCAGTAAATTGAGGCGAAGAGAAAGAATCAACAGCGGCAATTTTTGAGGTGAATGCAGCCAACTTATTGTGAATATCATCAAATTTTCCTTGAATTTCATCCCTGAAACTCTTTAGCAATAATTTAAGTTCAGCAAATTGATCCATGTTCGAGCTGCATTGATTACAGACGATTTTAATGCCTCGCAATTTCTGCCGGGTAACGCGGTCTTCGGACTTCAAGTCAGTGCAGTTCAAATGCATACTGCGCTTACAACCATCGCACTGCAGCTTCGAAGTTTCTCGATCGGCGATGTGCTTCGTACAATTTGCGCATGCTGACATCGTTGATAAACTGAAGGTGACTTACCAAGGTGTTCAAAGTAAACAACACGAAGCAATGTTTCAATTATTCGCGATTATTATATTTTAAGGTGGTAATCTTTATAGTACCCGAACTCACAGTTTTATGTTGCGTGTTAATACAATAGTTTTGATTTAAATTGCACTTGTATACCACTTTTATACCAATTTAAGAGGAGCGAAAAACAGGCGAGATACACTAGTCTAACGACCGAAATCTATATCTTCTATTAGTGTTTTAAATGCGAATAAAATAAGTTTGACCTGTATTAATACAGATACATATACAGTTTTATTAAGTATATAAATCTAAATTAATGAGCATTACCCATATTTTATTTATTTATTATTGAATAGAAAGTAGGCGGCTAAGCCGATATAACTTTCACCTGTGTTGTGTACATTTAACAAAACAAATATTCTATACATGATAACATTGATAACATAACAAGACAACTAAATTCTGCAAAAGTTAATATACAATTAACAAAAGCAAAAGAAAAGAAAATACAAATCAACGTGAAAAACATGAAAAAGCGAAAAAAAAGATTTTAAAGAGAAAAAAAACAATCATTTTAAGTAAATTTTAAACTATAGTTATAGACTGAAGTTATCCAAAACGGATTGTACATCAATGTGCAAATGCATTTGTAATATTTTAAACTTAATTAAAACTTATTCATATGGCGTCCAAGGAGTTTTTGAATGAATTTACACTTGAACTCTCGACTACACAGACAGGTAAATTATTCCATGATCTCACTATGCGATTTGTGAAAAAGTTTTCCCGCACAAGCTTGAAAAATCTATCAAATGCAGTTTAAAATTGTGACCTCTCAGACCATCATAGTCACTGAAATTGAGCATGTCCCTTAACGGAGAGTTATAATAGTTGTTGACTATTTTGAAAGTTTCAATAAGCTCGCTCCTGGTACGCCTGGATTGCAAAGTTGGTAAATTAAGCAACGATAACCGATGTTCATAGGGTAAACCTCTGAGTTCAAAGGGGATCTTCGTGGCTCTTCTTTGTACCCGTTCAATATTCTTGATGAAGTAAGGGTTCCACACCGGTGCACAGTATTCTAAGTTAGCTTTGATGTATGTTTTGTAAATTTTCTTAAAATTATCACTTGATAAATGTTTAAAACAATTAGACACCATGTAGATTAATCTGTTAGCCTTTTTTGTGACATCGGAGATGTGTTTGGACCACTGTAGATCATTCGTTATGATAATTCCTAATTCACATTGTTCATACACAATGTTTAAAGATAATAATAAGCTAGCTTAAGATTTGTTTTTCCAAGATGTAGAATGTTAGTTGGAGATGCAACATTATATAGGAGATCACAAACATAGATCAGAAATAATAAAGGCCCGAGCACTGAGCCTTGCGGTGCTCCACTTCTAACGTCAAGAGCATCCGAAAGAACTCCTATACGAAGTTCAAATCGGCGATTAGTGAGAAAGTTTTCGATCCATTTCAATAAGTTGGCACGAATTCCATAATGTTCAAGTTTTTGTATAAGACGGCGTAGAGGTACACGATGAAAAGCCTTGCTAAAGTCTAAATACATCACATCTACTGGTACATTTAAGTATAGCGATTTTGTTCAGGCGTCCAAACTCAATAGAAGGTTAGACAGCACCGATCGTCTGGGTACGAAACCATGTTGGGCCCTCGGTATAACATTGTTGACTAACAGAAAGTCCGTCACATGTTTAGCTAGTAGTCTTTCCATACGTTTGCACAATATTGACGTCAGACTAAGGGACGACTATCGCATTTTTTCAAGTGTCGGGTATAAAATTCTCCTTAAGCGAAGAATTTATAAATTTCGTGACGTTGTCAGGGAAGATAGACGGTCGGCCTTACCTTTTGGCGAAAGTTATATTTGATATTTTGCCGGCTGGTAACTATCGGCCTAATTGGGCTAGCTCGCCGCGAGGGTCGCAGGGTTCCAACTAAGCTGAAAAGAACACTATACGAAATACGAAGAGAATGGGCGCTAGGTCCTAGACTCAGATCCAATTCCTTGTGCCGGACCTTACACAAGGTCGAGGATAAAAACCAGCAAGTCAAAAATAAACAAACCAACAACCAATGAATAGATCACAGCTTTATTTTAAATAAATTGGTGCGTACTATAGTGCCAGATATACCCACACACAAAAGCAAGTACAACAATAAATATATATCAAGGCAAGCTACGACAAAACAAACACTTTAAAATAATTAGTTGGGTGCGGCATAAGTAATTAAAATTTTATCACCCTGTAACGGCGTTTAGCGAATAGAAAAAAAAACGTTAACAATAAACTTGCTAAATAAATAAATAGTCTGCACGCATCCCGTGAGGCAGGGCGTGGCAGAAGAGAGTTATCCAAGCAATCAGCTGACGTCTAACCCCGAGTGCCAGCTCAAAATGACTATATTAGTACTCAAAATTTCTACGAAGCGAAAACACTGACGAGTATATATGGCCATATAAAATTCTAGGTAGTTTTCTATTGCAAAGACATCAAGTAAGTCAATGAACGCTCCAAAATCTACTTGAATATGCCCCTTTACATTGTTAAACATATTTAAAATCGCGCAAACAAATCACGGAAGCTTGAAATTGAACAAAAGGGTACCGCGTTCGGTTCCCTAGACACAGCCGTTAATTTAATACTAATAAGATTAAGTTTACGTACAAGCAAATGGCGGATACTAAACTACGTAATTTAAGGGTGAGTTTACCGCAGCCCCGGCCGGCTAACACGTCAAGAACGTACTACCGGGTAAGTAAATCAATCTAAACAAATAGCTAATTACGCAAATAAAGCACACAGAGCATAATACACAAAATACCATAATCGAAATTCTAAAAAGGCATATCTACAAACCAAATCGACAAACAATACATAAGTAACTAAATTGCTCTAAAAACCTCTCAGGTACCCACGGCACGTGGTGCAGAGCTGGTGGACGAAGCAACCAGGAGGTGGCCTCTCAACGGGCAGCAGACGAGCTTCGATAGTTGCAATGAGGCGACCGCAGGGGATGAGCGGCACGCCGGTTCGGCGTGGCTCCAGCAGTCCCAGGTAGAATAAACCACACCAAAACTCCAAGCGATAACACCCAGTTCGCAGGACGCAGAGGTAAAATCCAATTTCCATGGCGTACAAATAAAGCCCATTTTCATGGCATAGAATAGTTAACGCATTTCCAAGGCGTAAAATAGTTAACGCATTTCCAAGGCGTAGAATAGTTGGCTATAAATTACAAATTTCCAGGTAAGCAACCACGCTGACGAAAAGAAATCGTAACAAACCTGCGAATGGTGACGAACAGCCTAACGCTCCATTCGATCGAGAAGAGCCCATGCCAAAACCGCAACAAAAGCGAACGAACGCTGGCAGCAACTCCCAACGGCTTCCAGAACGTTCCAAAGGGCGCCTTGCCTCCAAAAATCCCTCAAAACGACGAGGACGGCTATAACCAAAGCCAGAGAAGCAAAAGGTTCCCAGGGCACAAACTTCAACGATCGAAGCAATGGAAAAGAATGGAATGCAAATTGGCCAGAGCAATTCACGATCCCAGGTTATCAATGTCAAAGTTAAATTCGAAAAAAGGAAGAAAAACTATAGGTGCAGGTTGTATGTGCAGAACTGATAACAAAGTGTTCCTTTTAATTCAAAATTGAGGCTGAAGGTATTTGGGTTGCCTAACTATAGATAAAGTACTGTATATTTAGAGAATAAAAGTAAATTGCCAAATCTGACTAATTATTTCAATTAATAAGTAGGAAAATGTCAAAATGAGCGTAACAACGTCGTATGCAAAATTCTCACTATAATACCATGAGTAGTCAAAGTTATGTCGAATATTTTTGCCGTGGTACCACGAATGTCCATTGCGCTTAGTATCGATTAGGACGAGTGCGCTGGCACGAGTACTAATCCTAAGCTCAATGGACATGAGTAGTGATACCATCGTAAAAATATTCTACTTAACTTTGACTAAGACTGGTATTCGAGAGACTATTCAATGAACCAAACTACTTTTTCAAATTAGTTTTCAGTAAATCAAGCACGAAACTACGCAATTTCTGTAGTAACAGAACACTAATATTAACTTTTTCTAATAAAAATCAAATTTGTTTAAAATATTCACTATACCACTAGTGAAAATTGTCGATTATTTTCACTAGTGAAAATTGTCAATATAGTTCTCTTTTATTGGCTCAAAGACGTCAAATCTTGTATTTTTATTGGTCAGTTTTTGGTAGATGACAAGTGAGTTGAATAGTCAGCGGAGTTCTTTAATAGAACGACTGGTATTCCATTCGCACCTGAACTAGACTCAGCTTTCAAGGACTGTAACTCTTTTAGCACTTTATTTACGTTTAATTCTATAGATGTTATGGGGTTCGAAATACGATTTGTTAGTATCAAGGGCGGTGTAACTACTGGTTCATTAATATATTGATCGTAGAAATAGTTTGCAAATAAATTTGCAACATCTTTCGAATTTGAAGTCACTTGTCCGTCATTGTTTGTCAGAACCACCTGAGGAATTTTAGAGGAAAGTTGAGAGCGCATATATTTATAGAAGTTTTTTTCACCGGATTGGATCACCTTGTTTTCGTAACGACTCCGAGCGATTCTCAGGACCGTAGTAAGTTCATTCAAATAATGTCTATACACTCTGTATTTCATGGGGTTGACGGATGCCCTATATGTATCCCAAAGCTTTCTTTTGTGTTTAATCATTTTTGGTGTTCGTCTGTGATCCATGGTTTGTTATTTAATGTCTTCTTGGTAGTAGGAAAAAAGTTATCTGTGATATGTTTAATCTTAGTGTTGAAATTTGCCCAGATTTCTTCTGCCTTTACGTCGTCACTGATACATTTAGAGCACGAATCCAGGTATACAGAGGTATCGTCATAATTTGCCTTCCAGTAGTTTTTCCTAGTTGTCTCTCTTATTAATGGTGAATAGGGAAAACACTGATGGATACCAATTAGGCATACATGATCACTACAGCCCATTGGTAGGTCAGTCACTAGGTCACTGAAGAAGTCTTCGTCCATAGTAAATATTAAATCTAACACGGATGGTCTGTTCGTATTTCTGAATCTTGTAGGCTTGGATATATGTTGGTGAAGGTTTGAATTTAGAAAGATATCAACGAATTGAGATGAGGATGAGTTATTGTCTGGAGCTGCTGGGTTTGGCCACTTAATGCCAGGAAAATATATACGATATCTATAAGACACAAGCTCAACCATCTAAGACTATTTTCTAAGAAAAAGTGATTAAATTAATAACCAGTATATTTACACATACGTAGGCCTACTGTACACCGGGGTTTTCATAAGTAACAATAAATTTTAGATATCAAAATATAAAGATTAAGTCTCAATCTTACCTTAGTAAAATGTTACCAGTTACTAAGATACAGAGCGGTAAAGTTACAAGTTTTACTCTTTTCTTGCAATAAAATGGACCATTATACATATATGTCAATCTCAATATTGGTAATAGTATATTACAGCCCGAGATGGGAAGTGTTTCATTACTGTCGAGAGATTGAGACGCGAAGCGTCGAAATCAGCTATTATCTCGAGACTAAGGAAACTTCCTGTCGAGGTTTGTATACTATTTTATTCGCAACCCCTTTATTCTAAACAATAATTGGAAAAATTATTATATTATGATACGACAGGTTGTGACGCGCATGAATGGATAAACGAGATTCCCAGTGTCCCTAGCTACTCAGCGGTCGGAAATGTAGGACTTCCCCCACTCAAATGAGGTCAGGAATGTTAACATTACATATATGGTTGCGAATAAAAGTATTTTGTTTTGTTCAGGGCAGACTATTCTTTCGTTAACTGTAGGCACTTCTAATATGAAAATAGTACGAGGGGTTTTTTAATGTTATCTACCTAGCTATGAAAACAATATGCTGTCGAAACATCTTTCTTATGCCAAGTTTCCGTGACATTTTATAGTGTCATCTTGAAGTTTGGTTTCAATCGCTTACCATTTGCCCTTTTTATGTCAATTTAAAAAAGTGAACATGAGTGATTTGAAACTTGAACACAGAAGTCATAACATTTCTAGCGAAAGAAGGCAGTGGCCCGAAGAATATTCATGAGAGAATGGTGGTAGTGCATGGATAAAATAGCCCGTCGTATTGGGGCATGGAATTCATTCATGATGAGCCGAAGTGTGGAAGACCCTTGGAAGCACGAACTGAAGAAATCATCAGCAAGGTTGAAAATTTAGTGTTGACTGACCGCCGAGTAAACGTTTCAGTTATTGCTAGGGAAATAGGAATATCAGAAACGAGTGTTTTTAAAATTCCACACGAATATTTAGGAATGAGCAGTGTTGGCACGATGGATTCCCTGAACAAAAACTTTGCAGATGACAAATTTGCGACGAGTGCATAAAGCACAAATTGTTCAAGCAGTAGTCAATAAATGCGGCTTTGAGGAATTACAACATCCACCTTACAATCAAGACCTCGCCCCCATTGACTATTATCTCTTTCCAAAACTCAAAAATCACTTGAGAGGGCGTCGCTTTGAATCCAATGATGACTTGGAAAACGCTGTGGAGTCGTATTTTGCAAAATTAGCAAAAGGACTTTTTTTCGAAGGCATAGCGTTATTAGAAAAACGTTGGAATAAGTGTGTTAGTGTTAACGTTTCTTACGTAGAAAAATAAAATTTTGTTTGTTCTCTAATTCGTTGTTTTCATAGCTAGGTAGATACCATAAAAACTCCCCTCGTAATTATTTCTAGTTAAGAAGGTATGTATATTCAGCGTACATAAATCAAACAAGTAAAGACACTGCCGGTTCCTTTGATGTCAAAATGCCGATTTGAATGACCTTGAACGGCTCCTGAGGAGTAGATGCTTTCCGATATTACCAACACATAGCGCCACTACTTTACCACATCATGATCGGCAGCAGAGCCAGTAACTGGCTCTGATTGGTAGAACTTTGTTCTGTCATCTGGTAGTTAAGCTTAGAAATATCTCCTAAGTGACTGTCCCAGGCACTCTAGACAGGTTTCAACATTTAGCTTGAGTGTCTCTACTTGTTTGATTTATGTACGCCTGTATATTGGCCAGAACTTACTAAACAACCAACCGCTTTTGAGAAATCTTAGGATTAAGTTTACAATTCAGGATCTACAACAGATCTATTTTGTAAACAATTTTGCAAAGTACCTACCTGCCTTTTGAATTACAATACAAGTGTAAATAAATTAATTATACATTGATTCTTTTTTATAACAAATATTTAACAAACACAACATGTTTATTTGACTTAATGTATCTATTTGCAGTTGTGATTCAAATAGATTGCATTAAGACCTTACATTGAAATCATATTCTGTAGATCGACTTTAGCATCTTCTATGAAGTACACCTTTTTTATTTACAAATAATGGGTACCTATGCATTATTTTTATACCAAAAAAACCATGAACGTATCGAAAAATAGTTTGGGTGAAGTGTTTATGTTTGTTGTTATGTAGCACCCTCTATGGGCATTCTAAATATACCTAACTATTGATTATTTCTTCTCATACCAAAAAACTAAAATAGTTTCCTTTTATTGCAAAAAGTATTAAAACTGATTTTAGGTTAAACGCCCTTTATCTCATTAATTAGCACGATTTTATAAGCATATTTGCTCTAATACTTCTCTTTTGGACTCTGGAATGCACATTTTATGTTTGCACCATTAGTTATCAAACGTCCTCCATAATCTCTAATTGTTTTTGTCGTCGATGATCATGTACGTTTACATTTGTTAAAATTTATTATTGGTTCAGATATTTTTACATAAATATAAAATAAAGTAAACAATGTTCTTTACAATTCTACATTCTAAAGACAAAGTTGTTTTCTTGACTAACTTCTTTATACACAGCGGTCCTTAAGTAGGTACGTTCTAAAAATTAGGTATTATTTATTTGAACCTAGTCCTAACTGGCTTAGTTGCCGAAATACAGCTTGTTCAACTTTTCAAGTCGGTAACTGTTTAAGTTCATGATTTTCTTGGCAATTTAGTTCGTGCATTTTTTGTTTGAATAAAATTTCATAAAATGTATTTCATAATTTAATTTGATGCTTATCGTTCCACCTGAAAACTTGAATACGCTTTACTTTGGAAAATAGGGCGTTTAGGCCCTATGTTTAAATAAACACTTCCTCACAAAATATTCCAAGGAATCACAATCTTCAGAAGATATTTAAGGACCGCCCCATGTAACTAAGTAATTTACTATTCACAATTGGCACACATACGCAGGTAGCCTTCTGTATTCACAAATAGGTCATATTAAGGCTATTCTCTCATATAAAACTCATTTTATTTGATTATATCACCTTTTGCTACTGTTTTGCTTTCACGGAGTGATGTATTTTAGCTCTATGCGTCTTCATATGTGCAACTAAAGAATTTTTACGTGCTGTTTTGAAATCACAATTAGAACAAGTATATGGTTTTTCACCAGTATGAGATCGCATATGTATCTTCAAATAACGTTTTTGGGCCGTTTGATAATTACAAATTGAACAACTATAGGGTTTTTCTCCTGTATGAGACATCATATGTAGCTTTAAGCAAAATTTTTGAGCCGTTTGATATTCACAAATGGAGCAACTAAAAGGTTTTTCTCCTGTATGAGACATCATATGTATCTTTAAGTAATTTTTTCGAGCAGCTCGATATTCACAAATGGAACAACTATAAGGTTTTGCTTCTGTATGAGAAGTCATATGTTCCTTTAGGTAATTTTTTCGAGCAGTTTGATATTCACAAATGGAACAACTATAAGGTTTTTCTTCTGTATGAGACGTCATATGTTCCTTTAAGTATTTTTTTCGAGCAGTTTGATATTCACAAATGGAACAACTATAAGGTTTTTCTTCTGTATGAGAAGTCATATGTACCTTTAAGTAATTTTTTCGAGCTGTTTGATATTCACAAATGGCACAACTATAGGGTTTTTCACCTGCATGAGACATCATATGTACCTTTAAGTGATTTTTTTGGGCAGTTTTATATTCACAAATGGAACAACTATAAGGTTTTTGTCCCGTATGGAATGTCATATGTAGATTTAAGTTTTTTTTTCGAGTCGTTCGATATTGACAAATGAAACAACTATACGGTTTTTCTCTTGTATGAGTCCTCATATGATGAACTAAATCATATTTTTGAGCTGTTCTGTATTGACAATCAGAACAGCAGTAACGTTTCTCGCCCGTGTGGCAGCTCATATGTCTAACAAAGTTACGCCTTTCTGCTGTTCTATAATCACAAATAGAACAAACATTTAGGTTTTCTTCTAAATCGGAACAAATATAAGGTGTTTCTTCAACAATATCTTCAATTTTCAATTCAAGGTTTTCCTGTTTAACTTCCATCTCGGAATAATCACTGACATCCTTAGTAGTTTCAAAGATTTCTTGTTTGATATATAACGTATCATCATTCGTAATCTCATCCATGTACGTGAATAGTGGGACGGAACTGCTGTTGGATAGTAAAAATTGCTGTTATCAATGATTTCTTAGCTAGGATAACTTATTACCATTTAAAAGGCAGCTTGCAAAGCAGTTAATCTTTTTCAGTTAATAGTAGACACATATTGGATATTACACCTGGAATGAAAAGAGTTGAAGTTAACTTGTTAACATCTTAGCATAGGAATTATTCACATTCTAACCTTAAACGTGGAGGCCTTTTAATCACAGATACACTGAATAGTAATAAGAGCATATTATAGACAACACTCACTTATTTAGAACCACAAGAGTCCAGTTAATCTTTATTCTGCATGGCAACATAGGGCGTTCTTGGACGTTTTTCTTATACTCATTAGTTAACCTATAATGTCGTTGGCAGGTTACTACTACCCAGCGTTGCCAGAGGCTTAGTTATAAATTATGGTAGCAGCAACATCAATTTTATGGTATTTGGAAACAAATTATGTTATATAATCAAGCTTTATTTGAAATCGGCAGTGAAGTACGCCGAAATCGTCATTAAAATACGAGAAATCGGCAGTGAAGTAATCCATTGTTTTACGACTTTTTTGTAGGTGGCGAGGCGACAGATAAACGTCAACCGATTTCAGCATAACCTACAAAAGTTGGTTAAAATGTTGCAATTTCACGATTTCTCGATTTCAAATAAAATATAGTGTACACCCTAAGGGCCTCGGCAACTAAATCCTCATTCGTGATAAAAAGTTAAACTTCGGTGCCTTGGTATACAATAGTATATTATGTTATTAGGAGCAAAAGTTATAAAGATACTTTTGCTCCGAATAACATATAGTATTTTTTCTTCAAACGTTTTTATAACAAATTATTAACAACTTTGTGAACAAAATTCGAAGAAAATTACTTGATCTCGTCAGCGGCAGATAATATTATCTGCCGCTGACGAGCGGCAGATAAAGTTGTCAGCGGCAGATCAAGTCGTCAGCGGCAGATAATATTATCTGCCGCTTGGCAATAAAGTGACTGTTTAGCATCATCAATCCAGCAGTATAATGCCATGTTTTACTGCCGTTTGATGAAAAACTACTATTATTTTCAGAGAGTATTTTTATTATTAGAAATATTATATACTTATATCCTTGAGAACAAAATACCCAAATTTATTTGTGTAATCACTATATACAGAGAAATTAAAGTACCTATAAAAATTAATACATAAATATGCACATATTATTTTTAATGAAAAAACTGGGTAAGCAATACCTTCATTTATCTAAATTAAATGAAACATTAAAATGAAATAGGTACGGAAATTACAAGTAGTAATACACATACATATTAATTAAATATCATAAAACTCAAAACAATTCTTCTAAATCTTCTATTATCTATACTATCCATGACTTCAGACCATTCTTAAACGTAAATAAGAAATTAGTTACCAGGTAAGCATAATCATTATTTTATTTTTTGAAGTTATGTTTTTAAGTATTTCTTTAGAAGGTTGATATTCATTACAGCAACAATATTTTTTATGTCTTCTGATACTAATACTAAGGAATTTATTGTTTTTAGCGATAGTTTATTTCCAAATTTAGTTTTTATTAAATTTGTCTTAGAGACACCCCCTTACATGTGGTAGAGATAAAATATCTAGTACAAATTTAGACATTTGCTCAATGTTTGACACTTAACATATTTCTTAAAAATGAAAATACCTGTAGCTTTGGTGTTATATGAGGACATACCGCTTTTTTTCTTATCGGCGGAAGATTTTAACCAATTTTTGAATTCTAGAACACGCTCCAGTCCAGGCTATATTTTTCAACAATTTGTTTCAACCTCCATTCTCACACTTAGGTACTGAACCCCACATTATATTTTAATATAACAAAAAATTCAAACTATAAAGAACACAATATCCACTTAACCATGAACACTACGTCCTGCATACTGTGGTACTTATAATACGAGCTGAATTTAGGATAAACTAAACTCGATAAAGTACAACCCAAGACACAAGACTAAACATCACAAAACAATAATTAATCTAAACATCCTGCATCCCGCATTCAGCAATGAAAACGATAACGAAACGACTTCAAGCGATTTCATCTTCCGAACCGTTATCAAATAATCTCTAATACCACGCATGATCTTCTTAACGCTATCTACTGTTGTAGGGGAACCCCCAGATCAAATGTCTGCTTGTTAATCAGCAGACGATTGATAACGCATAATTTAATTTTTGGAGCTGGAGATTGACGTCTTGGTATCATTTTTACATATTTTTTGGGAATAATGGTATCTTATGAAACTGTAAATTATGAAATATTTTAATAAAATATTTTTGATGGTATCAAGCCCGAAATTATGGTATAAATACCATAACTATGGTATGTCTGGCAACATAGCTACTACCCATTACCCATCAATATAACAAATTTGGGCAATTCTGACGTTTACGGCCCCAATTTTGAACTAGGTACTGCGTCTAAGGCTAGTTGTATAGGAGAGATGCTGCAACGCTGTGTGTCGATGATACTACCCTTTAGAAGCAGCTTATTTCGATTAAGAAATTGCGAAAACTAGAAAAATAAAATTTTAATTCACATTATGTTATAAATAAACTATTAGCAATAAAACGATGTCCATTACAATTGATATTCGACCATTTTGTGATCGTAAGCAACTTCTTTAATAATATTTTTCAATAAAACTAAGCCTACTGGCGGTAGACTACTAATTTGCAGTAAAATTATTTAAAAGTGTGATAATAACTCCTAGTATAAGTAATTGAATCGGTGACTATTAAAAGGAACTAACTCCATAATCTCGACATTTTGAGATTTATATGTATTGGTATATTTTCAAACCTTGCGGATCGAATGGTGATAAAAGGAACTAACCCCGATTTGATGTTACCTTGTTACGTCTTGTAATTTAAATCGAGTTGGTGGAGAAAGAAAATAAGAACCTACAATGGCTTACTACCAACACTGAAGAAAATAACTAAAATGTAGGATACCATGAGTTTTGTAATTTTTAAAACTGTTTAAAACATTGAATAAATATTTTCTTTTTAGTAAAATTGCTTTTTTTCCAAACAGTTTTAATTTGGTATTAAACTATTAACTATTAACTAAATCAATTTTAAGCTTTAGCTGATCCTTGACTTAACAACATTGTATCAGACAAAATAGATTTTCATTACAATTTTCAACAGGGTCGTAAGACAAACTTTTGTAGTTTGCCAAAAACTAACTGTTCTGGAGTTAATTCCTTTCAACAATCACCGATTCAATTGATATAAAATAGAATCTGATGGAAAATGGATAAGGAAGATACAGGAGTGTGTATGGGAGAAATAAAATATACTTACCCTATTATTAGTAACTAAATTTTCAAACAGTGCTAAGTTTATTAAATATAAAAAAGTGCAAGACATCTAACTACAAAAAAGAAATGAAGTTGTTTATGAAAAAGTACACTTGTTAGTAAAGAAATAAACTGAATTATTAATAAACAAGTGCATACAAATTTACCTAAAATAAATTAAATCGTTTATAAAAAAATACACATGCATTTACCAAACATAAACTGAATTGTTAATAAAAAAGTGCATACATATTTACCAAACATAAATTAAATTGTTTATAAAAAGGTACACATGTAACTACAAAAAAGAAATTGAGTTGTTAATAAGAAAGTGCATACATATTTACCAAAGAATTTTTATTGATAGTTTATTTTATTTTTTGTAAATGTATTTGTACTTTTTTATAAACAATTTAATTATTTTTTGTAAATACATATGCGCTTTCTATATTGAGAATTTAGTTTACTTTTTACAAATACTGAGATGGTTTCAAGCTCACAATTTAATTCTGTATGCAAAGAGAAATATTGAACAAAGTCAATTAAAGCACAGAGTTGAAATATTTTATTTAATTTCAATCTAAACAGTAGTTGAAGTTATTAAATGCATTGGTAATGAGATGCAAGAAGAATAATTAGAGGGATAAAGGCTAGCATAAGCAAAGCAGATTTCAGAGGGGTTGAATTTGAAGTTTGAGTAAAAGAAAGATTTAAGACGGCTAATATAATATAAGTAATATGACAGGTTTGAGCGCATTTGAAGCCGAACTAAATGAAAGTAAATAATACAAAAGGTTGGTTATGTGCATAATGAAAATGAGCGTAGAGTTATTAATAAACGTACAGGCCAGTGAAAAGCAAGCAAGCTGAAAGGTAGATGGAAATCGAAGCAAGATAAGATAGAATCTGCAAAGAGCAATACAGAACGAGGGCAACTGAAATGAAGAATAATCAGTGACGTGTTTGAAACTCAAGTGCCAGTGCATTTTAAAACTAAGTGTTTATAGCATAGAAGTAATAAATAACGTTTTATGTGACGAGAAAGAACAATTTTTATGTATAAGAAATAAATACAGTTTCTAGTTTTAAGCAACAAACACGTTAATCAAATTGTATTCCTTTATGTGAAATTGTAACTAATACTTGTTTCCTTTAAACAATATCATATAGCGGTTACTAGGTAACGCGATGCTCTTTTGTTAAATAATAAGAAATTAATTCCTGTAATTGTCAAGTTGTGGACAAATGGTGCTCCTGGATTTTAATGTTTTAATACAATAAAAGTTATTTGCCAAGTAAAAAAGTATACAGAATTATTCTACAAGTTACCGAGCATATATGGGAGTGTTAGCAAAAGTTTTTCCGATAAAAAGTTATAAAATTAATCAAACTAAGATCGGCTGGAGTTCGGCCCCGAGCACCTGGGTATTTCGAGCTGCGCCGCCAGTCCATTTGAACTTCAGAAACCAAGGATCGCAAGTTCTAAAGGCCAGGAAGAGGTGTAAGAGTATCCCAGAACAAGATTTGGGTCCAGGAAAGCGATTTCCAGCGAATAAGGGCATCGGCGTTACCTGCACCAGCTTTTATGCGGTTGGAGTCCGGAAAGCTAGTGGACTTCGAGAACACACTTTGATGAATAGGTTCGTCGTGTTTCCGAGCATCCAGATCCGTCCCAGTTCGAGTAACTTGCGTGGCGTCACCAGAAAATGGGATTTTGGCCAGGATTTGGAGCTATCACAGGAAGTAGAACAAAATATTTTTATGTTTTATGTCACGATCTGAAACAAAATCAAGTTAGTTGTTGCTAGGCTGGAGATTTAATGCAGTTTACCTGTGGTTTCTTGCAAATTTCGCTTTTGAATATCAAAATAAAACGCTGTATGCACGCAAACCTTTTGTGGTTAAGTTTGTGAGGTTATGAGTAATTGATTTGAGTAGCGCGGTTGTACTAAAATTTGGCGTATTTGAGCTATTCTGAGTTAAATATTGCAAAGAATAATTTTAAAATCAAACTCAAATTTGAACCGAACCTGAGATATTAGTTTTGTGTTTTGCCGGAGCAAGTTCAAAGAAATATTGCAATTCCATAAAATTTAGAAAGCGGCAATTAACTATTTTACTGAAGAGTAATAAATACATTTCGTTTTGATTAGCCTAAGATACTGACCGGCAAAGTTTTACGTTTTTTTTAAATTTAAAATAACTACCAAGAGTATTGTGTACTGACTTGCCCTATTTAATTATTTATATTCTTACTAAAGCCGTTATTAGTTGAGGGCATCATTACAATACATATGTACTTTTTTAAAAATAATTTCTTTTTCGTAGTTAGGTACTTTTTATATTCAATGAGCTTAAAAATACTATATATTTCATTTCTCCTTTATACACCCCTGTATCTTACTTATCTATTGTCTGGCAAATTTTATTTTATTTCAGTTATACTAGGGGTTATCGCAATTTTTAAATAATTTTACTGCAAATTTGTACTCTACCACCAGTAGGCTTAGTTTTATTGACAAATATTATTAAAGACGTTGCTCAGAATCACTAAAATAGTGCAATTTCAATTGTAATGGAAAAAGTTTTATTGCTAATAATTTATTTATAATATAATGTAAGCGAATTAAAATTTAATTGTATCGTTAATTTGCTCTTCTAGTTTTCGCAATCCCTTTTTTCGAAATGAGCTGCTTTTAAACAGTATTACTTAGGTATAATCGACCCACAGCGTTGCAGCATCCTTCCTATATTATTGGCTCTAGGAGCGGTAGCAAAAATAAGAGCCATAAACAGCAAGATATCTCAAATTTTATATCCGTTTGTCATACATACGTGCTAAAGTTCTATTTTGCAAAGAAGCCATTACTCAAGTTTTCTTTAATGAATATGGAGCTATTGGCAGCATAGTCATATGCTAAATGATACTTGAATATTTACAGACTCGGCTTTAATTACATGGAAACTTAACATTTGCAGGATTTTTTGCATGCTTTAAGTAGTTACAGTAATACAAAGAATAGATAGAAAATATAACTAAATGATAAAAAATATACCTACCTGCTACAGTTTTAAGTACAAATTGACTAAACTTGTCTTAAGTTAAAAACAACTGATTGTTTAGCTTGTTATTGGGTGTATTACTCAAGGTCTACCGTACAACGCCCGGGTCAAGATATTTATTTAATATCCCCACTGTTCGAGATAGTGATCTAATATCTCTTTTCTAAATAGTTTTGGGCCTATGTTGAGACAATTTATGTTGACAATTGAAACGATAGTCGATAGTTTATAATTTTTAGAATAGAGTTTATAGGAGTTAGTAACGCAAGAGGTAGTTAGGCAAACATAGTAGTACTCCCCGTGTGTCTACTAGTTACACTTATCGTACACAATTTTAGCAAATCAGCATCAGAAACTCTCTTCTACTTTTTAATGAAATATTTTTTTAGAGGTTTTGTAGGTACTTTGTCCTAATGCTAGAATAATGCGGATATATTCCACGTTGCTCACAATACAATGTCCTTAAAAATGTATTTTGGACCTTTTCAAGTTCATGATTTTGCAGCTGCTGATTAAGATTCTATAGTATGCAGCAATATTCTAATTTTGGTTTGACTAGTCTAAAGTATAATTTCTTAAGTGTTTGTAGATTGGACACTAAAAGAGTTGCGAATAATAAATCCTAATGTCTTTTTTGCGTCGGTAATATTTTCTTCAATTTAATTATTAAAGTTTAATGTTGGATTTAATAATATTCCAAAACTTTAAAGTTGTTGGAGCGATTTATCTCTGTTAAAAAAAATAACATAGTCAATTATGTTATGAGTGACGTTTGTTTCCGCGTGAAAGTTAATACATGACACTTGAAAGCATTAAAAAAGTAATGTATTTGCAATACTCTAATTTAAAATATTTACAAGGTCTTGTAATTTAATGCAATAATTCATGGAATTAAATTAATAGTTTTGTAAATTTTAATATCATCGGCATACGGGAACATTTAGAGAATCGTAATACTGAACAAATGCCATTAATAAAAAGTAGAAGCAATAAGGGCCTTAAATTAGACCCTTGTGGTGCACCTGAATACGGGATTAAGACAATATTGAGTGATTACAAGCACAGCCCGCCTAGAATGGTGGCAATAAAAAAGCCGGCAGCTAGTCGAGAGGGCGTAGGTTAATTCGGGATTGTTTATTACACCGGGCAAGGGCTCAATAACTTAAAGCGTATGCAATGCCTGAGCTCCACCACTTTTCTAATAATAATACTGAGCGATTTCTTAAAAGTGGAAAGAGAAAATTACCCGTAGGTGTGTTGCTGATACTGCTGCAGCGACGTCCTTCCTTGCGCTGTCCCGGATTGAACTTACCTTAAGTGATTTCCTACAGGTAGAACCTTTTACACTTAAATACAGGAAAGAACGCATGCAACAACCGTCAAACCCAAACAAAACATAGAATAATTAAAATTCAATATATTAACGTCAAAACACCAAAATTAGTATGTACAATGATTACAGCTGACTTAATTACTGAATCCCTTGTCCTACATAACGTCATGGTAATTTACAAACTGCTAAATATTCTCTCTCGGTAATCTTAATTTAACTATTTACAGGATTACGAATCCGTGAAATGATAATGATTATTTTGCCGTTATCTGAACGCTATAAGAGGCCATTCAAATGTGCGTCACTTTAATTTGCTTCCGTGATACTATTTCACTTAGCGAAAATAAGAGGCGTTACATTAATATAAATTTCACATAGTACCTTTGTAAGTTCCTCGCTGCGGCTTGTGTTGCTTGATGTCTCTTAGGAAATCGCGCTTAGACGTGTCTCTGCAGTGCTGCAGAAGAATCGAGGAAGCTCGATAGAATAGAATGTGGCAAGCGAGGCGAGAACTTGTACGTGTCTGGTTCCTTGTGCACTCCTTATTAAGTGACTTAAATCGATCGGTTCCGTAAATTAAATTCCGCAGGGCGAATCGAGAAGATACGATATCTCCGGAAGTTAGAACCGTCGTGGTCAAAACACACAAGACACTCGGCACCAACTACATAACTTGCTTGGATGCAGTAACTGAAGAAATTCTTTGCAGACCCTTTTAAAAAATATAAAAGCCGATTGTGGCGGGGAATATTGAGATGCTTGCTACCATTGGTTGAAAATGGGACAGGCGATTAATTCGGCAATGTAATTGGCTTATATATCAATTTTGAAATGACTTTTACGACTTTTTGAATAGGGTAACGAGTGTTTTGATTGACATCTCAAAATTATCTGCTCAACATGTGTGTTCTATAGCCCATATTTTAATCTATAAGTGGCTTTTACTGCCTTTGAATGACCTAACCAGTATTTTGAGTGATTTATGAGGCAGCAGCTGTTCGTTTGTTGACTTAATGCACTGCAGATATAACCAAGGATTGTACTTATCGAGCAGCTGTGCTGCACACCTTTGCGTCTGTCTGTTTGAGTAATTTATGAAACAGCGCCTGGTTGAACACGTGGCTAATAGAAGTTTGGGGAACATATGCTGCAGAAATTGTAGCTAGCATGTGAAATTCTTCTAACAAAAGATAGCATCTATTTGTGTTTTATGATAAGAGGATTATTTTTAGCGATTACTATGTTTTCTTCGTTTTTAAACAAGTCAAGTAAAAATCAAATTAATAAACTCGTGCATCTCATGTTCACTCAAGTAAACACAACATCGACATTCCAAACCTTGCCATTATGGACAGTGAAGACAATTATAACCAATGTATTTTTCTAGAAATGTGTCATATTAAAAACCATAACTATATGAATTTCAGAGCAGGCATTGAAAATGTAAGTTTGTTTGTAAACTGCTGTCCCGAAAAACTAAACCCAATTATTAACGATATTGTTTATCAACCAGTCGTTCGTTACTCTATCGCAGTTTTAATAAAAACCCACGCACACTTGTAATGCAGCATACTGTAAGAATGATGAATTTGTTTAATAATAATACCCAGATATCCAATGGGTATCATGTAATGTAACAGTTGTATGTTTTAACTGGTGGGGTTACATAAAGTAAACGAAAATCCCATTAATTGTGAAGGAAAATAATTGAATATTTGATACGTAATAGCAATATAGTATTCTTTACGATCAGATTTCACTGTGGGTCACAAGTACTATTCAAAATAGAATTCAATATTGTTTGAAGCCATTTAAAGTGGTATGTTATTTCGAAACCAGTAAAAAAGTGCAAGTGAGTGTTTGCGGTATGCTGTTGAACTGTCTATCCACATAATAAGTGGGTCAAAAAGCTGCAACGAGTTTTATTTGGTCGTGAATAACCAAGGAGGTGTTTGCTGACTAGCATCCAGTTAGGAGCTGATATAATACACCCTCAGGTACAAGAGATACTATCAGAAGGTTAGTGCGCATTTCTTCAGTAACATTAAAAAGCATATAGCAAGTTGGGTGCGGCGGATTTGAACCAACTTTGGTCACAACGAGTAGCCAGACCGTGATTGATATCACTCTGGCCTCTTCAGATATTTCCAATAATATTGTGGGCTGGCAGGTGTCACCTGCTGTGTCTATGTCAGACTACAGATGACTTTGTTTCAAATTGACAGACTATCTTACAAGATGTTAAGTCATTTTGCTGTCGCAGATGCTTAATTGCATTTCACGCCTTTAGGGCAATTTGTTGCTAGGTTAAAACCATTTTCAATCTTTGCGCACAAGTGCAGTCTCGTCTTCCGCACATTTAATCCAGGTCATTTTGGTATTTTAAATAGCCACCTAGGCTTTAGGGCAGCGTGTCCGTATGCTAAGCCCTTTTAGTTCTTTATTTGGCTCCATCGCCTAATTCCAGAATCACGATGTCGCACATATTTAGCTCCAAAAGCAGTATTTTTCGTCGGTTGGAGCTCCCCTCTAATGGCGTTTTTCCGAATTCCGAATCTTCTAGAAAGCACGCTGTTGTGGCGTGATACCATCGTGGCCCGCATTAATTTGTTTCATTTTATCGCCTTGCGATTGGCCGCCGAGGTTTAGTCACGTGGGGACGCGACCAAGGTGACCTGTGCCAGCGCTTCCCTTTGGGCATTCAGCCGAGAGCCGTCGATCGAGTAAGAGGTCGGATAGTGTGTGCTTTCGTGCGGCGCTTCCGCCCTTGGCGGGGGCGTCAGCCTTTTTCCCGTCAAGTGCTGCTTCACCAATTATGTGACAAACTGTTTCGCTTTAAGTGGCAGTTGTCCGCAGCCCGTTGCAGAGAACGCTCGTGTGGTGGTTGTGAGTCGGAGTTTTCGAATTGTCTTCGGCGTAGCGTGGGTGTTTTTGAGCCCAGTTCCTGCTTCCGTAAGTAAGGGGTCGTGCCCCCTTCATCTCGACCTACGAGGATTTGTTCCGCAGAACGAAAGTGGCCCATTTTTTTCGTCGTCCCGTTGTACGCGTCATTGACGCGTCTCCCGTCGCCATTAAGGCGGTTGTGCATTCACCCCTATAGCCGTTGTAACATCGAAGGTACCTGCCACCTACGACTGCAGCCTGTCGCAACTCAACTGTACCAGGCTCTCTCGCCGCCTACGCATTAAGGTATGTGTCTTTAACCTGATTACCGCTGTGAACGCGAGTGCTAATTTAAATCTTCGCTGCCCGCTGCATAAGGCGACGCGCATATTTGGACTCATTACTGCTCTTGTGCATTCATTCAGACTTGCAGACTGTTCATGCCGCGAGTGCTAATTTAAATCTTCGCTGTCCGCTGCATAAGGCGACGCGCATATTTGTACTCATTACTACTTATTACTGCTTTTGTGCATTCATTCAGACTTGCAGACTGTTCATGCCGCGAGTGCTAATTTAAATCTTCGCTGTCCGCCGCATAAGGCGACGCGCATATTTGTACTCATTACTACTTATTACTGCTCGTTACTGCTCATTACTGTTCATTACTGTTCACTACTGTTCAACATCTGTCGTTAAGTTTAGAGCGCGCGTGCCAGCTGGTGCCCTTAATTATAGGTTAAGTATAGATATAGGGCGACGCACTCTGCTGCCCCATTGTAACCCGAAGTTCAATATATGATTGGTTAGTTAAGGGAACAATTGTTTTGTTTCGACTTGTGCATCTTCTGTTACAGATAGACGCCCCCTTCATTGTACTGAATATTGTACGACGGAACGAGGAAGCTTTGAGCGTGCAGGTGGGTGAGACAGCTGCGTAGTCGCGGTCGGATTGACACCTAATTACAATCCTTGCATAAGGCAATCCCGAAATTGTTATTTGACCTTGCAACTCTTGAGTAATCCTATTGGCGGAGTATTTTGCATGCTTCGCTCCCGTCTAACCGTCCAGGCCCGGTTAGCCGGGTTAAGACAGGCTTGGTGGCGCCCTCATGATTTCGACATACCCTGTATATATTATGTCACCACACGCTTGCCCAGAACGTATCGTGTGACTCACGCCCGACTCCCTGAGCGTCCCAGCCGTGGCCTTTTAGCCTATTTCGAACCGATTTCAGGGCAAGTGTGCCAGTTTTTCAAGACTGATTCCGTGGTGCGATGCTCACCTTGGGTGGGTGTCGTAAAGTTCTTTTAATACCGTAACAGGCTAATTTTGGCGCCCAACGTGTGGGCCTGTTTTTTTTTCTGATATTCGTCTTCTCGTCAAGCCCCTTCGTTGTGCGTCTTAATTTTGGCGTCCAACATCGGGGGCCTTGTATGTTCGTTTTTCTTATTAAGCCACCCGTTGTCTGCCTAATTTTGGCAGCCCATCGTGTGAGGCCTTGTGGGGCCTTGTGGCTCCTTTGTTCTCGTCAACGCGCCTAATTTCGGTGCTCCAACGTCTGGAGCCTATTGGTGCACGACAACGCCCGACCTCATTTTGGGGTTTTCTTTTTTTTGCGTTGTGTGTCTTAATTTTGTCGCTCAACGCGGGGCCTTTCAGGCCTTTCTGGCTTTGCTTTGCTTAGCCTTGTTGTGTCATTTATATTGTTGTCACAAATGTTTTTTTTCGTTATTTCGAAGTGGTATGGACTGGTAAACCGTTTTTTTTCTTAGTAGAATATTTTACCGAGCTTCTTTTATTGTTTTCTATTTGTCTTTTCTTGTTTTCTTCTGTTTTCTATATGTCTTTTCTTGGCTTTTCCTGTTCTTAGTTTATTTTCATTAGTTTTCTTGACCGTGTATATGTTTTTTCTTAGTTGTCATTTGTCTTTACGTTTCTTTTCTTGTTTTCTATATGTTTTTTCTTGTCTTTTCTTATTTTCTATTTGTAGTTTTGTGTTTTCTTGTTGTTTATCGCCTTTTTGAGTTTTCTTTTTGTGTTTCTCCATGTCTTTTCATATTTTGAGTATTTTTTTCGTCATTTTTACCGTCGTTTCTTGTTTTTCTTAGCCAGTTCATACTACCGAGATCTCTTGTTGCATTTAGTGCAGATTTTATCCCGTATTAGTCGGATTTAGTACCAGATGTTGTTGAGTGAAGGTACCGACCTTGTTTTTTTTTAAGTCTTTTCGAAGGCTTAGTGGGAGTTTCGATTCCCTGTCGTTTACATTGTTTAGCCTTGGGCTAAGTTGACACTTTTGTTGTACCGAACTGACGTTTATCAATTTTGACGTTCACGTTATCGAGGTTTATCGATTTTGACGTTGATGATTACCGATTTTGACAATTTTTTTTTCTCTATCGTTTGGTGTTGTACCGAGTTGATTTTTGGTAAGCAGGTTGAAATTCTTTTTCACGTTCATTACCGTGTCTTGGTTTGTTGATAAGTTTTGGTGTGCTGTTGGTGTGCTTGGGGAGATTCGCTCGTGCGGTTATTACGTCCCTCAGGCCATCTTCTTAGTTGGTTTGACGTAGTTATTTTCGTTGGCCTTTATCTCATACTCATTATTATCATGTATCGCCCAACCTTGTTTACCGACTTCTTCGTGGACACCCCTAACATTTTTATCGCAGTGTTTTGTACACTTACCGTTAGCATTTAACGAGTCTTTACCGCTGGTCGGAATGCTTCGTACTTGTTGACGTTTTGTTGTCATTTATCGTACCCTTTTTGTCTGATGACGTCATGTTGTCAAGTATCGTGTTCTTTGTGAACAGTTTCGTTGAAGCTTCTGAGCTTTGTGTGGCGGTAATGGCCTGCTGTCCGCATGAGGTTTCTTAAGTGTATAGTGTTGGAGTATTTACAGATTTTTGACTTTTTTTTTTGTAGTGATGCCCTGTTGTTTTCGTGGCCTAGCGCTCTTTTACCGTACCGTTGGCCGTCGCCATTTTTAACCACCTGTGTGGGATTACATAAAGAGAGCGTGTTTCTGGTCATTTTGTTTCGTGCGGACCCTGTCGTCGTAAGGTAGTCCCTTTGGGCCGCATGGAGTTCTGAAAAGGATTTATTGGGCATGCGTCATCAAACGCCTACACCCTTGGAGACTTGGTTCTTCTGGATTTTCTTTTGGTGTTCGGTGTTGGAGTCACTTTCGAGCTCGCTCTTTGCGGTTTAATAGTCGACTTGGCTCCGGCATCGGCATCGATTGAGGATTTCGGTGAACTGAGTTTTTCCTATTACTGATTATGACTATTTTTGACAGTTTCTGTCACAACCATTTCCCTTTTCTTTGGTGGTTCATCCTCTTCTCTTGGGTACTCATACCAGTTGTGGGATTCACACAATGCGCCGATCTCGTGACGCGCAGCGTGCCCTCTTCAGGTAACCCTTGGGTGGGACTTTGGACTTCCATTTCTATACCCCCCCCCCACACCCTGTGTTCTTTTGGAACGGTTGGTCGGAAGTGTCCACAGGTGTAAGACTTGTTTGTACCCGATTTCGACAAAATTTACGTATTTTTTACTGGCGTATCCAGTCTTTCTTCTTCCTCTTCTCTCTTCCCACCTTTGCACCCTATCTGGTGGCCAGTGTGCGTAATCCCTTTGGGGGTGCACTCTATCGTATCGAATGTATTTGTTTCGTTCGTTTTTCGTTGTTGCGTTTTCGTTTGAGTTCTCGTTACGTTGTTGCAAAATGCCTCGTTGTTTTATAAGAGACTTCGGGGAACTCTCTTTCAAGTAAGGGGAGTGTTAAGTCATTTTGCTGTCGCAGATGTTTAATTGCATTTCACGCCTTTAGGGCAATTTGTTGCTAGGTTAAAACCATTCTCAATTTTTGCGCACAAGTGCAGTCTCGTCTTCCGCACATTTGATCCAGGTCATTTTGGTATTTTAAATAGCCACCTAGGCTTTAGGGCAGCGTGCCCGTATGCTAAGCCCTTTTAGTTCTTTATTTGGCTCCATCGCCTAATTCCAGAATCACGATGTCGCACATATTTAGCTCCAAAAGCAGTATTTTTCGTCGGTTGGAGCTCCCCTCTGATGGCGTTTTTCCGAATTCCGAATCTTCTAGAAAGCACGCTGTTGTGGCGTGATACCATCGTGGCCCGCATTAATTTGTTTCATTTTATCGCCTTGCGATTGGCCGCCGAGGTTTAGTCACGTGGGGACGCGACCAAGGTGACCTGTGCCAGCGCTTCCCTTTGGGCATTCAGCCGAGAGCCGTCGATCGAGTAAGAGGTCGGATAGTGTGTGCTTTCGTGCGGCGCTTAAGTGGCAGTTGTCCGCAGCCCGTTGCAGAGAACGCTCGTGTGGTGGTTGTGAGTCAGAGTTTTCGAATTGTCTTTGGCGTAGCGTGGGTGTTTTTGAGCCCAGTTCCTGCTTCCGTAAGTAAGGGGTCGTGCCCCCTTCATCTCGACCTACGAGGATTTGTTCCGCAGAACGAAAGTGGCCCATTTTTTTCGTCGTCCCGTTGTACGCGTCATTGACGCGTCTCCCGTCGCCATTAAGGCGGTTGTGCATTCACCCCTATAGCCGTTGTAACATCGAAGGTACCTGCCACCTACGACTGCAGCCTGTCGCAACTCAACTGTACCAGGCTCCCTCGCCGCCTACGCATTAAGGTATGTGTCTTTAACCTGATTACCGCTGTGAACGCGAGTGCTAATTTAAATCTTCGCTGCCCGCTGCATAAAGCGACGCGCATATTTGGACTCATTACTGCTCTTGTGCATTCATTCAGACTTGCAGACTGTTCATGCCGCGAGTGCTAATTTAAATCTTCGCTGTCCGCCGCATAAGGCGACGCGCATATTTGTACTCATTACTACTTATTACTGCTCGTTACTGCTCATTACTGTTCATTACTGTTCACTACTGTTCAACATCTGTCGTTAAGTTTAGAGCGCGCGTGCCAGCTGGTGCCCTTAATTATAGGTTAAGTATAGATATAGGGCGACGCACTCTGCTGCCCCATTGTAACCCGAAGTTCAATATATGATTGGTTAGTTAAGGGAACAATTGTTTTGTTTCGACTTGTGCATCTTCTGTTACAGATAGACGCCCCCTTCATTGTACTCAATATTGTACGACGGAACGAGGAAGCTTTGAGCGTGCAGGTGGGTGAGACAGCTGCGTAGTCGCGGTCGGATTGACACCTAATTACAATCCTTGCATAAGGCAATCCCGAAATTGTTATTTGACCTTGCAACTCTTGAGTAATCCTATTGGCGGAGTATTTTGCATGCTTCGCTCCCGTCTAACCGTCCAGGCCCGGTTAGCCGGGTTAAGACAGGCTTGGTGGCGCCCTCATGATTTCGACATACCCTGTATATATTATGTCACCACACGCTTGCCCAGAACGTATCGTGTGACTCACGCCCGACTCCCTGAGCGTCCCAGCCGTGGTCTTTTAGCCTATTTCGAACCGATTTCAGGGCAAGTGTGCCAGTTTTTCAGGACTGATTCCGTGGTGCGATGCTCACCTTGGGTGGGTGTCGTAAAGTTTTTTTAATACCGTAACAAAGACAGATCTGGAAGCTCACCTGGTGGTTTTGGTTTTCTCAGAAAAGATTGATCAGGTAGAGGACCTGCAAATCGGTGTGGTTATCCTGCAGAACTCGATTCTACAATCTTACGAATCGTCATGCCCCTTGAAGACATTCAAAGCGAGTCGCACAACCTTCTGGTGGTGTCCGAAACTCGACAGGATAAAATCAACATTGGGTAAAATCTTTAACAAAGCAAAAAGAGCTAGAATTACTAGTGACTGGGAGGTTTATAAAGACCAAAAACGATTATACAAAAAAGAAATCCGTCAGAGACAGAAGGACTCTAGGAAAACATTTTGCAGTTCTATAGAGACCACTGCCTCCGCGGCTCGGCCAGGCTGTCTCGGGCGAGGGGATGGTTTTTTTACAACCAAACCCGAAGAGACAGCGGAAGTGCTAATTCAAACACATTTTCCAGGCTGTATTGTCACCCCTGACAATGTATGACCAATACCCAGCATCCCACCTCCCTCAGAGAAAAATTGGAATGTGGCAAACCAGGTCGTACGGGGTGACAAGGTAACCTGAGCTATAAACTCCTTTCTTTCCTTCAAGTCGTCAGGAGTGGACGGTATCTTTCCAGCCCTACTACAATGGGAACTGGACCTGATGCTTGTTCACCCGGCCATGTATCGCTTTTCGATATATACCGGAGAGCTGAAGAGAAGTGAAGGTAGTTTTTATACCTAAATCAGGGCGTACGGATTATACCTAGGATAAATCATATCGTCCCATTAGTCTTACATTCTTCTTACTAAAGACATTTGAGAGACTTTGTGACAGAGAAATACGAGAAAGGGTGCTGGCTTTACACCCATTGCACCTGAACCATCATGCCTATATTTCAGGGAGATCTACTGAATCGGCGCTACATGCTCTAGTGAAGCGTATTGAGAGATCGCTAGACAATACAGTGTTCACTCTGGGAGTTGATATTGAAGGAGCCTTTGACAAGGCTTTTTTGAGAGCATTAAGTCTGCCTTACGCAGGATTAGTGTGGCACTCACTCTCTGTGAATGCATAAAACACATGCTTACGATGAGAGCAGTACAATTTAATATAGGAGACAACTCCATTAGAGGTGTTGTGACGAAGGGCTGTCTGCAAGGAAGGGGGGTTCTGTCTCCACTACTGTGGAATACAGTGGTGGACAGCCTTCTAAGCACACTCAATGATGCTGAATTCTATATTACTGGATATGCTGATGACATCGTCATCCTCATTACTGGCAAGTTCGAGGGCACGCTCTGTAACTTGATGCAGACAGCTCTTCAAATAACAGAAACATGGTGTAATGAACAGTCACTCTCTATCAATCCTTCAAAGACAGAAATGGTACTTTTCACAAAAAAAGGAAGGTGGGACCTTTACGTAAACCTTTTCTATTCAACATTTCTCTCAGCTCTTCAGACAATGTCAAATACTTGGGAGTTATTTTTGACAGACAGAAACATTTAAAAGTTAAAACTGAAAAAGCATGCATGGCATTCTGGCAGTATCGCCGCGCTTTTGGATAAATCCTGGGGACTCTCCCCCCGAATTAAATTGTGGCTGTATACTGCCGTCATTAGGCTCATGCTATGTTATGGAGTGCTTGTTTGGTGGCCCAGGGTCAGACAGGATATGGCAGCTAGTAAACTAGGACATGTGCAACTTCTTGCCTGTCAAAGTTCTACAGGTGCATACGTTCAACCCCTACGGCCGCTTTAGAGGTGGTCTTATGTCTTCCACCACCTGATCTTTTTGTGGAGGAAGTAGCCGTAAGGGCCGCTTTGAGGTTGCGCTACAAAGAGCTGTGGCACACAGCAGGCACGGGAGGCAGGCATACCCGCATTCTGAATGAGGCCGTCGACAAGATTCCTCTTCTGGGCGCTATGGTAGATTACCTCCCTCTACAATATGCCTTCAATAGACAATTTAACGTCTATGAAAATGCCGGATTTACCCATTATATAGATATATCAATCTTTACTGACGAATCTAAAACAAAGCATGGAACGGGTTCCGGAGTTTTCTCTGACGATCTGAACCTCCGCCAAAGTATACCACTAGGCAAAATAGCCACTGTCTTCCAAGCGGAAGTAATAGGAATAATACATGGTGCAAAAGCAATTCTTGAAAGGAAAATCGAGAATCAATGTATTGGTATCTTCAGTGACAGTAGAGCCGCTTTACTAGCCCTGAGCTGTTGCAAAATTACCTCAGGTGTGGTACTGCAGTGCCGTGAAGCTCTCGAGGATATCTAAAAGAATAATGCTTTTATATTCTTTGGCGGCGTTATCGGTACAGCCGTACTGTGTACCATTGAGTGGGAGAGGATGCTGGGGTTGCTTCTTCGTGTCTTTACGCATAGCGGGTGAGTGATCTGTTATCACCATTTCGAGCGCTGGCTAGATGTAAAGCCCGATTAGGCGATGTACAAATTAAATACATTTTTAACGTATAATTAAAATTTGCTGCAGACGCTAGCGTTACAATTTAATAAAAAATATTGCAGAATTACTTAAATTACTACAATTAATAGTTAGAGTATCCTTTGTTCGAACCGCAGGTGTGCTTGCAAAGGGTCCCATTTTTGACATGATTGCTTTAACGCGTATTTCGATAAGGGTTACTTTTAAAGTAGTAATTTTGAAAATAACATCACTCTAAAATTCGCACAAAAGTGACGTTATGACTGTCCGACCCTATTCACAGTCCTTTCATTAATTTTATTAATGATATCATGGATGACCCAAACCTTTTCATGCGTATATTTGTTCCTCAAAGCTTTTTACAGTACAAACTGTAAGTTTAAAATAGAACTCTTTAATCAGGGCCCCATTATTTGTGCCCCCTGCCGCTGAATTACGCGGTCTTGCGGATCTATAGTTAACTTTTGACAGCTTACCCTTTTCTAATATAGGCAATTTAGAAAGGTATTCATAATACTGTAAAAACCAGAAACATTGTAGGTTTGATTGATGGAAACTACTATACATTCAAAAGGGCATTTTGCATCTAAAACTGCACTTTACATCATAGCAGTCATTATAGGATAAAGCGTCATCATCAATCAGCATTATCTTTAGACACTTAGATTGTGACACTGAGAACATGCTTCGCCACAATTTTGTTCAAATCTTCTTGTGCCTAGCATTTCTTGAATATTGATTGCTTCTGTTTTACTGGTGATATTCGCCCGATTGATCTCTTTTATAAATTTTTTATTAATTAAGTTAGTTGTTTCTTTTGTTAACTGCGCGATGCGATCGATATCCATGCTTCGTTAGTATTTTTTTAAAATAATAGTAGTTAGTTTAGTAATATTCCAAAGAAACGCATTGTTTTCGTCGCATCCAGCCAGCCATGGACGCTATTGTTCGTGAAAACCGCGTCAATTGCTAGCATGGTGCGTGAAAATCATGCACCTCCACGGCGCGAACGCAATATACCTTGCGAAGTGCACAATTAGAGCAGGGACGCACTTACACTTAGCAGGTAAACAGTGAGGGGGGTTGCAACGAATACTCGATCAGGTGTGACCCGACCGTTAAGTCAGTCTTCTATCTACTTCTTGGTTTCACTCGTTAACATCCGCATTGCTGCTCTAACGCGGTCACCTCTCGTCACTGAAATCGGACTAAACGAACCAGGTGCAAGCGTGTAAGTAGTTCTCGTGCTGCGAAGTGGAATTGTGCCTGTGCTGTTTCTGCGACCCCCGATTTTTTGCTTGGGGTTGTCGCACTGTGCATCGCTTCTCGCCTGTGAACTCGTTTTCTGGAGCATGAGCTGGCGTGGACTTTTAAAGCCTAATTGCAAAGTGCAGCAGTAACCGAAACGTTTAGTTCTGGACGATAGTAAACGCATAGCTCGATTGCGTGCCGAAAAACTATTTGAAACTCCATCGTATCTGCACTTCTCATTAATTCCATCGATTTAATATTTGAAATTTTGAATTCCTGAAAGTTACTCGTAGGATTTATAAAACAAAACAGAAAATTTAAAACAAAAAAAATATTGTAAATATATACAGGGTGTTTAGTTGAAGTGAACGTTTTGTTCAATTTATCTATTTAAATTGCTATACACTATACTAGGAGTCAAACTAAAATCTTCTGTTGTTGACAATACGATACCCTTTTCTCGTCCATTTAAAAAATACGTTTATGTTATACAAAGAATTTTGTTTTTAATGGCTAGGCATATAGAGAAAGTTCTGTATTTAAAAACTGCAATAATGTCTTTTTTCTTCAAACGGCAGTAAAATATGGCATTATACTGTTGGATTGATGATGCTAAACTGTCACTTTATTGCCAAGCGGCAGATAATATTATCTGCCGCTTACGAGCGGCAGATAAAGTTATTATCTGCCGCTGACGACTTTATCTGCCGCTCGTCAGCGGCAGATAAAATTATTATCTGCCCCTGACAACTTTATCTGCCGCTCGTCAGCGGCAGATAATATTATCTGCCGCTGACGAGATCAGGTAATTTTCTTCGAATTTTGTTCACAAAGTTGTAAATAATTTGTTATAAAAACGTTTGAAGAAAAAATACTATATGTTATTCGGAGCAAAAGTATCTTTATGTGGCTCGGCTATACTTATCTGCCTCGCAAGCTCGGCAGATAACACGTCCAGCTTCGCCACATAAAATATAACTTTTGCTCCTAATAACATAATATACTATTTTCTATTAAAGCTCAAAAGATTCCACTAATTCTAAGTTCAGTAATTTACCTCAGATTTCTTTTATTAAGTGGAAAATGACGACAAGATTTCAAACACAATAGTTATATACACACAGGGTGTTTATTTTAAGTGAACGTTACGATTAACCTACGTACAATCGTGTTCACTAAAGTGTTGCACAGCACACAGCAGTTGTGTCTTGTAAGTATAAATTAATTACACAAAGTTAAAAAGGGTGTTGTACACACATATACTTTGAAAATGTACATCTTGGTCTACCTAAATGATAAAGTGTGAGTCTGTGTTGAGTAATAACAACCATCAATAAACTTAGAAATGTAGCTGTACAACACATTTTTGAACACGACTGTACATTGATTGCTATACCGGGTGACAATGAGAACAGGGCCATGCTTATATCTTTTTTATTTATAAATAGATTTAGATAAAATTTTATATAAAGATACTAAAGAGAATATCCCTTATGCAAATTTAATTGGAAATTTTCTATGGTAACGGCGAAAATTATAATCGAAAATTTGCCGGAAAATTTCCACTTATGTCACTGTCATCACAAAAAACCGTAAACTATTAGTACTTAGGTATTAGTTTCGTAATTTTTTTAATAAGAATGTTTTCTTTACTGTCTTTTTTCATTCGTGATATTCTCTATCAAAATATAACGCGCGCTTAAAAAATTTCCTTTTGGAAATATTTGGAAATATGTTATGCAGTTATTTTTTTTTCAACAAAAGCATTTGTGCATGCCTCCAAGAAAAATCCTTCCGCCTTCGGAGTCGGGATTTTTTCAGTTGGCATGCACTCATGCACTTATTGAAAAAATAGCTGCAGAACATATTTCCAAATATTTCCGGAAATTTTTCAAGCACTTGTTATATTTCTAATGATAATTTATGATTGCCCGATAAATATAATCAAAATGGCCGACTTCCGGTTTCACCGAAAATTGTACCAACTTTGATTTTTTAAATTGATCACCCTGTATATTTAATGTTTTTCGGAATTTACAAGTCAAATTACATAAACCGATCTCGCTAAATTTTTGTTTAAAAAAAAAAAATATTTCCTCCAACTTTTATTTTTTACGATAGAAGGCTGTGACTTGAAAAAATATATTTTAATTGACTCTAGTAACTAATAATAATAGCCATTTTATCAATGAAGTCAATAACACACCCTTAATAAATGAAAAAAATTGCTAAACAAGTTTTTTAAGAAAAAGTTACTCTTTTAAATGGCACCTACCCTATTTTGCCATTAAACAGCAAATTTAATTACCAATCTAACGATATGCATCATGCAGTACTTTATCTTTTTCTAAAATTGAAGAATAATTAATCAATTATTTTTTTTAATATTTCTGTGTACTACCTAAACAAATTCGGCAGAACTGTTGTATGTAATTTGAGTCGTAGATTGCGAAAAACATAAAATATATAAGATGATTCATTTAAAAAATTAAAGTTGGTGTCATTTCCGGTGAAACTGGTGATGTCGGCCATTTTGACTATATTTATCAGTCAATCGGAAATTATCTCTAGTATCTCAATACAAAATTTCATCTTTTTCCTTCATATCAAAAATGCGTATGTGTTAAAAAGAGCATTTTATTTTAATGGTTAAGGCATATAGACAAGTTCTATATTTAAATTTTTACTTCCTTTTACGATAAACTAAGTATTGGATTCACCCCAAAAATTCGAAATTGAGTTTTTAACAGATCTTCCCGTTTTAGAGTTCCCTGATCCCAAAAAACATATTATTGTTCATTTGTCTGTATGTGGGTCTGTCTGTCTGCCAGTGTGTCTGTGTGTCTGTCTGTGAACAGAATATCTCAAAAACGAAAAGAGGTATGATGTTGAAATTTCATATACAGTGTGTCCAAGATAAGGAGGGCCAATATGGGGATCTCGGTAATGGTAAGAGATACAAATTTGGTTAAATGGGAAGAAAGTTGCGCAATTAAAGGACTAAAAAAATGACGTCTAGAAATCCTTGATATGACTTTTCGTTTTTGAATTATCTCAAAAAAACCGAATTTTTAGATTTTCTTTTTAATTTTTTTTCTGGCGTTAATATTAAAGTTAGAGCGAAACTGATTAAACTTCTTTATAGCAACTTTTAATGGACTTAATGATTACGTTATCAATTTTTTTATCCGACGTTTCGTCTTCGAGAAACCATCATCAACTTCATTTTTTTAAATACGGTCCTGGTTTTTTGATGCCAAATTTGCAAAGCCCTTGTTACTCTAAATTCAACAATGTACCACATATTATGGTTCAATTACGTTTCAAGCTTTTTTTTGATCATCATCAGAAAATTTTTTAGATACGGACCTGCATTTCTCATAATTTTCTAAAAATAAGTTCATACATTAGGTTAGGCCTTTTTACATGCCGTTAAAATATTAAAATGCACATCATAATGTCATAATTCTGATACATTAATTTAATAAGCAACCAATAACTATTAACAATAAACAACAAATAAATTAACAAAAGATAGACAGAAAGAATAACAAAACGAACATCGAAACCATGTAATAGGTATTAAATTTCGCTGTGTCTAGGTGCACGTTAACGTGTACCAAATAAAATATTTAGATACACGCGAAAACGTCATCACTGTTTGTGACGTAGTAAATTTACGTGCACCGACTTAGGGGTGCCCAAATACCTAAACGTGTACGCATATTTATAATAATACAGTTTTTGAGAAATAATTTTTTATTATTATTTTAACGCCTTTTTTTAAACAAAATATAATACGTATTTATTATTATTATTTTAGTATTGTTATTTAAAAAAAACCATAATACATATCAAAAATATATTTTCATATTAAATGAACCTAAAATTATAGCTACATATGGGCTGACAGGACAACATTATTTTTTAAAGCGCTTTCGTTTATTGCCTATAACTGTTTGGTCTGCACCTCTAGGCCTTCTTTTTGCTGGCAACTTTATGTTACTTATAACTAAAACAAAAATATGTAAAAAGAATTAATGCCATGTTTCAAGTTTTCGGGGCCAATAGCTGAAATAGAAGTTTTCTTTCGAGCTTAAGGCTGGTCGTGAACTGAACATTCTTCCGACGCTAGGAAAAACTCCGATTCATGACGGCCCCAAGTCCTACAGAAACTCTTCTGTTTCAGATTGGATATAACTTAATATTTCTTTTTGCACTAAAGTTCTTACTCTGTATTTGCGAACTGGAACTGTGACAATGGGCACTCAATTTATCCGGTTCTCCGTTTTGAAACTGTCCTGCCGTATGTTCGGTAACTTCTTGATTTTCCAATTCGCTGTCTACAAAAAGAAGTACATTAAGAAGTTTTGAGTAGTATTCTAGGATTGTTACCAACTAATAGAATGTCTTTGGCTTCATCAGTGCTTTTCTTTGTATTAAGGATCTCTAAAGATGATGTAGCATTCATTTGATCAACGATTTCAATGACAACATTAGGTACTGGCACCAAAGTGTTTATATTCGAAGTGGGTTCGAATATTCTTCTTCCAAAAAACTTCTAACATTGGTGTCACTCGAGGATTCATCACTTACGGGTTAAACAACTACCTCCAAACCTTGTGTCCAATACATTTCAATGTCTTTCATTATTTTCATTTTGTAAGTAAACAATGTATTGTTGGAAAGACTTGCTAAATTTGCTAAAGAATTAGTAACAAAAAGCGCCTGTTTTCTTTTTTGGTTTACAGATTTTATGCTAGCGGGCTAACTTTTCGTTATTGACACTGAGGTATTGTATTGGAACTTTCTGTGAAAACTCTCTGGTATCTCAAGTAATATTGCTTATTTAATTTTATATGACACAAACTTTCCTCAAATAATGGCTCTTTTAATAGAATGCGTAGTGCAAAAATATGTTTACAAGGAAGCAACATTGAACTGAATTTTATACATGTGCATTTAGTTATTGTGACTGTACAGGAAACTCGTTATAAAAGCCATTGTTACCTCATTTTATTTCAACATATTTTGCAGCAATGATTTGCGATTGAACATATGTATTTGCATATGGAGTCAAGTAATATCCATACAGAAATTCAGGACTTTCCTCCAGAAATGTTGTGATATGTTTTGTTAGAACCAATCGCGCAGTTCGATCATTCATCTCTTGTTCATGTGAATTCAGAAAGATGAAAAAATATTTCACAAACTCGGCAAGACTACTGTTCTTTTGAATAACCTGTTTTAATTTACTATTGATCGATTCTATACGATTGTTGGTTCTGTTCAGTAAATTTCCTTTACACATAGAATAAGCAGTCCAGTAGTTCCTTATGGAATGCTAGTTTTTGTTAAAATACGTAAGTATAGAATTAAGAACTGATTTTTGTAATATTTCATAATCTTTATCATAATCTTGCTCACTATAGCTTTAAACAAGTTTTTGCAAAATTTCGAGAGCCTTTGTTCTCTCGTTGGTTATATTTAACTTATCTCTAGAAATTTCTCTTTTCATTGTTTTGAGCGTATGGAACAGACAAAAATATACAGGAACATCTGGGAAAATTTCGTTGATACTGTTTCTTTGCAGAAGATCTTTATCTCCCATAATGCAATTAATGTTGTGTGCTGAATCTCCAATATCGTCTTTAAAAGTCTTTAACAGCCACTGAAACGTTTCCTTGTCTTGGTTTGAAATTAAAACAACGCCAGCAATTTCACTGTATCCGTTTGAATCTTCTACAATAAATAAAAAACAGTGAATCCTAGATTTAATAATTTATAAGTGCAATCAATTGAGATAAACTGAGGCCATGTTTTTGCTGCCCTTCTCATTGAGTCAGTTGCAAAATAGAGCCCTTTACACGTGTCCTCTTCATCTTGTAAAATATGTACTTGACACTCTAAAATAACAAAATACGGTGAAGTATATGTATAATTATTATAAATTAACAAATTTGTTACAACGGTAAAAAAAATTACATATTCTGTAATTGCTGTTTAATAGACTTACTGTAATTTTCTTCCAAATCTTTAGCCACAGTACATAAATCATTGCTAGATTGTTTCATGTTATAAGCAATATTACGTAAATCTTTCAACGTTGTCATTTTCCCAGTAGTACCAAAGCATTTTTTTTGTTGCCGCGTACATCCAATAAATGTTTAACTAGAGCCTTTTCTTCCAAATTCAACGTTCTATTTGCAGTTAAATGACTATAAACCACCTAGAATATTCTCATCTAATTTTTGGACAAGTTTTATTCGGGTATGAGAAAGCGCATGTTCTTTGAAAGATCCTGTAAATATTTTTTCCGCCAATCGTACTAGAACTGTCACATTATTGACAAAATTTTGTTGAGCAAAGTCAAACATTCCATTACATCAGCCGTTGCTAGGTAACTTACAATAAAACTGTACCGGAATAATATTCCCGGCCTAGGCAGGGAATATTCGAGTACTATTTCTTAATTTTTATTAATTACTCCTATCGATTGGCGGAAAAATAGTATGTGTATCTTGGACAAAAAGCAACATTCCCAGACTCCTGTGTTGTTGGGCTCGGCATTCGCCTAGCCCAACAATATTCACAGTCGTCTGGGAATGTTAGGCTTTTCGTCCTAGATACACAATGTAGGTACTATTTATTAAACAGTAATAAAAACAGAAGTGTATTCTATACCTGGGACATCTCATGATTACAATGATTTTCGACGAATTCTTTTACCTCAAGGACCCCTTCTTTATCAGCGCGAATTTTAATTACTGCAGGACAATTCATTTTATGAGTTCTAAAAAAAATATGGCATCGGGCCCATACACAAGTATTAAAAAGCAATAAATATACCCACCGCAATTTCTTAATCCTTTCCCTCTAACTCTTAATTTACCACCATGAATGCAAGTAAAATGTACTTCATAGTACTTCAACTTCTCATCAAGTTCGCGTTTTAAAACTTTCCTAACTGTTCTAATAGATCGCCTGCTTCTAATAACACACTTCTGTTTGTTTTCTTCTTCATATCGTTTTAAGTCACTTTGAAGTTCATCAAATGAACTGAATACTTGACCAAATTGCATAATTAAATCGCTTAAAACTTGACTGAAACATGCGATAAAAACATAAGCACTTCTCGCTTATCTCCAAATCCGATTTTAAACCTAACCTCAACATCTGCCTCAATATACTCAACGTGCACGTTTGAATATCTTGGTGCCGCTAACTTGGTACACGTAATTTTTTTACGTCATAAACTGCAATGACGTTTTCACGTGTACCATAATATTATTTTCGGTACACGTTAACGTGCACCTAGACACAGCGATTAAATTTACAGAAGGTATTCAAAAAGGTTGCCATCATTCTCTATGCATAAATAACATCTAACTGTAGAATCTAAAACATTATTCATCAATACTGGCGTTATACTTTGAAAGGCTTCAAGAACCAATCTTCTAAGTTCTTATTCTATTTCAAAACGTTAAATACCTATTACATTGTTTCAAGGCTCGTTTTCTCATTCTTTCTGCCTATCTTTTGTTCATTTATTTGCTGTTTATTGTTAATAGTTATTGGTTCCTTATTAAATTAATGTATCAGAATTATGACATTATGATATGCATTTTAATATTTTAACGGCATGTAAAAAGGCCTAACTTACTGTATGAACTTATTTTTAGAAAATTATGAGAAATGCAGGTCCGTATCTAAAAAATTTTCTGATGATGATCAAAAAAAAGCTTGAAACGTAATTGAACCATAATATGTGGTACATTGTTGAATTTAGAGTAACAAGGGCTTTGCAAATTTGGCATCAAAAAACCAGGACCGTATTTAAAAAAATGAAGTTGATGATGGTTTCTCGAAGACGAAACGTCGGATAAAAAAATTGATAACGTAATCATTAAGTCCATTAAAAGTTGCTATAAAGAAGTTTAATCAGTTTCGCTCTAACTTTAATATTAACGCCAGAAAAAAAATTAAAAAGAAAATCTAAAAATTCGGTTTTTTTGAGATAATTCAAAAACGAAAAGTCATATCAAGGATTTCTAGACGTCATTTTTTTAGTCCTTTAATTGCGCAACTTTCTTCCCATTTAACCAAATTTGTATCTCTTACCATTACCGAGATCCCCATACTGGCCCTCCTTATCTTGAACACACTGTATAAGTTTTGTGTTCTATGTAAATGCGGCAGCAAGCTTTCGAAGAAAATCACATATCCGGAAGTAGGTGTTTACTCGGTTTTTTCGATTTTTTCAAAAACGGCTCTAACGATTTTTTCAAACTTTACATTTTTATTACATGTTGTATTGACGTGAGATAGGTGATTTTCCAGTTCAATACTTCTAAAATGGGTTTTTTTTGTTTTTTTTTCTATTTTTTATTAACTCCTATTTTAAATAGAACACTCGGTATATTATTACATTTTTGAATTCAGCTCAAAATTTTAGAGAAAATTTGTCTTTTGAACTAACGCTCTATTTTGTACCGTTTTGTAGAATTTGCAATTTTTGAAAATTTTTGACAAATGCTGAAAAATTAAAACTCTAATTTTTGGCTAATTATAAGATCACTGTAAAAGGAAGTTGTGTGAGTGTATCACACCAGATTTTTGTTAGTTTGGTCAACTGGTCAAAACCAAATATCTTATAAATGGGGAATATACCTAGTCAAATCGTACTTGTCCATGAAATTAAAGAATATAATGCCGAATTTCACTGCAAAAATTCTGAAACGCAAAATAATTTATTCGACACTTGTAAGCTTTAGCAAAACGTAATGGCATTCGAGATTTTACCCATTCAAAAAAGCTGAATTTTGTACGTTAGATAAAGCTTCGTCCTTGAGTAGTTCAGACGCATTTCCATTACGCCGGGCGGTGCTTGATCTTCGTTTGCCCTTTGCTAGTGGAAAATATCCGCAAAACGATTGCAGATCTCATCCCATCAAACGGAATAAGCAGCAGGTCTGCAATTTCGTTTGCGTTTATAATTCGAATGGGTGTGCAGGTATGCTACACGCTCCAGCTATTTACGTAACGAAAACAAAAACTGCAGCCTCACTCAACCTCAGGGAGCATTTTTTGCCGCGTCGTTATTATGTTTATTTATTCGCTGGCTACCTAGAATTGTTTTAAATTTTAAAATTCCCCCACGCCTGACCGGTCTTGGAATATGATTATTTTCCTACTCTTAAATCGATTCAGAAGTCAGTAATTATAACTTTTGAGCGTGTAGAATCCATTAGGGACCTGAGACTATTTGACTTGCTGCCTTTTGAAGCAATTGACAAAACAATAATTCTTTTGCATTTGAACTACTGAGCGTCCATTAGTGCAAACCAGTTTAATAATGAAAGACCGGGAGAAATACGCCAAACTGTCGAGTGCCTTCTTGAGGAAGTGGTGTAAGTACCCGATTTTTTCTTGGGGCGACATTTGCCCCCAAACGAGCGGCTCGCCAGAGCTGTGCCTCCGGAATATTAATAATAGCCGACTTTCCCACGTATGTTATACAAGCGGCTCGTTGACTCGCGAAAAGTAGGTACGATAAAAGTTCCTGCATTTTACCATTTTACCAATTAGCGAGCGAAGTTCGGTTACGTATTCTTCGTGACACATATTTAAAAGGAATTTGCAAGGTCAAGTTTTAAGTTCATGTTTTTGAGTCTAATAGAGGTTAGGTTAGGGCGTACATAAATGTCATTTCGTTTAGGTTATGTCTTAAATTTGGTAAATGTAAAATTTTAGAACCAGCAATACAATATTGAATTAATTCGATTTGATATATTAGTCCGCTGGCGTAGCAAAGTGGGTATTTAATACTTGCTATATTAATGTGAGGTTAGATTTTAGGTACATATTATTGGGATTCTTCTTAAGAATAATATGAATAGAGCCATTAAGTCAAATTATTAATGAATTTGATTTTATATCAGTTTAGTGATGTAGAGATGGGGTTATTTACTCTGACTTTGGATTCTGAGAGCAAAATACGCATCTTTGCAGAATACATTGACGGATTCAGACCGATTATTGACATAAAAGCTTGACTCGACCACAGCCGACTCTACCTACTAGCCGCTACATACCATGTGGCAACATCTCAACAGCTGATTGTAGTGGTCCGGACTCCTTTGCACGCGCTACGTATGTAAACAGTTAGTATTTGCTCAAATGTTGTAATTTTTCCATCATTAAATTTTATTTTACGTAGAAGGAAAAAACAATAGTTATATTAGATTTATTTACTATAGGTAATGTCCAGAAAAAAGAAAAACATTAACAAACATACCTACCCATGTATTTGAAATATTAGTTTCATGTACAATTTATAATTCAATTCTTAACAATACAACATGTTTTTTAATTCTTAAATGTATTCAATTTGCGCTGTTGATTGCTACTTTCATTTTGCTCATGCTTACTTTCTTTGGTCTTTATTTTTTACATACTTATTTATAAAAAATATTGCTTAAAGTGGACAATATTAATTTTAAAATCGTTTTATAATTTCGCCCGATTCAATAATATCTAGATAGAACAAATCGACTTTAAAGCTTTTTATTGTTCAATTACATAGCACACTCTTCTGTTTCTTAATTTTCAAAAATTTTACTTCAAGTTGAGAATGGTTAACTATATATTCCAAAATTAAAATCATGTGCACATATATGAAGTTTACAATATCACTGGCAATAGACAGCCCACCCCCTTTTGTAATAAATTAAAATATTCAGAATCGGAATAAGTCCCTTTTGAAGTTTTTACAAACATAATGCAGTTTTGACATTCAAACTTTTTTGATAATTTGTGAGTAACAAACCCGCTAATGTATAATTTTACGGATTCGTCAATATTGCTGCTTCGTAAATATTCGGTTGGGAGCACCTGTAAGAAGTCAATTAAAAGTTCTTGTTCTATTTCGCAAACAGATTCGTCAGCGTTAAAGTCTTCAGTTCAAACCGCTCTTTTAATACACTTAGGCTACAGAAAGGGGCAATTGGGTTAAATACTCGTTTAGTTCTATTTTTTTTCTCAGCACCTATTATGTCGTCGTAAGACACATTGTAGTTGCATCCACATAACGTCCAATAAAACCCAAACCGTTTTTCCAAATTTACAGTAGTCAACTTTTACCGTGATAATTTGAAAATGAGTACTCCACTATTTGTATGAATATCGCTGTACTGTGACGAATTGCTGAAAAATTTTATTTTGATAAGCAGCCATTATTATTCTCAATACAGTTCTATTTATCAAGCCAAATAGTAAAGTTTTTTTTTTTAAATTTCATTTGAGAATCAACAGCTGGTATTGGTTTTGCAAATTCATTTCTTTTCTGATTGCATTTAAAGAGAGCACGATTATTTACAACATCCCACCACATTCTAATTATTTCGAGAAAACAGCCCGTGTCTTGAAATTGGGGGTCACTTTTTAAAGAAGCGATAGGGGACCGATGAAAAACATGGTTCGCTAAATTAACTTTTTGGCGTCCCACTACTGAAGGATATACGGACTTGTAATTCAATTTGTAAGCCTGTTTCCCTATACAAAACTTTTCTTTATAATAAGCATGTCTTATATCTTTAAATTTGGCATATCGGATTAAATTCTTATCATCAAAATCATAAAATACGAAAATCTGGCCCAAATTTTTAAGATTCATCCAATTCTTCCAAATCTTTTTAAATATATGAACGAAATCAAAAAGAAAAAATACATTTATTTGGGAATTTGGGATTTTTTGACCATCTGGACACAAATTTTTAACATAGTTCTGTTAATAGAGTGATTGTCAGCTATTATGCAAAGAACCTCAAAACCACAGTGTTGTATTAAATTGACGACATTTGTTGTGCAACTGCTTACATCATTCCCTTTAATGTTATTTAGAGGTAGTAATTTAACAAGTTACCAAAAGCCGAGGAAATCATATATGTAAGAACAGTTTTGGTAAGGTCATTGTTATTGTCAGCAGAACCTATTATACTTTGAGAACGATATTCCACACGGGAGGTAATATACCGTGCGTCCACGAGACTACGCACCATGGCGCTGGAGTGATGATAGTTTATTTTAAAGATCTACTCTTCCAGTGGCAATTGATAGTCAAACGGTTGCTAAGCATTGACCATTAAAATTGAATTTGCAAGTAACAAATAAAGTGCCTTCGAACGTTTCTGAATGGCCATGGCTACAGTGCCTTTATATAGACAGTGGCGACAATACAACTAAGCCACACCCCCGCCGCCATATTTACGCAAATTTCTAACGGGTGTTTATTTAAATCCGTGATCAGAGTCGACTGTGATACGTGTTTTACGTTTGGCAGTACTGAAAACATTCGAGATTTGCAGGTTAAGATTTGCGTCAGTTTATGTCAAAACTGACGCAAAACCGAACCTACTAACCTCGAATTTGACATAGACTGACAATACACTTCAGTACTGCCAAAAGTATAACACGAATCACAGGTGATTTAGCATAAACATGGCGACTAAAACCACGTGATCTAGGCAGCCAATCAAAAATAGGACACCCCATTGTCGCCACTGTCTATATAAAGGCACTGTAGCCATGGCTATACAACGATGAATAGTATGTTGGTGGTACTGTAAGTCTATGTCAAATTTGAGGTTAGCAGGTTGGGTTTTGCGTCAGTATGTGTCAAAACTGACGCAAAACCTAACCTGCTATCGTCGAATTTGACACCATACGTCAAGTTGAATACGACTAATCGTATTGCCATAGAAAAATAAATATAATAGGGTTTGTAAGCTGTTTTCGTAAAAGCAAGAGCTGATCTTTGGGATAAATTAACGTTGCTCTGATTCCATGGTGCGAAACCCTGTAGACACACGGTACCTATATTTATTTCATCTACTAACAAAACATAAACTTTGTCCAATTCGCTTACTGTTTTTAAACATTTGTTAAATACTTCATGGTACTGGCATCAGATTCAGGTGAAATATTTAAATTTGCAGAGAAACGCTGCAATTGTCATTTTACGGGCAGTACTAAAAAGTCACGTAAAAGAAAGTAACAAGAAGAATATTGACAATTTAACATAAATGCCATTATGATTGTTGTTACTGTGTAAGTGTTTGTCTTATTTACACACTGCGGAACTTGGTCGACTACAATTTCTAACCGTTTGCTATACATGAAATCACTATCACCATCCGAAACTTTCAAAGCTTTTTCAACATAATTTACACTTCTTTCAAGCAAATCATTAACATTAAGCTGTGCTTTTTCTAGATTACAAACATTTTATAATTTACTAATAAATTTAACAACTGTGACGATCTACACAATTTTAAATCACACTGTAGAATCCAACTGAAATCATTAGATGATAATTTGTTTTTCCTAAGTGTACTTGTATCGAAAGATTGTCATCAATAGAAATACTTCTGTCGATGGATAAGAAATTGTTGTCAACAGAAATAATGTAGAAGTTCGCAAGCACAAAACAGCCAAATTGCATAACCAGTCATGTAAACAAGGATTACGAATTTAGCAGTACGTGTTCAAGATGACCTATAGGGAGTTTTGCGGCACCCGCGGTACTACCACGTAGCATCTAGTAGAATATCTCGATCACGAATGAGGTGCACCACCGATGATTTACCTGTAATATACCTATGATAACGAATGCTCTAGCGCCCATTAGCCGACTGCTAATTAGACCAATGAACCACTCGTGTCAGTGTAAATTGCAACTGCGGTTTGCTGCCCCCTCAGAATTTCAACTTAACAAGGCATTTGTAGGAAGTGAGCACCCCATGACTATCCAGGTGCGCTCCTGGATCACTGGTAATGTAATTATCAAGTGAAGGGTTAGCGGTCGTCTCGAGGGATGTCCACTATTTCCAGGTACAATAGTGCACTATCTGCGGTACCGGTTGGGCATCAACCCAGCAATAAAATAATGAGCAACGACCCAAACAACAAATTAGTGCAGCAATAACAACCATCAAACAATATTCAAGCAATCCTATCTAGGTAATTACATCTATTACACATCTTACTATTTTATCCTTTCGATTAATCCATGTAATTACCACAAGTCACTTCAAAAATCAGCGTCAACGTGACCGAGCGGTTAGGAAGCTTGACTGCTGCACCACGGTACGGGTTTCAATTCCCACATCTAGCAACTGGCTGCTTTAAAAATTGGGCACCGAAGCCACGGCTGTAGAAGTACGGAAAGTAAGGCAGTCGTCGAAGGCGTAATGCTAACCAAATCATCCAGTACGTTGTTGACGGTGTGCTAGATGAATGGCTTTCGGAAAGAGATATGTCAGCGGTCGTAACCCGCTGCGCACCGCGCCTCAGAGCATATTCCTACATGTGGAACGATCATCCCGAATTTTACTTTTACACTTCAAAACTAACACCACAGCTCTCGCATTGGAATGCCGCCTTCTATGGTATCAAATTTCACATTCACACATGCACGCTTTTAACCCCCAACTGTCTGTGTTTCCGTGATATTCTGTGATATAATGCAAACGTATTATATATACAAACACAAAATGAAAGGGTATACAAGTAAACACTACAACAGACCGGCATACATTTGAACACATGTGGAAACTTTTTTATTTTCCGTTTATCAGAAAAATATATTCTTGAGAAGTCCTTGTATTTCTTCAAATTTAAAATTCACTTGCTTAAAGTTAAATAGGAGTACCCTTAATGCTCAAAATACACAAAAATGTTATATATGAAAGTTGCTTAAAATTGACAAAACGTCTCAAATATGAAGTCGCGGCCACCTACTTCGAAAACAATTTAATTTGTTTTCTTACCACTCTGTGAATAACGGAAAATAAGATGCTTCAAAATTAAGTTATTATTGTATGCGATAAGGATGTTCTATCGAACTTCAGTGTCTCTCGCCTAGGAACAGTAAAATTACGTTAATCGAAATTAGCGCTAAAACACCTCATTTTTTTGTGTGCAACGTACAAAAACAGATGTACTTAAAAAACGTAATAAAAACGATATGAACATCAAAGCAATTTAAAGAAATTATAATTTGTCATTGCAATCTCGCAAAGAATTATAATTTATGGGTACTCAATTTTATTCATAAGGCATTTTACATCAAACAAAAATGAACATGATCTTTTTAAAGGTTAGGTAGGCACTCTGAGTATCTGTTGACCTGTGATGGTTGGTTTCGAACGCTATGGGCTTATCAGTTCACGGATGTCTCGCCAGATGATCGCTAGTCCAGGTACGATAGCGCTATCAGCGGTACCTGCTTGGGTACCAACCCAACAATAAACAATGAACTACTATTTAAACAACAAAGCTCTCTACAATCAATATTAACGGTCAAACAGTGTTCAATTTAGCTGCACCATCAAACTGCATACAACGTTCACTGCAGAGCTAATCAAGAAATAATATCTAGGTATTGCAGACCTTAATACTTCATGATTTCGATTAATCCACATAATTACCACAAGTCACTTCAAAATCACATAATAGCTCTCACGGCGAAATGCCACCCCCGGTCGAGTCAGGTTTCACGTGCACACAGGTACGACCTCGGCTTGCTTAAGCAAACTTTGAGGATGTTAAAAACAACCCCCGATCTCTTAAAATAACTTCGGGTACGGTTTAATTCTAGAAATATTTAAAACGTATTATATTTCAGTGGTTGGTTTAGTCAAAGGCCTATAATTATATGAATTCTAGTAAATGATAGAATATTTTCAAAGACAACAAAAGTAAATATTACAACAGTTAGAAAATTTTACTTGTGCTCAAGAGTTACCCATAAGTTGAACGATTAGACGTTAGTAAATAATTCAAGTAGTTTACATTTTACAGACATTTTGTTCTGATGGAAAGAAATTATGTTTGATAAGGAAGAAAGAACAAAACTGTATTTTTAGACATCTCTGATTCTGATTTATTTAAGAAATCATTAATGTTTTGTTTGCTTTATTAATGCTGTTTGTACGTAATTGTTATGCGAGATTCATTAAATGACAAATGCCCTAACCAACAACAACGGTTTGAAACGGTTTACTTACTCTAACGCCATTCAATTGAAATTTTATACATTATAGCTCCGTATTTCCGGCAGCGACGTTACAATATTTGGCCTTATATCAGTCAGCATTAACCCCTTAGCACTTTATCGTTACTTGTACTGGTTAGGTTAGCTGTCGACTTTTTCGCTAGTACTGTATAGTATTAACCCGATAGGCTAACTATTGTTATAATCCACACGGGTTATCAGTGGGTACGCCGTGGTCTTTTACAGTAAAGCATTTACCAAAAACGCGGAACAGCTTACATTCCGCGGGATTACTAGGCAGAACAGCATGTCTCTCTGGTTCGCCCTCTCGATTATCATATAATTATCCAGCACGAGCGAGAACCTTTGACTTCTATCATCTGCTGTAATTGCCAAAAAGCTACCAAACCATATTCAACTAGGATACTACTTACATTCTACAGTAGCTACCATCTAACTTACTATCTCAGGGTACGCATGGCAGCTCTCGCAGATTCGCCTCGCCTGGTTCGAGGTTCCCATCCGGCTTTATACGCACAGTTTATACCATGCCTTACTTGGGACATTTATTATATTTTATTCGGTACTGTTCTGCCAAATTTGATTCGAGTTGATCGGAATATCTGCTGAATTTACTTTTTCTGAAGATTGAAGTAACAGATTCAAATTATTAAACTTCTTAATTTAGTTTTGCAAAATTAAATTAAAAATGCCTTGAATTAAATTACAGAAGAATGAAATAAGTCAAAACAGAAGAACCCAAACTTCTGTACGGTCCTATTACTAATTACAATAGATTTACCTTATTAAAGTTAGCATTGACGCATGCACAAAATTATGGACAATCGCCTGCTGGAATTCTACAAGCCAAACATACCTAGAAACTGATTACGCAAGGATGGAACACGTTTAATTGGACAAATTAGTCGACAATCTCCTATATTTAAGTTCGCATAAGCCAACTTGTGCTTCTTCATAGTAATTCTTTGCCATTAAACTGCTTTCAAGCCCTTTCTAATTTTAGTAAGAACGGGATGCACACCATCGCTAGTAATTTATTGAGAAAAAGACACAATCCTCTTAATGATTTAGAGATGACGGCGTGTACCACCATTTTTCTTAAAATTAAGAGTGATATAATGATAGGAATTGATGCCCAGTCATTTTAACTTATTTTCGTTGACTGGAGGACTGGAAAAAAATTAATTGCCGCGGATAGCCCTAAAAACGCTTTGTAGCTACTTTGACCGGCAGTGAAATGTCCAAACATGTAGTTAGTTTTCAGTGCTATAATGGCAAGTTAACACGCAGATTTGATTGGAATTGCTTAATTTCTTATTTATTATGGAAGTGTGTGCTTATAGCTTTCCCGGGGATTTCCCGGGAAATTAACTAAAACCTGTAGTCAGTAGTTATTTAATTTTTTTTTCAGTCTAAGTTTTTCTTAAGGTATATTGATAGGGATTTTTATTGATTGGAACTGAAGAAACTTGTCTGATAAGTTTGGACTCTTTCAGTGAGTCACTACGTTGGATGCTAGTTGAATGTACTAACCGTCTGGATAGATTTACATTTGGCAACCGTGGGGTCTGAATGTTTGAATGCATAAACCTCTTCAAATAGGAGAGATTTGTGCTCCTGTATATTGGGTAAGCAACAACAAGGCTGACGACGCATTATTACGAGTATAATATCTTAACGGAAAGTATAGGTGGTGCTTCATTCTATTGCTGATTGCAATGGAGATACCAAGAAGATTAATCCGAAGCTGAAAATGTAAATATTTGATGAACATAAATCTGCACCAGCATCAATCCATTCAATCAAAATAATCATGGTTTGACCCCACGTTCTTTGCTTTGAGGAAACCTTGAAATACATAAAATCCAAAGATGTCCTCGCTGACACAATTATTTGGCCAGTTTTTCCTCCAAACTGCAATCTGGGTCCGAGTCGAAATCTGCTGGTGAACACACACATATTTATCAGGAAGTGATGACTGCGGTTGAACGACCCACTTGTACTTGCACCGGGTAATGCTCTGCTGGGAATCTGTTAGGCCCCTTCCGAAGCTTGTTTAGAGCTTTAAATGGAGCAGCAGTTCGTCTTGTTGTCATAACGAAGCGTTCTCCGAACGGAAGGAAATGTCCACAATGGGGCGATAAATCTGGATTCACATGAAGCTGTGTTGTAGCGACATCTTACGGTGCATCTGGGAATTGTGTTGGGCAAGTGTGAGTCTCAAGTGAAACTCGCTTAACTTGCCAAAAATTATAAAAATGAAATTAGTGTCATTAAGGCTGATCTAGAGTGTTGCATTCTGAATTTTAGCAAGTTCTGGCGCCTGTAATTTATGCAATTTAAAGCATGTTCTTAGCTTAGCTCCTTAGAAGCTAAATAGTTTGCATTTTTTTAGGTTTATCTTTAGACGTTTAGGTGGCTTGCACATTTCTGAATCGAACGGTATTGAAAGATTTTTACGTCATCGATTTAACCTTTTGTTGCTATTGGATGACGTTATTTTGTGTCTCAGATTTAGCGATTTCTTTGAATAAGTGAATTTTATTCGTTTGTTGGCCTCCATTTTGACTGTCTCGGAGAAGTTCTTGGGTTTTGTGTGTGAAAATTGCTAAACGGCGCACCGCAAGTAGTTTTTTCAATTACTGCAAAAGCCACTTAAATTTCGTTGTGCGATGCATCTGGTATGTAGCCTTTTGCATTTCTTAAATGTATTTCCACAAGCTGAGGATTCTCTTCATGTCGATTGGTCCCTATTGGAGATTTTTGTTAACGTGGTGAAATGGTTCACGTGCATTTTTCCTCCCATGTCGGAGATCTGGTCCATGCAGAAAGTTACTAGACAGGTTTATACACCCTGAAAAGGCTAGCTGTTTGTCCGAGCTGTATGTGTGCTTGCTAAACTAGAGTCGCAGTACCCTCGAAAAGCTTCCTTGAAAATTGCACCGCAGATGTGCTACCAGTCGAATTAAGGTGCTGTAGGTTTATTACTCTTTTGTGCTGCTCCTGCCGTGGACTTCCAGAGTGCAGATTAATTCATTGCGTCGCACACCTCGTACACGAATCGCATAATTCAAGGAATCATTTGGGATTTATCTTCGATTATTATGTTCCGTTATACATTGAATTGTAGCGTCGAGTTACATTGACGATGCTTGTATTATAATTTTAACTGTGTAAATATTTGAAAGTGGTTAAATTTTATGTAGATATTAAATTTTGATTTATTTTGAAATATCGAAGTGATGCTACCTATTAATTGTAATTGAAAAGTTAATTTTATGGTCCTATAGTGAACTTGATTTGCTTTTTGAAAATTTCATGCAATGCTTGCTTGAACATATTTACTGTAATTGGTCAGTTAATTTCATGGTTTATATTGTAAACTAGATTTTGCTTTTTGAAGGATTCATTCTATGCTTATTTGACACTGTTAACTGTGATTAATCGTTTAATTGTATGGTTCATATTGTGACTTGAACGAAGTCTAAGCTGTCACACTAACGAGCCTGTTGGCTTACTGGAAGCGCAGTTTTTAAACAGATCTGTTTAATAAGGTTCACCCCCAGGTATAGATCGCGCTTAAAAAGAGTAGCGAATGCAACTACTCATGCTCTTAACGTGTGCCACAACAACGACGTTCGGGAATTCAATCATATTTCCTTACGTTTACATATGTTTTGCTTAAATTTACTAAATAAAAATAGGAATCCCTTACTTAAGTAAAATCTTAATTCCATTTTTTATATGTATATATTGAAATCGGGTTGTATTTACCACTGAATTGCATATTTGTTATCTTTACTATGTACAGGCTGCATCAAATTTGTCGAAGCACGTTTACCATTATATGTGAAGTAATGTCCTCTGACTTTTTATTTACTGCTGCATCGAGTCTCGGTTATTATTGAGCTATTTAGGTTCGCCGTTACGAGTTTCATCAGGGAGTACTATTACCGAAACTGGACAACGGCGGGGCACTCTTTTTGAATCTGCAACATCAGGTTCTTTGGAACCCACTCCCATCTGCGGCTTGAGCTGTCGCGAGCGTATATTTCCAAGCTACCCCTTTCGGTGACAGCGATTCATTTATTGTTTATTAGCAGCCTTGTTAGCACTGGGGCATTGTGTTATTATATCGTTTAATTGTTGTATTTATTATAAGGGAAAACAAGAGTTAATTGGGCAGAAGCTAGGAGCGAAGATATAAACCTTTCCAGCATGCCATTTTTCGGAAGGAATGTAAAACACTGGGTCTGATGTTACTGCGATGTATAAAATGAAGCTCGTTTTGAGTATTAAATGACGCCGCTGTTAATATTGTCATAACGAATAAACGTTCTCGGAACCCAAGGACTGTCATGGGGCGGTAAAAATATTGAAATATTTACTGAAGATTCAAGTAAGCTACAGTGACTTTATATGAGACAGTGGCGACAATAGAGTGTATTCTTTTTAATTGGTCGCTCGAATCACTTGGTTTCGGCCGCCATTAAGAGGCAAAATTTGTTGATACTTTTGTTTGTTTATACCAAATTTAAGGTTAGCAGGTTAGGTTTGCTTGAGTTTGTGTCAAAACTGACGCAAAACCTAACCTGATAACCTCGAATTTGATATATACTTACAGTGCTACCAACATATTATTCATGCGTTGTATAACCATGACCATTCAATTTATTATAGTTAGTAGGCCATAGGCCGCCATTTTGAAGCAAATTATACCTATTGTCGCCACTGTCTCTATCAAGCCACTGTAAAGGAAGTTTTATAGCCGCGACATTCAACGGTACATTTTTGAATTATGGCACAGTTAGGCTGATTTGAGCCTCATTTGGATTTTGTTGGAAATTATGTATGTATTGTTGGTAACCTCATTTTGGGGTGTAGACGCTGGTGCCTTATACGCTTGTGTCTGGCGGTACAATTCTCAACTTGCCCCGTATTCGGGTTACAAATTAACGACGTGTAGGATGTTAACGAACCCGTAATATGGTTGCAACCATTTCTGAGTATCGACATTTTTACAAAACCTTGACCACGTGAGCAATATCAGTCGATCTCTAAGCCGTGTTTATAGCGAACCAAAAAAAACAATATAATACAGCTGAGATTTAGCACATTAATGTTTACTTCAGTAATTATCTCTGCAGCGGAAAAATAATAATATAAGTTCAATTCAATGTCCCAACTAGTGTAAAAAGAAGCTCAGGATTTACGCTACCATATTTCGGCCCATACCAAAGCTTACTATAGGTTTTACATAGTAGTTCGGATGAAAATTGCTTTAGGAAAAGAGTTTTGCCTACTGCGTATGTTTACAAAACCATTTAAAATTACTGTTTGCAATCTGTTTGAGCGTGGGATAAGCACAATAATTAATATTCGAATGAAAAAAGTCTTTAAGATCTTTAGAAGCATACTAAATGTATAAGTATGCTTGGTGTTTTCATTTGTCTAATCATACTTTTTTATTGCAGGGTTCGTCGTAGCGATATCTGTCTTATTTATTTATTTATTAAGCAATGCGATTGCCTTGAAAATTAAAAACCATGCGAACTATACAGTACATCGTTTGGGAAACTCTGTTAACGGCCAGGATGAACCTAGAGAAATTATCGTCAAATTCGCTAGGAGAACTGACAAAGAAGCGTTCTTGGGGCATAAAAGAATCCAAAGAGATCTCAAGGTAAGTGATGCATATACCGTGACTGAATAATGTAATGTAGGTACGTGAATGAATCGCTCACTCAGCAAAATAAATACGTATTTTCGAAAGCACAACAATAATATTAAACACTTATGGTGGCGAAATAATAACATTTTTATGAGAGGCAAAGAGGCGAGCAGGGGATTTATAATTAAATTTGTCGACGACTAACCTATCGCACTTAAATATATATTATCAGAATGTACGTGAATGTACGTTGTTAAAAACGAAAACTTATGTATGTTTGAATAGTGCTTTCCCGGACACTTGAATTAACTCTGGTGTTAATGACAGTGAATTATTTGATGACAGATAATACAGTTCTCCGTAAGGATGGAGACGTAATACTCAACTGTAAGTTCGACGGAGGTGATGTGTTACTGGCTGTTAGAAATACAGTTCCGAGTATCAGACCCATGGAGATAGTGCTGTTGCAAAATTTTACGAATTATTTGATCTAACTCTTCGTGCATATACCTATTCCAAAAATAAAACCATCAAAATGTAAATATAGTTCCATTTTTTCTCCTGTCATAATTAGTGATATAAAAAAATCTTTTACTTAAAAAATGTAAAAGTAGACCATTCGATAACAGACTTCACCCCGAGTATACGAAATTACGAAAAAAGGTTAAGCGTGATATTGATGTTGCATACCGTTCAGATTCATTCAGAAAGTTTTTGGTTCTTATCAAAAACAGAACAACCAAGGTCAGTTGTTGACAATATGCATGTGATTGGCTTATATTTAAGTAATAACCATTTTTTTTATTTTTCTGGGGCATTTGAGCTTCCTGGCACTGAACGGTGCAACGGTACCAGGAACGTCTTGAGCGGGGGTGTAAGGGGTGCCCTGACACAGGCACTTCCGCCCTTACTTAAGGCAAACATGTGACTTACTAACTTCTTCTCCGTGAAATCCGTTTCTTCCGAAAATTTCCTCATCTCGCGAATAGGCTTAAAAGTTGCATTTATTAAGGTACACATGCTAATTAAAATTTACAGTGAGCGTGCAGCATAGGATCAGCTCTAAAAACTTTTGATTATACTAAATTCAATGTAATACAATACAACACAGAATACAAACATAGAAAAAACAATTGAACTATATCTTTCAAGTATGAAAATAAGCATTACAGGCAAGAGACACCAACGCCCGTTTCAAAATTACTTACGGGCAGGTATGACACAAGAAAAGCTATCAATTTTAGGCATAAGAAGTATTGAAGATGACAATGACATTGATATAAATAATAATTTAAATAAATTTGCTATAATAAAATCAAGGAAAGTTGATCTTGGTTTTGAAAAGTAACAAATGTTACGTGCAATATTGTAATTCATATTTTTGTTATCAAATTGGGGGCGGCATATGAGAGTTTGCACCTCGGCGGCAGATAAGCTAGAGACACCCTTGTCTGGTACCATTACTAATAGTATTTATTAGATCAGTAGGCCTTGCGCAACTTCCCATAAGCTAAATCTGCCCCCTCCTACATCTGTCCCTCCTTGAAATTTTGGGGTGAATAATGAATATGATGTATCACTTATGAGTAAGAGGTAAATGTTGTCTGTGAAAACTATCAAAATCAAAGAACCATTTTTGAGAAAAAAAGTTTGTTTTTTTTCGAAATTTTTTGGGTATTAGAGCCACCTAAAGAACGAATGGTGAAACGCAGTAAAACCAAAGTTCGGTAGTATCGTTATAAAGCGTCATATAATATCTCCGTACATTTGAATGAAAATCCGTCCGGTCGTTTCGCCGATATGTGTGTAACATATGCACCTACAAAAATACATACTTGGAAATGGATTTTTGTCCAATCGTTTCGAAAGCCCTTGCTTCGCTCGGTGAATAAGTAGCTATATGCCAATATCAATGCTTTTATTGGTATTTTCTAAAGTTTTTGAGACAATTTTGTACAAACGAATATTTTTTTTTCGTTAAAGCTAATATATCTGACACTCAACAAGGGTTTGTACCAAATCGGCCGACAGTTACAAACCTCTGTTCGTTTACCCAACAGTTATGTAAAGCCTGACAGTAATGAACAGGTTGATGCTGTTTATACCGATTTCACCAAAGCTTTTGATAAGGTCGATCGTGTTGTTTTTTTAAATAAATTACGTCTAGATTCTGGCTTTTCAAGAAACCTTTTGCTTCTGCAATTTTACCCTACAAATACATTTTGGGTAGTAGCCTATAAAGGCTGTATCTCAGAAAAATATATAGCAACTTCTGGTGTTCCACAAGGTGCCAACTTGGGGCCACTATAATTTTTACTATTCATCAATGATCTCCCAGCTACTGGTAAATACTCGAAACACTCCTGGTTTGCAGACAATCTTGAGCTTTGGAAGGTTGTACATTCTATTAGTAGTTGTCATTCAGTTCAAAGTGATATTAATGAAGTTTACAAATGGAGTGAAGTCAATAGTTTACAATTGTTTAACTTGCGAACTTTAGAAAAGCGTCGATTTACTTATTTTCTAAACTAAAAAAGCGACTGTTGTCTTTTAGATCAGATTCGTAGTTCACCTTGTACTTTGTGTTTACAAGCAATGCTTTTAACCTGTCTGTTTACTATCAAGCCTGATAAAACTGCTTGTCGCCGATAGTCGTGGATGCCACTAGTTATCATGCAACAATAGTTCGTTTACACAGACATTGTTGCAAGCTAGATGGGGATCTTAAAACAACTGTTTTTAGGGAATGCTGTGTTTGTCGAGAATAAAATTAAAAAGCTGCTAGAGAGCGCTATCAGTGAAATTGAGAATTTTCTATAATAAAATAAATAAAATTGAGCATATTTACAAGTAGATCGAGTTGAGTAATAGTTTTATAAGCAAAGTTCTTTTTTTACAGCAATTTGTCTTAACAAATGGAACGCAAACATTCGAGCGGTGGGCAAAGCCTCCTGTGGTGCCGGTAATCAGCATATACATTTACAACGTAACGAACGCCGACGAATTCCTCAACAATGGCTCGAAACCCATCGTGGACGAAATCGGTCCCTACAGATACAAGTGAGTAAATTTTTCTTAGTTTTTGGTGCAGTATTTTCCTGAATCGGGTTGTAGAAGATATCCAAACCTTGTGGTTTGGCTCTTCCTCCTATTTGAAGTCTTTAATTTTTCGTAATGTATGATTACGAAAAATAAGATTCACGTACAAGCGCCACCTTTCGTCTTGTCCTGAAAGCAGTTTTACAAGATTTTTAATTTGATGCATAAAATTATGCTACCTAATTTTAATGATTAGATAATAATAGCTTCGCTTGGTTGAACTTAATCGAAATGTGTTTATGTTCTAATTTCTCGGTTTTTCTTTGGCAGTTGTTGTAGCTTGGTGTCTACTATTTAATAGTGTATGATAAGTGCTTAGCTCTGTCCCTCCGGTTATGTTCACATCCGATGCTATAGGTACTAAAAATCCCTGAAAGCGGACAAAACTACGAACGAGAACAGGTAGACAGCAAATGAAACATTAACGACAGCTTGAATTTAATTGAAACTCTCGAAGAGGTGTGTGGGATTGAAAGAGTAAAAGAAACGGACCAGTGAAACGATCACGTCAAAAGGAAGAAAAAATACAAGAAAGAAGTATTGCCTAGATGCGAAAGAATAAACATGGATATAGATAAACAGACCTACAAACAGAAGAGGGACAAAGACAAGAAATTTTCAAGCAAGCCAAAAACCACTCAGAGAACCAGTTCTGGAACATAGTTGAAAGCTGAAGGGACATCAATAAGATGGACACTTACGAACCAAAAGTGGTAATAGTGATAATATACTAAGAGAATGAAAAAACTGCTTTGAAACTAAATCGATAATGAAGAATAAGAAGATGATGTACAGCTAGAAATACCAGATAATAGGGAAAATAGAGAAAGAAAAGCAGAAAAACCAATAAGCGAAGAACGTGCAACATGAAATTTAAAAACACGTGGGGAAGATAATAATAATAATAATAATAATAGTAATAAATGGCTTTATTTTCTCGGATACAGAAAAAAGGCGAAGTTTAACTAATGTTTTCTTCCACTTATCCTATGAAGGGAAACAATCATCAAACGGTTACGTGACGGCGTACGAAGTGGTCGCACCTACAGCAACAACGTCAGCGGTCAGAGATTCGAATAACACTTTCGGACCGTAACAAGGAGATGGACGCGGACAATCTCAAACGAAGTTTAAAAAAACAAAATAAGCTACATCGTAACAGAAAAAGATTGTAGCTCAAGACGTAACATTACTAAACCAAATTTCCATGGGAAGTGACTACAGAATAGTAACAGCTACAATTAAAATAAACTAAGAAAATGAAATATACAAAATTATCAAAACAACAAAACAGAAATAGCAAGCCTCAGTAAACCAAGAGAAGTTCAGAAAAACACCTGAATTTTTGGTAATGGAAAACCTAATACCAAACAGTGGTATATAAGTAATCAACAACAGAATAACCAGTGACCTACAGAATACTGAAGAATTATATTGTTCGAACAAAAAAAAGAAGACAAATTAGGTAAGAGAGATGATAAAAGCTGACATTTTGGATATAACACTCTATTACTTTGGAGATATTAAACAAACAATAGAAGAAAAAAGAATAGGATTGCTCTGAATGCTCAAAAATGTGAAGAATGAAATTATGACGCTTAAAAATAATTAAGGGGACGTTACAAGAAATAGAAACCAGTTATTGCTGATGTGTAAGGGTTGTCTAAATAGCTCTAAAGAAACAGACAATAAATTAAAAAAATAGGGGGTGTAATCAGTCAAGGTTTCTAAGCCATATGTACTTTAAAAGAAATACAATATGCTGTAACAAAATGAAAAACAAGGTTTCGGGAGGGGATGAAGTAGCCATAGAAGATCTATTTAATATTTGTTTAACACAAAATGACATACCAAAGAATGATCTTATTCCACGAGAAGGGCGACACGACCAACGCTGAAAACTATAAACGATCGAAAAGAACCTCGACTTCTACCACCCCATCGAACAAGCAGAATTAATAAAAGAGATAATCGAATATAATGAGCCTGTAGTACCGGTGTTTGTTGACTTCCAAAAAGGCTTTGACACAACAGAAATAAGTTCTACATTAGCATTAATCAATGTCGCCTCTCACACAGAAACTCAATAGCTTACATAAAATTACATACAAATAGTAACAGATTTTTATCAGCACGAGGGAGTGGGTTTACACTAAACTGATAAAATTCAAATACGACTGCCACCAATTTATTTGTTTAAAACTGGCAGATCTAAGTTGAAAGATTCTGCGATGTTATTATCGTAACCTACAGTGAAGGTATCTCACCTAGAAAATTACCTTTAACAAACGGAGCCCCTTTGATTAGCTATAACGTGTTATACCTAGGACAAGACATAATTGTGGCGCAATTAAAGTGATTTTGTGATTATATATATGTAAATGATGTAAAACAAACAATTTCTACATATAGACATGTAATATTGCCTGTATGGTATTTAAAGATAAATAATTGATGGCGAATCCAATAGTAAACCCGCGACGTGATTACGCAACATTTATAATGTCATGTTAATCATCAATGCATGCTTAACACACAAAGATACAAAGCACAAGTTATGTAGGTACTACACATAAAGTTCGACTTTAGCACGAAAATTTAAATATAGTAACCGTTCAGTATTGTAGTTTCTTAAATTTCATCAATATGTATTTTGAATTACAACAAATTATCTAAGTAAAATGCAAGAAGGTTGGCTACCTATCTGCTGCCTCCGGCGTCAATCAAGGAAACAAATGTGGGCATAATCTCTCACAGATGACCCAAGTTCACAGAATCCAAAAGTGGACGAAAATGCCAGAACTATAAAGCATACCAAATCGACAATCAATACACAAATCCAAAACCTATGCACTCCATCGGTACACTAATCCAGGAATCCCCAAATCGAACTCACACGCAAAAAGAAAAAGCTCTTCAATAATAGTACATATATTAATGTATAGTCTCGGAGTGCTTTTATAAAACTCACTTCTGACGTATATCAGCTTAATGTACTCTCCCCCAATCCTAAGTAACTTAATCAGGAAGTGAAAACTGACTTTAAGTCTACCAAAACCACAGAGCTTCAATATTCAGCGTAGGTGCTTAATTATTGAAACCCCCCCGAACAATACTTCATTCAATTCAACGACTTGTTGATTTTCTTGGATTCTATACACCCAAAGAATTGGGAAACGTAACGGAGACAACCGCAACCACTAAAAATTCAAATCTTTCAATTGAGAAAACAAACAAATCATTCGAGAGCGGGTGGTCAAAAAGCAATTTACTACTACAATAAGACGAAATAACCCTAGAATCTCTAGCTACATAAGGAAGTGACTAAGCGAATGAACTAGATCTCACGGCAACCAAGCGTTTAGCTTCACGAAATAGAGTCGGCAACAGGCCAGAATTCCACCAAAAACGTTTGAAAATCTATTCGATGCCAGACATCACGCGTATATCCGACTAAATACGCCAAACCTGGACACACCACACAACTCTAGGTGATATGCTGCGAGCACTCAGGACAATTGTATGTCTGCCCCAAATTCAACTTTTACGAAAGCAGACAAGATCTTCGATATTTTTGTAAATTCGCATAGCAAGTAATTAGCTTAAGCTAAGGTAAGGCATTAGAGCATTAGAGAAAATGTTAAAGTTAGTCAATAGCGCAAAATTACAATAACAAACCGAACTACCTTCAATACGTCGACGACACTGTCATCATAGCAAACAATTTTAAAGCAGCTAAGAGATGACAAGCGAATCATCTCAAGCAACAAACAAATCAGGCCTAAACATCGACTAGCACAAATAAAAAACCTAGTAATTGGAGATGATATAAATATCGAACAGACCTAAGAGATAGAGTAACAAGGTCAACACATCAACATGACACACATTTCACACAATGGTTGCTGTGCAAGCACAAAAGGCGCGCTCCAACTTTGTACGCCGAATCCGGGGTAAGTTGAGCATTGTACAGCCTCATTCAAGCACATAAAGCACCAGCCTCTGCACCGCAAGGTAAAACGAGGTTAACGATAATACATACATAACTAACGAAAATGCAACTAGAAGAAGTCAGAAAGTGCAAATATTTTGGACGTGAACTAAGAATTGTTAGAAACAACGCGTGATATACCGATAAATCTCGATTGAAAGGTGTACGACTAATATGATCATCCAGTCTTAACGTATGGGACAGAAACACTTACCCTAACGAGACGCTAAACAAACGAAGAATTGTTAAAAGAAAATAGAAAGAGCCATGCTGGCATTAAACTGAGATGTCATATAAATATACGAAATACGGCGTGTGTGATATAATTCACCAACTTGAAGTAGAAATGGACATGACACGTTACGACCCTCAACGACATAGAGGAAGATATCCTACTCCATTGAACATAAAAGGAGTAGGCGAAAATTGGACAAGAGGCGCACATAAGGTGACCGACCACCTTTAAATTTATACAAACCCTGAGACCCTTCGTGAGTAGAAAAAGGATTTCTTCAATGAGAAATACAGAATGTTTATAGAAAACAAAAAGCAAGCAAGTAAAAACAATGTTTTTATTCCTTACTATTAATTGTTAGCAAATATAATACAGGGTGTAATCAAATACTTGCCCTTTATCGTACATCACAAATTGGCCTAAAAAATTCCTACTCGTATAAGCAGATTTTCAATTCTCAAACTTTACGGAGATACTAATGGCGGAGGGGGGGGGGGGGATTAAAACGAGGTTTAAATCATTTCACTGTAAATTGAGACAGGTTAGTATACAAATGAAAATTGGCAAATGTTTTCTACCAGTAGAAGGCTTATTTATGAAATGGTTTTTAATTTTTAAGTACGGCTTTAAGAGAAAATTAGCAACTCGTGTAAATGTTTTTATTAAAAATTCTTAACGGACAAAAATTTGGTTAAAACATGTATTGAAAAACCTTTTTTACTTGCAAATGTTTTAGGTCGTTTTAATTTGTTCTTAAAACCAATAGTTTTTTTATAAAACAAATACATTATGGGTTACCAATTTCCACACCATAAAGCCATATACATTTTTAAAAAATCTTAAGTAAACCTTCTATTGGTCGAAAATATCTCCTTGACAAGTGCCTCATTAAATTTAGTACTATGTATTATCCATATATTTTCTAATTTGATTTACCAAAAAATATACAAACTCTTAATTTCCTGAATTGTTTTGTTTGAGGTATAGATTTATCTATTTTATAAATACTTTTCTATTGTTTTTTTAAATTTAAATACGGGTATTGTTAGTATTTTGTGATTTAAATTACTAAAAATATAAACATTATCATCATTAATGATGTTTTATTTTGTAGTAATAAAGCTAGGAGATAGAGTAACAAGGTCAACACATCACCATGACACACACCTCACACAATGGTTGCTGCGCAAGCACAAAAGGCGCGCTCCAACTTTGTAACCCGAATTCGGGGCAAGTTGAGCATTGTACGGCCAGATGCAAACGCATAAAGCACCAGCAGCTACACCGCAAGGTAAAATGAGGTTATCGATAATACATACATATAATAATAAAGCTGATACTAATATTACGCAGACAATAGTGTTCAGGGGTACTTGAGAAACAGCTTACATGCTAAGAGATGCGTCAATAAAGATGGTTGAGAACCGCTGTTCTAAAGTTAACGGTTTTGGAGATAATAACGATTTTATTCAAAAAATACTCAACGTTACCTAACAATTATGATTTTTGTGAATTACTTTACGAGTGAGAAATGGCAATTTAAACACTTGAATACGAACGCAATAAAGGAGGTTTGAAAAGAACAATTTAACCATTATTGACTCAAGAGATAAGAATCTCGAAAGGACGAAAAATACATAAGTAAATTACCTCTAGTATCAAACGAAATTGGATTAAAAATAAAACGAATATATACTCAAAAATTCTATACCTAATTACCTATATGAAGTTTTTCCTGGTTGCTGAATACGATTAAACCGAGAAAGAATCTAAAGTAGCAGTTTTGCTTTTTAGCTATTAAAGGGTTGAATTCGAAATATAATCGTATTATTTCAGAAAAAGGCAAATAGCAAGAGACATAATATGCACGCGCCGCGCGCGAAGTTTACGGCTATTATATGAAACGTATTTTATTTTCATTGATATAATTGACGGTTAAGTAATATTTAGAGATTATTACAAAATTAGTGCAACCCGGAGAAATTATTACAAAACCCGGAGCCCGGAGACTCGGTGTAGAAAACCTGAGACTCCGGGTGAAACCCTGAGAGGTGGCCACCCTAAGCGCACAAGATCGCAAAAAGTAGAAACGACTAGCGGAGGGCCTATGGGGAGCAGTGGAGACTTATGTCTGGGTTATTGTGTGATAGATAAACATGTTCTACAACGAGAAACTTAAATAAACTCAGGTGCAAAAAAAACGGTCCACCTAATATTTTCTACAATTTTTGTTATTGCATTACTTCTGCGCTATCTAGAGTCAATGTTTTAGTTGAATTCATTAAAAGAAATGTAGAGAACCATGGTAAGCGAAATATAAGACATTTCTGTTTATTTATTTAACATTATTAACGATAACAATATTTAAAGGTTACACTTGCAAAATAATGGAATGAAACAAAGATCAATAAAACATTATGACTCACAAAATCGAACCCTGATGTTCTTTCAATACCTTGTGTTGCCTCCTCTAGCTCTTATTAAAGCCTGTATACGCCGTCCCATTGAACCAATCAGCTGCTGGATTACCTCTTGTGGAATATTTTCCCATTCTTCTAAAAGTGCTGCACGGAGCTCATTTAAGGAGGCTAGTGCCGCTATTCGACTTCTGACACGTCTCCCTAGTATGTCCCATAAATGTTCTATGGGATTCATATCAGGTGAATATGCTGGCCAATTCATACGAGTTATTTCAACTTCGTCCAAGTATTCAGTAACACATCTTGCTACGTGCGGTCTTCCATTATGCTACATGAGGATGAAGTTGTTACCAATAAATGGTGCAAATGCAACCACATGATCTGCTAAAACTTCTAATATGTACCGTTCTGCCGTCAGAGATCCTCTTCCAATAAAGACAAGTTCGGTATGAGCCTCCATCGAAATTCCTGCCCACACCATAACCGATCCTCCTCCAAAACTAACCCATGGGGTGAAAGTACACCCCCCAAATGGCTCACCCATTCGTCGCCATACTCGTTCCCTTCCATCTGGTGCATATAGGCTGAATCGAGATTTATCCGTAAACAGAACAGTGTCCCATTGCCTTAAATCCCAATCTGATTGATCACGAGCAAATTGTAATCTGGCCACTCGGTGATGAGGGAATAATTTTGGGCCGTGAGCTGGTCTGCGAGCAACCAATCCAACTTCTGCTAACCTTCGACGAACCGTCCATTTACTTACGTCTGTTCCACGAACTTCTCGGCGTCGATTCTTCATTTCTATCGAAGTGGAATGGCGGTCTCGTAGTGTAAGAAGTACAATAAAACGATCATCAATCGCAGTTGTCTTTCTTTTTCAACCAGATCCTGGCCTGCGAGTCATCCTTCCAGTCTCTGTAACACGTCTTATAACCCTGTTGATGGTTGAATGGCCAACGCCAAGCACTCTAGCTGCATAACGCCTACTTCGCCCATCTTCTACAAGAACTAGAGCTCTCGCGCAATCTTTGTTATTTAAAGGCATAGTTAACTCAAAAGTTGATAACTAAAGACAACAAACTAGAGCACTTTGTACAAATTAAACACTTTGATATGCTTTGACAAATAGAGAGCATTCATTTCCAAAATTCTAGAAGATCATTAAAAGAAAACAAAAACTCCAATAAACAAAGTAGGCGGATGAATTGAAGTACAATACAGAGAAAAGCTACACTTCATCGTTTGCACTCGTTATATATGCTCATATACTACCAAATGGGTTAATTAATTATTAAATACTAGGTGGACCGTTTTTTTTGCACCTGAGTTTATAAGCTACAACGAGTTCATCTTACTAAATTTCAAGTTGTGAAGATCTAATTTCCCTTTGAGATCAATTGCCGTTTCGTAGAAATTCATTTTCAATTACAGGAATGCTTTGTCATGTAAAAAATCATTGGATAAAAAAATTGCCCTATACCATAGATTGAAAGTGCAACGAATATACCAGCTTTTTATCTTAATGGAAGATTTCAGTTCACACGCACACGAGTGGACGCAATTAATTGTAATCGTAATTATGATTTTGCGCAGCTTTTTATATTTCGCTGACGTGTAACAGATTAAAGCTTATTCGCCCCGAAAGAAGTTTACGATCCTTGTTTTAGAAAAGGGCTGGTTCTTGCGCATCGATTTAATCTGAAACCAGGTTGCTTTTTATAAAAAGGCGTTGCTTTGCAAATGTTTTGAATATCAGTTTTTTACATGTAATAAAGAAAATAAACGGACGAGTATGCAAAACACATTGAATTCTTGACCTTGGAAATATCAAGCAAATACAATTAAATAAAACTGACCACATTCTAGGAACTGCAAAGTGATGAAAATGTAAAGACACAATTCCAGGAATGTTATGAAAGCAGCCGGTTTTTCCATACACAATCAACTGAGCTGGCGCAATTCGCACTAGCAGTCGCTTGCAAACCCATCACTTACGTAAAATATTGAACGTTTAAATTGGATTACATTAAAAGTTAAATTTCTACGTCGGATAGAAATCGCGGAAGTGGACGAGCTCGGAATTTGTGGAATTTTTGAGAGGCTCTGGAGTTTGGAATCTAAACAGATTACTGCATTGATTTGGACTGGTTTTTAAATGCTGTAACTTTTGTTATTTCGTAGGCATCTGTTCGTGAAAACCTAATTAGAGCTTTTACGTTGTTTACGTTTTTTGCAATTTCATATTTTTTTGTTTATTGTATCTTCGTGCAATCTGTGTGTACAATAAGCAAGACATATGGTAGTTGGTTTAGGACATGACAGAGTGACATGATCATAATCCAATGATTAACAATTTGTAGTTTCTACATTATACTATATATTATACAGGTGATTTTTTGAGTTCATTGAGTTGAACTCGCCATTGCTTGGTCCATTGGATTATTTGGTCAAGGCTCTGTTGAAGGAGTTGAGCAGCTATAACTGGATCTTCGTGTCTTGTCATGATGATCTTGTCATCTGCAAAGATGGCGGTTAGGGTGTGCTGATTTGCTGGGATGCCCGCAGTGTTACTAGGTATAAAATCGGGCCAAGTACACTGCCCTGTGGTACTCCTGAGTTTATTGGGTGAAGATTAGTTTGGTGCTGGCCAAATTTTACTAGAAAGTATCCTTCATCCAAATATGATCTGAGGATAATGTAAAAGGAGTGAGGTAGAATTTTCTTTAGTTTGTATAGGGGGCCTGTGTGCCACACTTTTCCAAAGGCTTTGGTTTCATCATGAAGGGCAGCTTTGCAATATTGTTTCTCCTCGAAGGCCTGATTTATATTATCAACAATCCGATGGACTTGTTGGATTGTGGAGTGCTCTCTCCGAAAGCCGAATTGGTGATCAGGAATTATGTTTTTGTCTTCTATAGAGCGTCTCAGGGTGACAAGACAGCGTGGAGAGGATAGGGAATGCTTTCCTTATGGGAATTTCGCTCCGACGTTGCCAGTTCTATGCAACGGGTGATGGTATAAATTGACCGAAATAGACGAAAACCAGAAGTTCCCAATAAGTTCTCACACAAAATTTTAATTCAGAAAGCATCATTTGTAGTTCAGATTAATCAGTTTGAGAAAGTATAATTTGTAATTCAGAAACCATTATTTATACAGGGTGATTTATAATAGGTGTAAAACACTTTACTATCTTGTTCCGGAAGTAATTTTAAGATAAAAATGTCATATGGATATAGGTCATATTCCAATTAGTTACAGAACTACAACAGATTTAAATTTTAGTGAATTAGTAATGTTTATTAAAGAACAATTTCAAAACATAAGTAAAAACAAATTGGGATATGACCTATGTCCATATGACATTTTTATCTTAAAATTACTTCCGGAACAAGATAGTAAAGTGTTTTACACCTATTATAAATCACCCTGTATAGAAGATTATAAATAATTAATACCTATATCTTATCATTTTTAAAACTGAAGTAATTTACTGCACATCAGGTTTAACGTCTGCTGTATGCATCAAATTGGTTCTTAATTACAACCATAATGAGGGTGACAAATTTGTACTTCCAAAAGTTTGAGTGATTCATAACTACTTTCTAATGCAAAATAAATTAATAAGCCATTAGGGTAATTTTTGTACAAAATATGTTTAGTCTTCATCTGTTCTCAGAGCCTGTTGACATATTCCATTTGCGATTATTTTTGCATAGTTGTACGATCCTGAAAGAGTAGTGGACTGTAAGCTAAAACAATAATTAATTTCGGTAGCACACGGTTTAAAATATACTTTATTTCACTAAAATTCACGAACGAAAATTATGTACAAGAACCTATAATATAAATCTTGCGACCGACCAGGGCTAACGTCGCTTTGAGTCTGCCCCTTTGAGATTTTAGGGCTGCTATTCATAAAAATGTCCAGATGTTGAACAAGTGGCCGGCACAAAATAGCGACAGTCCTTACACTTACTTCTTAATTCTAAACAATAGTGTTCTATACATTTATCTATTGTTAGTGCTTTTATTGTTGTTTATTGTTGTTTTGACCGCTCAATGGAGGAAATTGTTAAATGGAAACGTGGACAATCTTTGCAAGTTTCAGAAAAGCAAATAGTAATGAATCTCGTCAGTTACCATTTAAATCAAACTAACGATTCGATATCCACTATAATCAAAAAAGTGTCCGAAATGAGTGGCGTGGGTGAAAAGAAGCTTTACAACGTGAGACAAGAGTACACTTCACCAGCTGGACTACTTCCTCCAAAAGAAAGGCCCAAAAAGCGCAAAATTGTTACATCTCGTAAAAACAAATACGACGGAGAAATGAAGAGTGACATTCGCAGAATAGTGCACCAGTTTTATCGGGACAATATACCGCCTACAATAAATTCTGTGTTAGCTGCAGTAAATGGCAATGCGTCTTACCACAGTAGAAAGTTAGAGCAAATTCCGAACAGTACTTCAAATAAAGCCGAAATTCAGGCATGGCTTCGGTCTAAAGATTTATTTTTTGAAGAGGACTATTTAAAAAACGAATTGTTGGAAGTAGTTAATACCTTCAAACGAAACTATGATGGGTATAAAATAGAAGAAATTGCAAAAAGGCACAATGTGAAGATCTTGAGACTCCCGCCCTACCATTGCGAACTGAATCCTATGGAATTGGTGTGGAGTGAAGTAAAAAGGTATTTAATTTAAATATTGTCGTAAACACTGTTTAATTTTGGCATTTATTGAATTGTAATGCAGCAAAAGCTTCCAAAATGTCATTTAAATAAATTTTTAATGTTATCAAAGATCGACACCCAAGATATTATAAATACATAATTAAATTAAACATCCTTTGCTTAATTAGTTTATTGTCCATAATTTTCTTATTTAAAATTATAACATCCACGATTTATCACCATATTTTTAAATTATTTATTATTAATCTTTAAAAAGTAAATTTAATGCACAATTAAGCGGATTTTTTTTAAGGTACGTAGCCGGACATAACACGAATTTTAAGGAGAATGAAGTCCGAAATTTAATCAGTGAAGCATATTTGCGAGTTACGCCAGAAAAATGGAATAACTATGTAAATCACGTAATAGCAACAGAAAGGACAATGTGGGAAGTCGATAATTTGTTAGAAGATATAGAACCAATTATTATAAATATAAATGATGCAGATAGTGATAGTGACATTAATAGTAAAGCGAACAATAGTGACAGCGAGTAGTGATACACGAATTGTACAATTTTTAAACTTTACAATTAAAAATTAAAATCAGTTACTGTTTTTTCCAATTTCTATTTTAAATATATAAACTCGATTGCCGTGAAACACATATTCGTTTTATTTATTTTTACCGGCTATCAAATCCACTAAATTTGGCGAATTTCAAGCTTGTTAAAACCTAATTTTACTCATTAAAAAACTATGACAAATTCCGATTAAAAGAATTATGTGTTTGGGATAACGGAGATCCTACTGTACGTATTTGTTTCGTTCTTAAACTTGTTTGAATGCCACTGACAAAACGTACCAGGTAATGAGGGATTATAGTTAAGCTGTCTCTATTACAATAGCCGGATTTGTTTGTCTGTGATGGGGGCATATTTTCTACAGAACACTTTTGTGGAGACATATGGCATCGCTGTTTCCCATAAGGTCCTGTACTGTCTAGTCACCCTGAGACGCAGTATAGAATTGATATTAGTGTTTTTGATAGGAGTTTTTCCAAGATTTTACCTAGTACAGGGAGTAGACTAATAGGTCTGTAGGAGGTAACTTCATTTGGAGGTTTGTCAGGTTTAAGGATTTGTATTACTTGCACTACTTTCCACTGCACTGTTAAGTAGTCCAGTCTCAAAACTGCATTGAAGATCATGGTTAGCATCACTAGGCCCTTGCGTGGTAATTCTTTGGCTGGTTTTCCAGTAATTTTGTCAAAGCCTGGGGTTTTCTTGGGATTTAAGTTGTACCTGATCGTATTTTTAATTTCCTTTGTTGTGAAGCAATCCATAGGCGGAGTTAGTTGATATGGTGTTTCTAAGGACTCTTGTATTCTCTCTTCATCTGCTGGGGGGCTTTGAGTAGGTATAGGTTGGAAGACGCTCTCGAGGTGTTGGGCGAGGAGTTCTGCTTTTTCCGAGTCGGAGCGCGCCCATGTATTGTCTGGCTTTTTCAAGGGGGGATGGGTTGTCTTTGTACCTTTATTCTCTTTGTTGCTTCCCAAAGAGAATAATTTGTGTCGCTTGTAGCACTCAGGTTATTGAGATAATCTTGGAAACCTTCGTTTTTTAAGTCTTTGATGAGTGTTTTTAGCTCTGACGTTGCTTGATTGTATCTTCTTTTATCGGATGAATTTCATATTGTGCTCCTGCGGGTGTTTTATCTAAAGACGGATTGTGACTATAAATTTACGCAGGAATCCATCCAATTACATTTTTAAAATCTATATTGATTAAGCAATGGATGTGACGCGTAGCTCGATTCCCATAGACTTCGAGGGCCACAAAAATCTAAAGCTGAGCGCAATACGGCTTTGACAATCGTGTAGTCTTAACGCCTAAACGTCCTTAAAAAGAATATGCCTATGCGGCGGAGATGTTCACAAGTCTAACGACGATGCTATTGATTTAATCAAGACAAATACCAAAAAGAAGTCTTTTTTAAAGTATGCGAGCCAGTACCCATTATATATTCATTGTAGATTCATACAACCCGAAAGAGATTTCATTCGCTTCCAGAGAGCGAAGAAAATATGCACACAACAATATATAGATATTTTCATATTGATTTAGGTTTGGGGCTAATTATGTTTTTTCTGAATTTAAATCGGTTGTCATGCATACATTTACAGGCTATCGACTTACCACAAATTTCATTGTGGATCAGATATATGACACCGGTCAGGCAAGGCGATTAGCGGCCTGTTTCATGTCTCATGTGTTCACACACACTCGCTCGCAAGTACACAATAACCAAATTGCATATCCAAGCATGTACTACATTTAGCAACTTGTGTTCTGGATGATACTACTTATAGGGGGTTTTGCGACTACCACGTAGCATCTAGTAGAATATTTCAATCAGGAATGATATTCAAGTGCACCGCTGATGGTGAGATGGACTAAAAATTTTTGAATTTTATTTTAAGATTGTGAGATTAGGTCCTGCTTGGTCTGAAGAGAATTTTAAGAATATTTTCAGTCTGAAAAAACAAGTCGGCCTTGCCAGTGAAGCGAAAACTATTTTTTTTTCAGGTAAACTACCTTTCTGTTCATGATACGGCAAAATTTTGGCAAGAAAATTTTTCCAGAATGTTAAATTATGGTATTATAAAAAAATTTCAGGAAGATATACCTACTTAAATTAAACCGTTAAAATTGTATTTATTAAAAATGACGATTTGTTCTAAGTACGTAGAACTTCCTGAAATTTTGAATGGGTCCATCATTTTTCATTCTGAACGACTTTTCTTAGTAAAATGTTTCCGTATTATAAACAAAAAGGGTAATTTACCTGAAAAGAAAATACAATTTATTTTGTTTAATCTAAAAATAACGGTTTAATGTAAGGAAGTAGATCTTCCTGAAATTTTGTATAGGGCCATAATTTATTATTATGAACAACTTTTATTTGTAAAATTTTGCCGTGTCATAAACAGTAAGGGTAGTTTACCTGAACAGAAAATAGTTTTAGCTTCACTGTCAAGGCCGACTTGGTTTTTAAAAACTGAAAATATTCTTAAAATTCTCTTTAGACCAAGAAGGACCTAATCCCACAATCTTAAAATAAAATTCAAAAATTTTTAATCCATCTCACCTCTTGTAGCATCAATTCTGGGACACACTGTATATTGTCATGATTTGGGTACAAGGGTATAAAAATCAGTTTGAATAGAATTAAAACATTACAGTAATTAAAAATTATAAAGATCAATTTAGATGTGAATTGGGTACTTAAATTATTAATATGCAAGTATTAAAGAGAGAAAATAGAATTTAAAATTTAATAAAATGAGCCTATTTGAGAAACAGAAAGATTCTAACTTAATGTACTATCTAAAAGAAAAATTGGAAAATCATGAAAAATACTTTTTCGAGATAGACTATTGAACATAATGGGTAGAAATCAAAATAAAGCTTTTATAGTATGTTGTATGGAGAAAATAATATATCGTTAAGTAGTTGTAAAAAGTTTTAAACGTGTTTGTTGAATAAAAGGGTTGCAGTTAATATAAAAGTATGCGTGGTATAAAAATAACGAAAATGAAATGTTAAAAGTAAGAAGATAAGCAGAATAAATGGAGGAAGATTAAGAATATGGTGAAAATACTAAACTAAAGCAGTTCTAATCTACAGAAGAAGATAAATAGAAAGAAATACCGAATTAAGTTTATTGTGGGATTACATTTGGCATTGTGCGTCGATTAAGTTGGATTACAACGAGCTATTTACAAGGGAAGAGGGTCGCGGGAAAGTCATTGGCAGAGTGATCATGTTTATGGGGCTTGTTAAATAAGGTCTGGTGGCTTGTCCCTGGTCGGGATTCTTAGTGCTGAGCTGTAGAGTACTTCAGGAGAGTGGTTTGGATTCAATATTGAAGAGAAACAACTACGACTGGGGTCTGTTTGGATCCATGCTGTGGGGGAGCTGTGTGGGCTGATTCCTGAACAATAGTTTTTTCCTGGGTTGGTTCGGATTCTGATTCTGGGCATTTTGACAGTTTGGTTAGGAGTGGAGGCCTTCACCGTGTTTTTGAGTGGAGCGCTTGTGATCAGTAGCAGAGTAAGACGAATTGGTTTCTGCCGAGGAGAGTGATAAGTTCAAATAAAAGGTAAAGGAGTCTAGGCATTAAATAAGAAGTGAAATAAAATAAAGATTAAAAGTGAATTAATTTTAACTAAGGAAGCACTTACTATTTGAGATTGTCATGTAACAAATGTAAAGATCAAGTAGTTGTGATTGAATTTTCAAAGTTGGTTTGACGTAGCCTTTGACAGAAGCTTTTGAGTTGTCATAATTAAAATCGGAACATCAAATTTCAGAATAAGCAATCTAGATAAAAGGAATCTACTCTGATTTTTCAGTCAAGTGCATTTACAGGAGCTAGCCGGATAAATAATTCTTAATATTCAAATTAAATAAATAGTGCTATTTAAATTGACTAAAATTTAAATATAAACAAAAAGTTATAGGCAAAACTACATGGAGCCTTAACCTTATCAATATACAGGGTGTCCCAAAAAGAATGGGACACCGATTAGCCATAGATTCCTTACGTCATAATAAATCGATTAAACCTAATATACCTTAGTAAAAAGTCCCTTCAGTAAGAAGTTATAGGGCCTCGAAGTTCAATTTTTAGTTTTTTATTATTTTGTTAATTTCCCCAAATATAGAGATATAGATTTTAATTTTGGTATACATACTTACTATTATGTACTGCTCTAATAGGAAAATTTCCATAAACTACACTTGACTGTAAGGGGTACTTTACCTATATTTCAAAACTTTTTTTAGCTCTAACTTCGTTATCTGTAACAATTGTTAAAATTTTAGGTTATTTTCTGAATGAGAATTAAAATACACAAAAATTATGTACTGTTAGTTCGTAAGCGTAAGAGCAACCGTTTACCTTAAAATGCCCATCAAAAGTTTTTGGTTGTCATTAAGACGTGCAACTATCAAGTAGCCATGATCACAAAAACAATGGTAATGATTGTAATCAGGTAAACAACAACAAGAAATCAATGACAACCAAAAACGTTTGATGGGCATTTTAAGGTAAACGGTTGCTCTTAGGCTGAAGAACTAAGAGTACATTATTTTTGTGAATTGTAATTCTCTTTCACATAGTAACCTTAAATTTTAACAATTGTTACAGATAACGAAGTTATAGCTAAAAAAGTTTTGAAAGATAGGTAAAGTGCTTCTTACAGTCAAGTTTAATTTATAAAAACATTGTATTAGTGCAGTACATAATAGTAAGTATGTATACCAACATTTAAATCGACATCTCTACATTTGTGAAAATTAACAAAAAAAACATAAAAAATAAAAAATTGAACTTCAAGGCCCTATAACTTCTTACTGAACGGACCTTGTACTAAGGTATATTAGGTTTAATCGATTTATTATGACGTAAGGAATCTATGGATAATCGGTGTCCCATTCTTTTTGGGACACTCTGTATAAAGAAAAGTCCTGACTCACTCACTGACTCATCAAAGCCCAGCCGAAACCTTTGGACCTAGAAAGCCGAAATTTTGCACAGAGATTTCCTTTATGATGTATACCAGGAATAAGGAAGGATACTCCTAAAAACAAATAAGCAAACACGTATTTTGTGATTTTCCGAAAATCAACCCCTTAGGGGATGAAATGGGGTAAATAAGCTTAGAAATCGATATGGGTGTCGTTATTGAGGTTTTTTGGGACGTTGATTGCGAAAATTGCATTTATTTTTACAAAAACAAATTATTTTTGGGCAGAACAACGGTTGCCGGATCAGCTAGTATACCTATACCAACGGATGCTTACCGGATCTAGCTCCAGCTCATATAAGTGTGAATTACAATTGCAATTTGCTCCTCGACCGAAGATCTACTTCACAAGGTATTTGTGGGAAATGAGCATCCCAGGCTATTCGGGTACGTTCGTGGATTACTGGTAATATAATTGATTATCAGTAAGGGCTGCATTTTTAGGCCACTGATACTGTGAAAGGGGCAAGAAAATAGACGAGAAAAACTTTCAAAACGGGTAAGAAAAACTTGAAATAAGCAGTAAACTCTACGAGTAGAAAAGTAGGAATTTTTTTGTCCATTTTCCATCCTCAATAGAAACCTTTCCAGGTATTGGCACAGCTTTTCCTTCTAAAATATTTTTAATACCGGGTGGGCGGATAGGCGAGCAAGCAACATTCTCGAGGCTGAGGCGGCCGGAATGGGTTCGATCCCCAGCGACTACACAGGAATTAAAAAAAATCGACCACTACACCGGGATTTTAAAAAATCGGACGCTCTCCGGCTACCACGCTAATACCTGTGGTAGTCGTTAGCCCTTGGTAAGAGAAGTCTTTCTCACTTTCGACGGGCAAGGTTTCTGAATAAAAGGTGCCCATAGAACCACGTTGTAATTAAAAACAGGCCACTGTACCATAGGAAGACGAATAAGAATAAGAAGTAGAAAATGGAAAGCAGGATATTTACTCAACACTGTTTGCAACTTCTGATATGCTTGTTTTGCTATCTCACCTAGCTATGTTTTCAAATTGTCGGATAAATTTTCTATACTGGACCTGGAAGATATGTTTTTTCGAGTTTCGTAGTAACTTATGCCAATATATAAAAATCTGTTTTAATGAAAGGAATATTATTTTTAAAATTGTTTGCATTGTGACAAGTTTAGGCAATAAAATAGGAATTTTAGAAACAGTTAGGCAGAATAGGCAATTAACAATAAAATAGGAATTTAGGCGAAATGAACCATGTCTCAAAAAACATTTATCTTTTATGAAACAAATTTTAGCCATAGTTTGGTCAAATGTTAGTGGTCACTTCGCCAGATGTCCGCTATTCCCAGGTAAAATAGTGCACTATATTTCGGTACCGATTAGACACCAGCCCAATATGTAATAACAATGAGCAACAACCTAACAAAAGGAACTTTCTTCAGTCTATTCAACAAAACTAACAATAAAACTATGTTCAATTCGGTTGCACAATAGAACTACAATAAACAGCGATTGCAAATCTACTCAAGCAATATTATCTATTACATCCTTTTTTATTAATCCACATAATTACCACAAGCAACACTTCAAAATCACATAAGACCTCTCTTAGTGGAATGCCACTCTCTGTGGTGTCATATTTCACATTAAAGCGCACCAACTGACCGCTTAGATTTTTAAAGCTACCTCCGGTCCCTTAAAATAACTTTAGGTTCGGTTCGGTGCAAATATTTAGAACGTAATATATTTAAGTTGATTTCTTCAATAGCTTATAATCATGAAAATACTAATAGATTGTAGATTACAATATCTACAAACACAAATTAAAAGGATGCTAAAGTAAACACTACAACAATATATATAAAAATCATATCTACAACCTTTCTTATAGCAAACGGTTTTTTATTTTTCAAATATTGAAAGTTCCATTGAAGATTTTCGTATTCCTATATCACTCGGTATAACAGCTACGTGTATAAAAGTGTTTGTCCGTTTATCGTCGTTTACCTTTCGGAGTCGGGGATCATTCACATGGAAGTGCAACGGAAATAACGGATCGCATGCGACCTATAGCTCTGGGGTAACTTCATTCTGGGCTTGCATATATCTATTTATGTGGGTCTTTGCTACGCCACCTCATAAATCGGTTTTATAGAAAATATAGTTACATTGCTATGGACGCAATTTTCAGTTTCAAGAAAGATAGAAAGACTGGTTATGCAATGGTAAAAATTATTCCTTATATTGCGTGTCAATTAGCATTTAGGTTTCGTAGTGTTTGCACAAACTGCATCATTTCATTTAATTTGGTAATTACGATTGTTAGCATTGTGCAGCGGCAAGGAAACCGGTGCCATTTGGAAAATATTTACAAAAATCAATGGAATATGCAGGGAATTATGCAAACATTTACATGCATCAAAGCTAGGCGCCGTAATTGAAAACAGTTGAAAATGTTGAAATACTTATTGTTTTTAACGCTGTTGTTCGGAATCGACCACATTAGCTCGATATCGGTTTTTATAGTACACACAGCAAGGTTCACTCATTTTATTATGAATCGGAATTATTTTTAACGTGAACTTGGGAGTTTTTATGGAACGGTCGTTTGAGTGGGCCGTGCTAAAATTACTCTTTTAGATGTTTAATTAAAATACCTGACTTTTTAAATGTACATTTTACTAATGGAAAACTAAACTGCCCGTTTAAGTAGGAAAAAAATATAAAATCATCAGCCTATTATCGTATCAAACAATTAGTGGAATCTATACACTTTATTTTGCGTCAATATTTAATAAACAGCCGCTAACTGCGCGCATCAACACATCTATTACTGTTTTAAGAGCTAACTTGTAGTAATATCGTAATACCTCAAATAATGCCAATATCCGGGAGTTAGGGCCTCGCAAACGACTTGCGGGAGTCCCCCAGAAATGAATTAGTTCAAAAGTGTAATGTATTTCTTAGTTATCTTTATTTTACTTGAAGCGTTCTTTCCTGGACGTTTGTCTTGCTTAAAACTCAACTTTAACCAGTTGAAATATTCCTCAATTAACGGAATTTACAGCGGTTACTGTAGACCTATAAATCAAACAGCTTTGTGAAAATGTCATTCTTATTATTTGCGAGAGCGATCGCCTCGATTATTCAAAACAGAGTTGTTAAGTTGCAATTTATAAATTCCAGCAGCCAACGCTTTCCCACGAAAATTCTTCCCAGCCAAAGATTCGGTGCACATGCAAGGAACAATGCGCATTCCAGCCTAGAAAGACTAAATGGAAGCATTTTGGGTCACAAGTCACAAGGCAACACTGCCATGAGGAGAATTTCACGGGGTGTTTTGTAATTTGTATTTGCTTCTGAATAATAATGGCGTGCCTGGATTACACGAGGTGCAATTTATAACAATGCGACTCGGCAACGGCTGGCAATTGTAGCTTTTCGAAGAAGTTCAATCGCTATTTGAAGTGTTTTTCTGTAGAATTTGCCGTACATTTTACATTTGTTATAAGACAATCGGAACTGTGTAAAAATATAATTAGAAGCTAAAATTGTAATAATGTAGCTACGACGAATTTTTTAAATTATTAAACGTGAGGTTAGATACACTTTTTATTTCACTAAGAAAGCGTTTGATTTTTTAATGTTTGTTTACAAAACGAATCTTGTTTCAGGGAAACATGGGAAAGGAAAAACATAAAATTCAACGAAAATGGCACCGTGACGTACAACTTACAGAAAATTTTCGTTTTCGACGAAGAGAATTCCGCAGGTATGGAAGATGACTTAATAGTTGTGCCCAATATTCCTATGCTGGTGAGTATTGTTACTTTTTTCAATATTGAGTGTTGCAAACATTTAAATAGATTTTTTATTTCTTTGTATCGTGAGAATTCAGACTGGAGGCAGACTCAGCAAATGTTCAGTTTAGCCTGTAAAGACGAGACCAGACTATTTTATACCTCGGTAGCAATACAGATGTGCAGATAGCTATTGCGATAAAAGCAACTTTCTAAAATTGCTGGGTGCTCCAGCATGGTGCACATAATTGAACGTGATAATTGTTTCTCCAACGCCTGGTGGGCAGGCAGCCCAACCTACAGCTAATTTGACTAAAAATTACAAGTTTCTGTGATTTTTCCAAGATATATTTAAGTTAGACAAGTTTCCTAATATATATATAATATATATGGATCAGCTCTAAAGGCCTTTAAGGCCTATGGCTTGTTGTGTCACTATCTTCCACTGTCCCCTCTGTTTTGCTTTGCTTTCCTAATCAACGATACCGAGTTTTTCTAAATCTTCAACTACACATTTCCTCCAGTCCCTTTTTGGTCTTCCTTTACGGTTCTTTCCATGCGGTTCATCTACCAGCACATTTTTTGGTGACCTGTCATTTTGCATTCTTAGCACATGCCATAGCCATTTAATTCTGGATTGTTTTATTCTGGATATTAAGCTATCATCTTTAAACAGTTCTTCTAACTCCTTGTTTGTTCTTCGTCGCCAAACCTCATTTTCTTTAACTCCTCCATAGATGATCCTTAACATTTTTCGTTCCCACACCTCTATACTTCTGATATCCTTTCCTCTTAAGGTCCATGTTTGGCTTGCGTAACTAACTACCGGTCTTATTATAGTTGTATAAATTCTAATTCTTGCCTTGTATGATATATTTTTATATCTTAATATCTTCATTAATGAGCCTACTCTTCTCGTTCCAAGCATCAGTCTCCTCTCTATTTCACGGTATGGGTTTCCATAGTCACAAAATTCTACTCCCAGGTATATAAAGTTTTTCACTCTTTCCAGGATGTAATTATCACTCTCCACTATTACGTTCAAGTTATCTTGTGTTGTTGTTTTGCTTGACACCATCACCATGTATTTTGAATTTTCTGTATTAACTTCTGCTCCCATTTTTTTGCTACTGATATTAACTTACGAAGTTGTACTTTTAGATCTTCTCTTGTTCTACTTAGGATTGCAAAGTCATCTGCAAAATCTATGTATTGGTGGCTGTTCCTGATCTTCGGAACTGACATTTTCTGACGATAGCTTCCATTACTAAATTGAAGATCACAGGAGAGATTGAATCACTCTGTTTTAGACCGAGATTTGTTTGAAATTCCTCTAATGCCTTCCCCATAATCCTCACCTGTGAAGATGTGTATTTTAATGTCATATTAATTAATTGTATCAATTTAATTGGGCACTTTAAGAATATTAACGCTTTTATCACTTCGCTTCTTTTCAAACGGTCATACGCTTGCCTGAAATCTACAAAGGCTATATGTACTTGTATTTTCTTTCGTTCACATTTTTCTTGCGCCATTTTGAGTGTGAAAATCTGGTCTACTGTTGACTTTCCTTGCTGAAAACCTGCCTGATATACCCCTAGTTCCGTTACTGAGAAATTTCGCAACCTTCTTTCCAATAATTTCGCCAGGATTTTATAGGCTACATTTTGCAATGAGATTGGACGGTAGTTTTCGCATTTCATATGATGCCCTTTCTTAAATACTGGGATTATTACACTTTTTGTCCATTCCCTAGGCATTTCCTGATTTTCTCATATTCTTAACATTAATTTATGGATTCTATCCTGTAGTTGATTCCCACCACACTTAATAAATTCTGCTGGTATATTGTCACTGCCCGAGCTCTTGTTGCCTTTCAATGACTGAATGATATCTTTAATTTCCTCCAGGGTTGGTGGGTTTGGGTGTATGTCGTCCTTACCACCTGCTACTATTTCATGTTGTACTTCCGTAAACTCATCATCTTCGATTGATAGTGTTTCTTTATAATATTCAGCCCATCTTTTTAACACTTCTCCTTCCTCGCCTACAATCTCCCCATTTTTGTCTTGGATGAGCACCGCTCTTGCTTGAAAGGTTTTACTTATCTCGGCTGTTTTACTGAAAAATTGTCTCATGTTCTGCTTACTAAAACTATCTTCTAGTTCCTCTAATCTTTTTTGTAGAAATTCCCTTTTCTTTCTCCGAAGTAAACTATTAACCATATTCTGTGCTTGCCTGTAGTTATCTTCGGTTTGCTGTGTCCTTGTATGCAGTAGTTTTAGTTTAGCTTTCCTCCTTTCCGCTATCACTAACTCACAATCATTATCAAACCATTCATTTTTTTAACGTTTTTCTTGAGCTTTAATTTTTTCTGTTCACTCTGTTTTATACTGTCCTTAATTACATTCCATTCTATTTCTACTTTATTTTGTATCCCTTTCTTCGTTAAGTCCTCTTCTATGCCACTGATAAATAATTCTTGTATATACTTCTCATTTAATCCTTGGCATTCTATTTTACGAGACTGTCTACTTCTCACTATATTTATTCTTGGTATATATTGTTTTAGGTTTGCCCGTACCAAAAAGTAGTCACTATCAATCTCCGCTCCTCTTAACGTTCGTACTACATTTATCGTATAAGCATGGACTCCCTCCATAAGAATGTGATCTATTTCATTAACCGTTTTCTTGTCTGGGCTTATCCAGTTGGCTTTATGAATCTCCTTTCTTGCTAAAATTGTTGACTTGACTATCATTTTTTTTGTTATTGCAAATGTTATAAGTCTTCTTCCGTTTTTATTGCTATTATCATGTTTACTGTTTGACCTAATTGTTTTCTTAAATTCAGGTTCTTTTCCAATTTTTGCATTTAGGTCTCCTAGAACTAATTTAACATCAAATTTTGGGATCAAGTCGTATAATTCTTCTAACTCTTCATAATATTTTTCTTTTATGTCTTCGTCATCGTCTTCCGAAGGAGCGTGTACATTTATCACACTTATTTTACGATATTTTCCTCTCAGTCTAATGTAGCTCAGTCTCTCACTTATTTTCCTCGTTTCTATTAGTGCATTTTTTAGTGTGTTCTTTATCATGAATCCTGTGCCCAATCTGTTAACCTCTCCCCCAAAGATTAGGAACAGATAGTCATTTACATCCGTTATTTGTGTTCCTTTAATGTTCGTTTCTTGCAGACACAATATATCAACTTTATATTTCACTGTTTCCTTTACTAACTGCTTCAAAGCTCCTTCTTTGTTTAATCCTCTCACATTCCAGGTTGCTATGTGTACCTTATCCTCCATACTTTTTTCACTTTTGATACCAGATTCTGTTCTCCTTGCAATGCCTAACTGATCTATTATTTTCACCCAATTTCCATTTGATTTTATTCCTGCACTCTTTGAGAGCTGTCTCAATTTCTCTTGGGTATATTGCAATTTACTTCCCTTTTTGCAGAATTTATGTCTCTACAATTTATTCTCAAGGTCCTTTAACGTCTGATGTAATGCTTTCCTTTCTTTGTCTCTTTCGTCTTCATTTCTTTGTATTTCAGCCTTTAATTCTGTCAGTTCTGATATAAATTCACTAAAAGTAAGTTTTAGTTCTCCCATCCGTAATTCTGTTTGTATTTTTCCAATCTCTGATTTTATCACTTGTAATGCCCTTTGAAATCCTTAACCTTCCATTTCTTTCGATATTAACTCGTACCACTCTGTATTATATGTATTAAATATCACCTCTGACGTAGATGTGGATTCCGCGGTCTTTTACCCGGCATAACCTTCATGCGCTGTACGTGCATGCGCGTTATTTACACTCGCTCATCTGCGATTATGATCCTTATTACTTAGCGTTATCCTTGGGAAAAGTACTTTACTCCTATTTGTAATTCACAAACGTTTACACTTTCCGCGTTATCTTTGGTTTCCAAACAACCTGTACCCTTTTCTCACCACTTAACACTTAGTTCCACTTAATTTCTCACGTTTGGATCGTAGTTAACACTATTAACCTTAAATTGTGTGACGGAGCCGACTCGTCGGTAATCGCGTCGCCACATCGCCAGACAAGTTTCCTAATGCCGAACTTTAATCAACTAAAATGAACCTTTGCGTAGTTTGATTCTTCTCAAATTAAGAACGACAATAACTTTCAAACATTCTTACAGAGTGCAACGTCACAAGCCAAGCATTCAACCAGGTTCTTAAGGCTCGCAATGGCCAATATTATGGATATTTTAAAAATTAAGCCGTTTGTAGAGGTGTCCGTAGGACAGCTGCTGTGGGGCTACGAAGACCCCCTTCTGAAGCTCTCTAGAGAAGTACTTCCGAAAGGACAGAAAGTTCCTGACGAAGTATTTGGACTCATGTACAATGTATGTTTCTTCCTTCTTTTTCCACTTTTTATGTGAAGTCTATATCCAACTTCAGCTCTAAACGTGTTTTCTTGTACAGAAAAATGGTACGTCTCCAGACAAGATAACGATATTCACAGGCGCGAACGACATCACTAAGTATGGGTTGATTGATACTTTCAACGGCAAGAGCCACCTAAGCCACTGGCTCACTGACGAGTGCAACAGTCTCTTGGCTTCCGACGGGTCTATCTTTCCACCCCAAATCACCAAAAACAGCACCTTATATATCTACGAGAAGGATCTCTGCCGAACGTTGCATCTCAAGTAAGCCATCCAGTCATGGCTTAGCGCAAGCTCTTCTCTAACTTCGACTTTCAGGTTCGAGAAGGCGGTTGAGCGCAAGGACAAGGTTCCGAGCTGGAGGTTCAGCCCGCCCGAGGACGTGTTTGGTAGCATCACTGAGAACCCCGACAACTTTTGCTTCTGCCCCCATGGCCCACCCTGCTCTCCCTCCGGGATGTTCAATGTATCCTTGTGCCGGTTAGGTAGGAGCACTAGTTGGTATGAGAAATGTACCTGGTTGAATTGTTTTGTTTGCAGATTCTTCGCTAATAATGTTGTCGTTCCCACACTTCTACCTCGCCAACGATAGTTACAGGACTGCCTTTGAAGGCATCTCACCACCTGACCCAGAAAAGCATAAGTTTTACATGGATGTTCAACCAGTAAGTACAGTAATGTTTTATATGTTTCAAACAAAAAGCAAACTTGGACACACCATCAGACAATAGTTTTACAATTAGTAGGAAGATAATTGGAATTTTGACCTCTATCAACTGAATAATACTTTTCCATATATTTACAGCCATCCACTATACATTTTTATCTTATATATAAGAATAGAAGTCCTGACTCACTCACTCATCAACGCCCAGCCCAAACCCTTGGACCTAGAAAGCTGAAATTTTGCACAGAGGTTCCCTTTATGATGTATACAAGGAATAAGGAAGGATATTTCGAAATTCAACCCCTAAAGGGGTAAAATGGGGGTTCCAATTTTGTATGGAAAAATAATATTAAATAGACATTTTGACTTGAAACTTCGTAGGAGTACTCCTAAAAACAAATAAGCAAACACGTATTTCGTGATTTTCCGAAAATCAACCCCTTAGGGGGTCCCTAAATAAGCATAAAAATCGACATGGGTGTCGTTATTGAGGTTATTTGGGACGTTGATTGCGAAAATGGCATTTGAAATTTGGCAGGCAGAATTCTCATAGGGAGTACGTATCCGCTATGAAAGGATTTTTGAAAATTCAACCCCTAAAAGGGTAAAAAAGGGGTTCGAATTTTGTAAGATCAAATTTTGAACTAAGTCATTCAAAGTTTTTAAAATTTGTCCCCTGAAGGTGAAAATAGAAAATAACGGGACGGGAGGGGACGGGACGGGACGGGAAGGAAAGGGATAGGTTGGGAGGGGAGGGGAGGGAACGGGACTGGACGGGAAGGAAAGGGAAGGGATAGGATAGGAGGGTAGGGAAGGGGACGGGACGGGACGGTGACGGGGTCGGAAAAAGAGGCGGGGACGGGGAAAGGGACGGGAACGGGGACAGGGACGGAGAAAGAGATGGGGACGGGGATAGGATGGGATGGGATGACAAAAAATAATTAGTCATTATTTAATACACAAATAACGAACCTCGCGCGAACGAAGTAGCGGGTAACAGCTAGTGTTACATAAATGTAAAAATGCAGCAAATTTTATCATTTTAACCGTGACCTATTATCTTATTGTTACACACTTTATAAAATAAATAAATATTTTAGGTTCATGCCTAGGTAATAAGTACCTGCACTTTAACCCTCAACCGGACAAGTTATTTTACTAACATAACTGAACAATATGCGTCTGCCAGAAACATACTTGTTGTAAGTCACTTAAAAACTAAAACATAGTAGGTACAGTCGCGGAAACATAAACCGGGACAAGTCCTATAGGGCCATTTTTCACTATTTAAATATTCTAATTTGCCTTTCTAATTGGTTATGAAATCATATCTATCATGTGCCAGTGAACCAAAGTAAACTGGTTAATGCAATATAAGCAGCTTGGGATAACATCAACAATGAGTTCATTCAGACAATTTAACTTAGGCAAATTTTAGTGTCTCGCTTTATATTTCCGCAATGGTACCTGAACGATATTGAGGTTATGTGAAAAATTCAAGTTACTTTATTATCTCCATTCACATAAGTGATTGACCACTTAGTACCTATGTGTTCGTAGTATTGCATATGTTTTGTAGTAATAATGTATTGTTTCAGATCACTCAAGTTATCAATTGTTTTTTAGTTTACAGGGGTTTTTGGAAATTTCGGCGAAATATTGTTATAAAACAGAAGTGTATGTTGCTAGAACTCCAATATACGTGACTCTTGTATTAGTATATTAACAAAAATTTAATTTTGTTGCTGTAAAATGTTTCCTTTATTTCTTGGGAATTCCGTGCCTGGATGATTCAATGGAGATTTGATTGCAGGTTACACTCTTGAGTATTTGGAAATAATAAATACTTTAATGGATAATAACAATTCTTTAATAAAATTCAATATTTTTGAGATATATACACATCGTTGCACAATGCATACAAAAATACATACAGTGCATGCGTGCAGCTAGCGTGGTAACAGTTAAAATTGCTGGTCAAGACAGAGCTTCGTGAACAAATGAAGTAACCTGGTTCTTACCCCTGGTCATGTTTTATTGGCTCTGTCAGATCGCATCACTGAATGACTTATTGGCCCCCTGACTCGTCCGTTGATTAGGTTGAAACTCCTTACAAACGAAAGTGCTAACTGCCATTGCGTCAGTGAGAGGATTTATGACGCCTACGCGTATCTGCCCAGTTATACTGGAGTCCCCTGGTTCTTGAAAGGGTTCTATTATCTCGACCCTAAAAAGGTAATTGTCAATCTGGCAGTTCGGGTTGCCTGCTGTGTTTGATCGGCGCTCCTGCTGGTCAGCAAGGCACATTAATTCGTCATACTCAGGTTTCTAATTGCACACACTGCCACTGTTTCTGCGGATGTTGTCCATCACTCGTGGCACTCTTTATATTGTGTTTATGATGCTTTTCACGCACTCTCACCTAGCGTGCCTTCTAAGCAAGCCACCTTCTGATATAAGACGGTCAGCGCATTTATCGGAAGTTTCTCTAGCAGGAGTGATTGCGTTGCGCCTCTGCCAGTCTTTCGTACGAGACAGTTTTTCTAATAGAAGTTCTGCCATCAGTTCTTGTAATTTGATATGTATCCTTTCTGGTTTTATTTCGTATTTGTCTAATTTTCAACATTCCTTAATAATATTATTGTACTGTTTTGGTATATGCATTCTATCATTTGTCTTTGCATCACGTTGAATTAGTACCAACGCAGAAATGCAGACTTCAAATGAGAAAATTCTGATAAATTGTTCAAAATCTTCCACTATCTACTAAAGCAAATAAAACAGAAAAAGACTATCATCCTAACAAAAAAACTATTTTATAGATTGCTTAAAAACCTACGCACAGGAAATAAACATGAGAAAATTAAAAAGATAAAAACGAAGAAGGAATACTGGTAAGAAAAGAATAAGAAATAATAGAGTGCTGGAGGAACTGCTACCAAAAGTTATTATGTCCAGAAGAAAACGACAGTAATGGGCAAGAAAGGGAGCAGTATATGCCTAGAGATAATGCACCAGTGATAGAGACAACAGAGCTAGAAGAAGTTGTTGACAGCTGGACATGATTGCAGTGTGGGCAAAATGGAATTAAACTACTCACAGAAATATTAAATAAAGTCATGAAGGTAAACAAATTACACAAAGACTGGGAGATATGTATCATACTATCATATTCAAGAAAAGAAGTTCAACTGAATGGAGTAATTATTGTGGTGCAGTGCTTCTAAGCGTATCTTTCAAAGTGTAAAAACTAATTCTTGAACAGAGAAGGTGGATTTAGAAAATCTAGAAGCATCCAAGACCACAGATTCATGATTACACAACTAATAGAAAGATCAAAGCAAACCGGCAGAAACATCTATATAGTATTAATAGCTACAAAAAAACCATTACATGGAGTCCCTAGGAAGATAAATAAACAATCTCAACAATTTACAGCAAACGAAGATCAAGGTTGCTAAGGAAACATGGATTAGAGGAAAATGTCAAGAGATAGAAGTTCTGCAAGAAAAACATGATAACTTCAACCTATACAAGAAAGTTAAAGAAATGGCAGGAACATGGCAGAAACGATATGCAAATAATATATTAGTAGACGAAAACAACAAAATAATCATAGATTCCGTGCAAAAAATGTTAACTTGGAAAAATTACCTTCAGAATCTCTTCAATGACAACAGATCACTGGAATTTGAAACACGCAATAACGATGAAGGGCCAGACATTCAGATAGATGAAGTTAGGAAAGCTATCCAGTTATCAAAAACAGGGAAAGCGATGGGTCCTGACGAAATTCCAACAGAAATGCTGAAGCTACTTGATGAGACTGGCTTAAAAAGGTTAACAGAATTAATTAATAATATATATTCAACAGGAATAATACCAAAGGAATGGTTAATTTCTACCTTTGTTACCTTACCAAAAAGAAAAAATGCCAGAAAATGCAACGAATTTAGAACAATAAGTCTAATGAGCCACACTCTTAAAATACTACTACGCATTGTACACCAGAGGATATACAATAAATGTGAACAAAACATTACGGACACACAGTTCGGATTTAGGAACAACTTGGGTACGCGAGAGGCATTGTTCGGAATCAATGTTCTTTTACAACGGTGCAAAGACGTAAACAAGAACGTTTATTTGTGTTTCCTCGATTATAATAAGGCGTTCGATACTGTAAAACACGAAAAGATGTTATCTATATTAAACGATTTAAACTTAGACAATAGAGATATTAGACTAATCAGAAATCTGTATTGGAATCAAAAAGCTAAGATTAGAATAGGAGACCAGTCATCAGAAGAGTTTGACATAGTCAAAGGTGTCCGCCAGGGTTGCGTATTGTCACCGTTGTTGTTTAATCTATACTCTGAAACAATATTTAAAGAGGCGCTCGAACAATGTGATAAAGGAGTCGTGATCGGAGGAAGAATAATTAATAATCTAAGATACGCGGATGACACGGTACTACTGACAGAAGAAAGAGACGATATGCAGGAATTACTGAATTTAGTTATTCAAAAAAGTGAAGCGTATGGATTGACTATAAGCATAAAGAAAACGAAAACTATGGTTATCACAAAACAACAAGTGAATAATCCACACATAACAATTAATAACGAAGTATTACAAAATACGAGATCAATTAAATATTTAGGCTGCATACTAGATGATCAATGTACGTACATGACAGAGGTGAGAAGTAGAATCGAACAATCAAGGCAGGCATTTATAAAAATGAATAAAATTTTGTGCAATAAAAATTTGAACTTAGATCTAAGAATTCGTCTTGTACAATGCTGCATATTTTCTACCCTCTTGTATGGTGCAGAATGCTGGACAGTTAATAAAGCAGAAATAAAAAAACTAAATGCTTTTGAAATGTGGATTTACCGTAGAATACTAAAAATACCGTGGACAGACAGAGTGCGAAATGAGGAAGTCCTTCGAAGATTAAACAAGGATATGGAAATAGAACTTACCATCAAAAGAAGGAAATTGGGATACCTGGGACACTTGATGCGACATGAACGATACAAAATTTTGCAAGAAATTATGCAGGGTAAAATAGAAGGAAAGAGAAGTGTGGGACGAAGAAGGACTTCATGGATGAAGAATTTAAGAGACTGGTGCGGAAAAAGTAGTGTTTCCTTGTTTCGAGCCGCAGTGAATAAAGTACAGATGGCGCTATTGATCGCTGACCTCCGATAGGAGAAGCATTACAAGAAGAAGAAGGCGTAACACAATGAGGTGTTTTAAGTCCATCTTTAACACGATCATGGACGATATCATTAATGAGACCACAACTACCACAAGTAAATAATATGCAAGGCACAGAAATTTAACACCAGTGTGGATTAAAGAATGTCTTTTCGAGACCATATAGCAATTTTTGCAAGTAATGAAAATGATCTGCAGAAAAACTTAGCAAGAGGGGATAGAAATTTAAAGATGAACAATGATAGGACACATTTCATTGTTATAACAAGAATTAATTGAAACAACATGGAATTAAACGAAAAAAGACTAATGCAGGTAGATACAATTAAATATTCTAGGTGTACAGATGAATAGTAGAGGGGATCTATAAATATAAATATCAGCAAAAGTTTGAACGCACTGAGAAGAACATTTATAGGTGTAGCGGGCATACACTACTACATGCAGTGGCGATAAATAACCCTTGCAAAAAAATCTGAAGGATCCAGCACAAATTCTGGGAGGAGAAACTTTCGGTGGATTTGCTGACCGTCATGTGCCAGCAGGAGGTTCGCATGGAGATTGGCAAAAGCCACTAGTGATTTACAGTCTTTGTAAACGCAATTTGAGGAGGTTTGCGACTGACAACCTCCGTTAATGTAGTGTCAGTACGCGCTGTAGTTAATACAAGTACGACAAATTAACGCACCTTGCAGCATTCTGGCACCGCAGGGGCGTCGAACATGCACTACTGGGATTCCCATTTTTCCAGAAGGATATTTACCTAGAAAGCACAAAGACAATAAAACTCTCGTAGGGGTCTATAAATTCTCCACTGGCGCAATTGGACAGAATTAAATATAAACACGATCGAGGATACGAAACAGGCATCCTTTACTCGTTATTTTTTACGTCGTCATCCACCTAGCTTTGTCTTCACCCCTGAGACTTCACTGTTAGCGCGCTAGTTATACATCGCGCACTATACTTATTTGTGTACCTATTTGCGCATTGATTTGTATATGTGAAAATTATAATAAAATTGATTAATGCATTGTTGTTATCCACAACGTATTTATTGATTCTACTGACGTGAGTGTAAAGCATCAACCAAATTGTCAGACACGGCAGCTAAATACTAAATAGTGAAGACGCACGTGTTGAGAAAAGCTAAAATGGAGATCTGTAAAATAGTATACGTTTGCCATCACGAAATATGTTTCGCCGCGTAATTGCACTGTTATCTCAAGGCACACTCTAGATCACCTACTTGGTTTGGGCCGCAATATGCAGCAGCACGCTATTCTTGCAGATTCCAACAAGTTAAAACCAACTTCTTTTGAATTTAAGAATGTAAATCTGTAGCTTTACACCTAGGGCAATCTTCTTCGCCATGCTACAAGACGGGCCTCTTGCTCTTGATTGTCGTTCGCTTCAAGGGGTGGCACCACCTTGCTCAGCGATGGTTACAACTTGTATTTGAAAGCGCTGTCTTTTGGGCTCGCTGAGACCTTTTGGAAGTCAATCTCTTGAAAATGGAGCATTAATTCAGTGCCTCGCACTGTATGTACTTTACTGGGCGTTGGCAAAATTTGGCAGCGCAAATGAGCGAACTGACCACCTCAAGTTTCGCACCATGAATGAAACCTTGCACGCTCAAAACACTTTTTACTTGGTTTACAGATGACAGAAAGCACCGCATGCTGGCAACAGTTTAAAGCCTAACTAAACTTACTTACAAGTAACTATTACAATACACAAACGTACAAATTGGCTGTAAATTAAAAGAGTATTAATTATAGTCAATGAGCTCAGGTGGAATGAGGGCAAGTCCCGTTTCAAGATGCCTTTGGTAACTTTTGGCATAAGTGTGTTGACTAGTTTGCCAGGGGCTTTTTTCTCCACTGGATTCACTGTCCATTTTACCATATTTCTGTATGATTACCAGTATTTTTCGCTTTTTCTTTATAAATGGTTTGCCATAAGCTAACCAGATATAGATATGATACGTTTTTTCGGACTTCTTCCACTGTCTAGGGTGTGATTTACATCCTAGACAGTGGACCACTGCCAAAAACTGACATTCAGAGAACAACAGATATATATAGCTGAAGTAAAAATATCGTGAGCGATATTGGCAAAAATCTAAATACAAATTTCTGCTGATGCATCTAAACACATATCAATATCTATAAAATGTACATAAAAAAAATAATGAAAAAATCCAAGTGCTTAAATTAATTCTTAAACAATGGCTCGTTTTCTTCTAAGAAGAAAGCCGAAGTTTTAACCCCTTTATCCATTCTTACCATGTAAACAACTTCTGCATTTTTTTAAATTTTCAGCTGACGGGAACTGCAATGTCAGCCAGGAGCAGATTCCAAATTAATTTAGCTGTATCACAAGTTTCCGACATAAAACAGGTGGCCACCTTTCCCGACATAATATTCCCCATTATGTGGTTCGAAGAGGTAAGTCTAAATCACACACAATGAAATTCAGACATGCTAACAATTGATCATTTCTAGTCTGTCGATGGACTTCCTGATGAAGTAACCCAAACAGTCAAAGGACATGGCGATGAGCAATAGACGCTAAGACAATATAAATTAATTTTACAAAAATTGTGTTTGGTAAATAAAGCCATAAATTGAAGTTTAATGCTATACGTATTGAGTACTGCTTATATTTGAGTCCCAGCATGCATGACTGGTTTCAGCATATCGGCTTCGAATTGTTACTTTAGTACCCTGTCATGACCTCTTCCAATAACTGTGACAATACTTCTGACGTACTTTTTAAATTATGACTCGTTTTCTTCTAAGAAGAAAGCCGAAGTGTTAACCCCTTTATCCTTTATATCCCACATGCAACCCTGAATATTTGCGCATGCTAAGTAAGTGCGACTGTTTATTTTTCTAAAGTTTTATGTAGATAACAATAAAGTATTTCAAATGGGCATGGAGTACCTGGAACTAAGTCATAATCATGACTATGACTGTTGTAATGCAACATGCAAGCGCATGCATAATTAATTTTAAATTCAGTCAGTTCAGAATTTAGTAAGATCAATCGTATGAATGGGTGGTGGTAGTTGAGATAGTAACAGGGTTACTATGCTATGAGTGATTTAATAGTAGTAAAATAATATTGACTTGAAGTTTGGGAAAACTCGCGTTGAAGGTTCAATTCCTCTCAATTGTGAATAAATAATAATTCTAAAGTTATATACACAGTGGTAAAAATGGCTTGTCCTGTGGTATCATTTCATATAATAATATCAGATTATTAGAATAATAAAGTCAATGTTAAAAATACCCTTGAATTAGATTTTTCTATTGTGAATGCAATCGATTTAGCAGTCATTTAACGTAGTTTCAGTGCGTAAGTGATTGTGTCTTGTGCCAATGGATTGGTTTTCTATTATAAAGAATAGAAATATTAAGTTCAACAATGAGCTTTGGATCTGGGACAACCAGGTAATTGCAAGCGTGGGTGTTTAGCAAGGCAGAGGGAGTTTCAAAGTCAGGTATCTCTGAAAAAGGCAACAAAGGTCAAGGAATATTTGATTGAACTTTCCATGTTGGTTATCTTAAAAAGTTTAATGTGGAATAATTAGAAAACACTGTGTAATTAGATTTAGTAACTGTTTATATAGTGATTAATTGAAATTATTTTATAAATTTAACGGTAAATCAAGTACTTGAACATTTTAGGTTGTGGTAATAACAGATACGAAAATTATTTTGGTAGAATTCTCAGTCATTGACCACCCGTGACAAAAGGGTTACAGCCAGGTAACATTCCTAACTGTAAAACTTACCGTTGCACTTTCCGCCTAACGTGAATTTTGGCGGCTTCAACGCCATGATATAACGGGACTGCGAATTCTTCAAAGGGATATTCACCCATTTCACTATAAGAAACAGGATTCTGAGTAAGCTCAGATCAGTTAGACCCCAAATCCTCGGTGAGTACGAATACTTTGCATGTCGCATTACAATAAACGGCTCTGCCGGATTTCAAGCGTTTTTGTTCTGGACTCAAACCATCCACGCATGCACGCACCCATAGAATTTGAAATTATCTTTTTAGTTATTTATTTAGATTAATAATAATTTTAATAGATAGTGTAAAATGTCAACGTATTTTGGATCAAGCCATTAAAATTGATTTTGAAGGTTAATTGAATTTTCTTGTGTACATCTCAGATCAAATAAGATAACTGCCAAGTTGTTGAAACGTTAAAGAGAAATATTTTTGAAGGTACCTGAATTGAATACTAAATTTAAGTAAATAATATTATACGGCTTATAATGGATGTCTAATAGAGAAAAGCACACATAAGTAATATGGTTAATATCAACACATCTATTTAGCTGATGAAAAAGAGGACTCATTGTTTTATGACAGTTAGTCGTGGTTATAGTAATATCAGCTTGACAAAAGTTAAATGTCAAAGTTTTAAGTTGTAGTAAACGTCAAAATCATATATATTGTAATGAAAAGCTCTAAAAACCACACGTTTTGCCGTGCCAATTTGTAATGTTTCCCTTGTTAATTGGAATGAAATCGTATGAATAAATTAAAAATTTACCACACACAATTCTTGGATTGATTTAATAAGTTACTATTATGCTCTACTCAAAGTTTGTCTGTCAGTAAATTTCGACTGGTTAAAATTGAAATGTAATAATTAATTACACAATTATATGGTTGTATGCCCCTCTTTCTATTTTATTCAATTCCAATTATCTATTACGCTAGCTCAATGGGACAACATAAGCTCTTTCTCAGGATAGGTTCCGAAGTGGACTATATTTTTTTATAATTGGATCTGAATTTTACTATAGCCAGCAGTTCTAAATCAGTAGTTTAAATACGCGACTTTAGTTCAAATATTCACAATCTGTCAAATTACAAAATGTCCGCCCAGTGCAGATAGCGATCCTTGAAAATTTAAACTCGTAAAAATATGAGAAATATGAGAAATGGTCAAGCAAATATTCAAATTTTCGCGCGTGGCAACAATTAACACTGTTTTGTTACAGTAGAAAAACCGGGCCTTGCTTATTTCGTGAGGTAGGGGAGACGCTTAACTTGCATTTGTTTCTGCGACTTCCTGTGGCCCCTTGAATTTCCGCTAACCACAAAATTCGATGACGCCTTGCGAATTACTGGAATTACGGCGTAGCTGGACCCTGGGTAATGCGCTAGACTTGTTCTCAAGCCCTTAATCTTGGATTTTAACAGCTAACCGGAGCCCCCACACTTAATAACTCAGAATCCTATCTCGTTAGTTGCTCGTAAGCTGGTTGAAGTGACGCTTTTGATATTTCAGCTTCTGGGACTGCTTTCCTGGCTGCAAATTCCTGTCGGGATCCTCCTGCACACTCTGCTGACCTCTTGTTTTGGATGCTTTATTCGCTGGTAGATGGGCCTCGAAATTTTGAGTTGAACGGCTGCCATTCCTTCTTCGCAGATGGATTGGAGAATTTCTAAATTTTATGTGGCGGAAACTGTTGCAAATACTTGTACAGGCACTCCGGAACTTTGGCAATAAAATGCAATCCTTTTTTTAAGGTAAAATGCTCGTTTAATAGTTTAAAATGTATTTCAAAGTGGAGCACAAAACTGACAAACTTGTAATAATTTTAATTCGATTGTTCTCCCCGTTTTTAACAATAAAGCATCAATTTGCTAGGATACGGTGTTATGCTTATGTTAATGGAAGTTAGGTTTGATAATTAAAGGACATAAAAGGAAATACATTTGAGTACATAGATTAGAATTAACATTTTTCTTAAAATCTAGATTATTGTTTTTTTTTCTTATCTAAAATTGTTCTATTGCGTCGCACACACAAACTTTTTTCATTATTTTATCATTATGCTTTGCACAATGTTTATTAACTATTAATGCACTGGTATATTCGAGTTCCATACTTTTCATTCGTTTACTTCCTTTCCTGTTACCTGCTTCTCGAATTGTTCTTTGCAATGTTCTGTTATATAGTTCATTCAAATTCAAGATAGAGCAAAATATGCAACCCAAGTTACAAATATCAGCGGTCAGTTGATTACTAATTTGATTTTATTAAAATTTAGATCAGAGAGATATGGCTTTGTTGCTGTCTTGATGAGTGTCAAAATCAAATTCGAGGATAGCAGGTTAGGTTTTGCGTCAGTTCGTGTCAAAACTGCTAACCTCGAATTTGATTTTGACACTCATCAAGACGGCAACAAAGCCATATCTCTCTGATCTAAATTTTAATAAAATCAAATTAGTAATCAACTGACTGCTGATATTTGTAACTTGGGTTGCATATTTTGCTCTATCTTGAATTTGAATGAACTATAGGTACTGCTTAATTCACCTTTCAGATTCCTCACAATTTTCACTATGCTTGACTTTATTGAAAACTACGCTCCTTTTAAAATGCACATAACAATCCTTTTGTGTCCATTAATTTCTTTCGGTCTGGCTTTACATTATGCACAAACCTATTTTAATATTCTAATTTATTTAGAAGTCAATTTCGAACCCTGTGAAAATAAGCTTTGCCTTTGCGTTCCTTTCTCGACTACTTTACTGTTTCTCACATCTCATTGTCAATGCATTTAATATTTTACTTTAGTTTAACATTGCAATTATATAAAACATTCCAACTCTGTGCTTATTGAATCGGTCAATTATCCTGCACTGCAAACAGAGCCAAGTTGTGGGCCTAATACCATCTCAATATACGTTTCTTATGATTCATGAAGCTTTCATTAATTGAAGTAAGTTAATTCTAAAATAAATGCTAGTAAGTTTATTATATTGAGATAGATTCAATACAAATTCTCATGTAAACCACCAAACAAGATGCTATATTAAGAATGAGAGTATATTTTTAATATAACAGCCAGAAAGGTGCCTAAAGAGCAGGGGGATATTACAAATTGGCACCATCAACGTGGAGCTAGAATAGGGTATATTGTAAATTGCCCTGCAACGTCGGAGTTAAGATACAGGCAATATTACAAATTGTCGACCAACTTTGCAATATCCCGATACAGGAGATATTACACCGTGATTGGTCGAAACAAAGTTACAAGCATCTGAAAATCAAATCTTTTCAGAATTGTCAGTTTGAGATTCGGTATGAATCCTAAAACTATAAAAGGAAAATCGATAAATCTTTACCTTTCATTTGCGCCGCCATTTACGCAACTTTTCAATCTGATGTCTTTGGGTACTCAGTTTGTATTTCGCGCGCTAGCGCTACGCCCACTTTTTTGGGTTTGCGTTAGAAAAGTTCTAAGAACATGCAATTGTTTCGAAGCGCGTCCTTTTCAACCTCGCTCGGCGAAACGACAAGATGTCGGTTTAGCGGATAGAGATTTTGGAGAATTTTTGGGCTGTCGTTGGTTTTGGTTGTGTAATGTTTGCTTACGCTTTTGGGGTGGTTTTAAGTCCCCGAATTTTATTATGAGGAAAGTTTTGTCCGGGGTGAGTAGAAAGTTCGCTTTGAAATTGTATTTCTTGTATGCTATTGCGGACCTTTTCCTCTCTCATAGCAGCCTGAGCATAAGTTACAGCTGGTTATCGCTTCCACGGGCGGATGCTTCATGCGATTTTGGGCAGGTATTTTGGATCTTCGGGGCCGTTTTTATCCCTGCTGCGTGCGCTTTTAAAGCACAGGAAGCCACCAACACGGAGGCCAGCCTCCAGGTCTAAATTGTATCTACCGTCGTGTTGTGAATCCATCCAAGCCACCAGTTTTCTGCCGCACGAATTTGAGCCAAAGGGTTTCGGAAACCGTGGCGTCGTCGGCTTTGAGTCCACATCTAGAAGCGCGTATTACGTTTCCTTCGAAACCAAGCAACACCAAAAATTGATGCGGTAATTTTTGTCTGCCCATCGATTTATTTTAATGTGTGCAATAATACTATTGCCAAACTTGTGCATGAAACTGAAAGTATTAATTGTAATCTGAGGTATCTCATATTCTTATTGCTAAATTATTAATCGTAACAAATAATCTGTGGCAACCTAGGATTGTGATTTTGGATAAATATTGTGATCTATGTACTGTGGTTATTCTGCAATTATACTGTGGTTTTGCCAGCTATGACGGTTTAATTTAGTTACGGCTATCTATCTTATTTCAAGCTTTTCTTTAAGGAACTGTATTTTTGTATAAGCTATTTGAGTTTACGAATTCTTGTTTGGGTGCACTCGCCTTTATTTGATAAAAAAAATCGTTTCCGCGCTAGGCATTTCTCCCTTGTTGTGTTCTACCTACTAATCCTTTAAAGACCTGTACGCCTTCTTTGACTGTGCTGGCGGCGGGAAATTGTACCCGAGTGTACATAAGTAAATTTTCTGGATGATTGACCAACGAATTAAAATTAGCTAACAAAAAGAAGTGGCGCCACAACGTTTGGGGCCTGTGTTTTTAATTGTGTATTCGCATTTCAAAGTTTTGTTATTTAGAATTTTAACCGTAACAAAACAAACCTCATTTTCAATCAGGTTGTTAGAGTGTATTCTTTTTATTGAAGCATCTATTAAGATTTGTGTATGCTCCTAACAATAATTTTAAGAGTCGTAGATTTTTATATTTATGTTTGTCTTTGAGAGAAAACTAATGTCGGGCCGCGTTACTAAATTTTGATAATTATATATCGGATAAGTGGTTTGGGAAATTTCTACACCTGAACACTGGTGCACACATATATTTATACTACTATATTGCTAGCGGTTATGAGTGGGGAGGTCACGTAGTAAGTGAGACAGGCAACCAACTCTTCAATGTATATGATGAGCTGTGAGCAAGCGCGTCGGCGTCGTCCGCGCGGTGAGGAAGTGGTCAAGTTTAAAATTTGCTTCTAAAGGCGGAGTTCGAATTCTCAGGCATGCGCACGAGACGCTTTATACTCAGTGTGAGATTATGTCGGTGCCGTAATGTTTTCGGCCGTTTTCAGGTCCTACTAGCAATATATGTATAATACATATATGGGACCACCGCGTTTTTCCAAATTTATCAGTAAGCTTGATTTTGATATTGATTATTTAATTAAGTTATTGCAAAGCTTGCTTCTTTCGTGTCCCTTTACGCCTCCAGTTGGTAGTTAGCTTTTTGTTATCAGCCATCTGAAATTATTTTTTTCTCCCTGAGGTACCTTACTTATCATCCAGTATGGCCATTGATCGGCTTCTACTACTTCGGGCTCGTGTTAGACTTGAGAAACAGGAAATTCATCCTTGCGGGAGTTGATTTCAATAACATTTTATTGTAGAAGTAACTTTTTTTAAGCTCGCTCGAGTGTATTAGCGTTGTGCTTTATTCCAGTTTGTAGTAGCCACGTTTTTGTCACGTTTAGATCTTTGTTTGTGGAGGTTTTCACCTCCCTTATTGATTTGTATTTTTTGATGACTGCTACTTATTTTGGTTTATTGTGTGATTGCGTTGATAAATCTTCTGCGAGATCAGCTTCCGATGTGGCCGTTGGTAGCCAAGTACTGTGCACATTTTGCAATGTGTTGTTGTGTTTTCCAAGTTCCTTTTCAAGTTTATTTGGAGCCCTTGTTCATTGTTTTTCTCTTTTGTTCCGTCTGAGCTACCTATCTTATTTGAAGCATTTCTTTCAGAAACTGTATTTATGTATAAGCTTTTTGAGTTTACGAATTCACCTTTGAATACCTGAGTGCACTCGCCGTTATGTAATAAAAAATTCGTTGGCGCCCTTGTTGCGTTCTGCCGACTAATCCTTTAAAGACCTGTACGCCTTCTTCGACTGAGCTCACAGCCGGCAATTACACCGGAGTGTACGTAATAAAATTTTCTGTAGGATTGACCAACGAATTAAAATTAGCTAACAAGTAGATTCTACCGTTTCTGAAGCACAGAGTTGTACATGTTAGTGTTGGAAGCAACACAATTAGAAAGACGTTAAATAGAAGCTGTCCTCAGAGTTGCATTTTGCCACCACTACTTTGGAATTTAGTAGTGGGCAGCCTTCTTCGTCGTTGCCTTGCGTAAAGCTCAGATGGCCAGAATCTGTTCTACTCAAATGTGTAAGAGACAAAAATAACACAGTGTAGACATTAATGGTATAATGTAAGTATATACAACATAATTCTTAGTTAATAAAAATGGTATGTACATCAATACTATAAAATAGAATTTCTTCGGCATATTAGTCCGGTGTTGGGTTATTTTTGGGACTTTCGGCTACTCACACTGCACGCTGGCTTGGCCTGGTTGCTGTCCCTGGACAGTGTAGGAAATTTTATTCTCTTTCATTTCATATAGGTTCAACATTTATGAAATTGGATGGCTTTCGAGTAATTTTAGAAAAACTAAACAAAAATCGGTCTTTCTACACCGTTTTTGCTTAAATACATGTTTCCTGTCAAAATTCTTGTTGGCAAACCTGATATTCGTGTACAGCGACCCAAAAAACATATAGAAACCAAATATAAAAACTCCAACAAAACTTTTCCCTATTTTCTACCATTTGAATGGACTAAAACTTTGCGACGCTCTCGCGGCTGAACGATTGGTCGCAGAAAAAAATTTAAGTACATAAAATGTAGGAAATTTTATCTTCTTTCATTTTATATAAATTTAATATTTACGAAAAATGGATAGCTCTCCGGTAATTTTAGAAAAACTATAAAAGATCGGTTTTTACACCGTTTTTACTTAAAAAAACATATTTCCGGTCAAAAATTTTGTCGGAAAACCTAATATTCCTGTACAGCCACCCAAAAAAACATATAGGAACCAAAATTCAAAACCCCACCAAAACTTTCCCCTATTTTCTATCATTTGACTGGACTACTTGATCTTCGTCTGCCCTTTGCCAGTGAAAAATATCCGCAAAACGATTGCAGATCTCATTCCATTAGACGGGATAAGAAGCAAGTTTGCATTTTCTGATTCGGTTGCTTCTATAATTCGAACGGGTTCCGCAGGTATGCAACACGTTCCAGCTATGAACGTAACGAAAATAAAAACTCCCAGTCTCACTTAGCCTCACACTAGTTTGACGCACTTTATTGCCAAGGGAGCTTTCTTCGCCGCTAAATCAGAATCTGCGAGTGTTTAATCGCGTCGTCATTATGTTTATTTATTCGCTAGCTAGAGCTGTTTTAAATTTTAAAATTCTCCTAGGCTTAACCGGTTTTGAAATATGACAATTTTCCTACTCTGAAAGAGTCAGTTATTGTAAGACTTGAGCGTGTAGAAATCCATTAGGGTCGCGAGGCTATTTGAACTACTGGCTTGTTGAAGCAAGTGAAAAAACAAATATTATTTTGCATTTGAACTACTGAACGTCCTTTAGTGCAAAGCAGTTTAATAATGAAAGGCCGGGAGAAGTTGTACGATAAACTGTCGAGTGCCTTCTTGAGGAAGTGGTGTAAGTACCCGATTTTTTCTTGGAGCGAACTTTGCCCCGAATGAGAGGCTCGTCAGAGCTGTGCGATCGAAATATTAATAATAGCCGACTTTTTGTTTTTTTTTGTTTAGGTTATTTCATAAATTTGGTAAATGTAAAATTTTAGAACCAGCAATACAATTTTGAATTAATTCAATTTGATATATTAGTTCGGCGGCGTAGAAAAGTACTTGATTTATTAATGTGAGGTTAGATTTTAGGTACAGATTATGGGGATTCTTCTTAAGAATAATATGAGTAGAGCCATTAAGTCAAATTATTAATGAATTTTATTTTATATCGGTTTAATGATGTAGAGATGGGAGTTATTTAATAGGTACTTTTTACAAGAATGTAAGGTTAGGCTGTGTATGAATGTCGCTGTATTTAGTTTATGTTTATCCACGGCTCATATGGACTTCCTGTGAGCGATGGTGAAATCCTGAAAGGCAGTAGCTTCCAGCTAGCATCCTATTGTTTTTGAACTTCTTATTGTTAAAGAAATCCAGCTTGTAACTTTCCAATTGTATAAATGTCACATTACAATAATTTCGCCACTTTCGATTCCTTTTTACAAAATTTGCAAATGAGACGTAAGGAAGTGTCTTCAATTAAACCGCCAGTTTTCTACAAGGAACAAAGCGCGAATCTTCTCCAATTTGAATAGATGAATAATGCATGGCCCCCGTTGATTTAACTTGATTTTATCAGTTAAGACCTTGGCATTGTTGGATTATTGTTTATCAATTTGTCTCGCAGCGAGATTACGGTAAGCGCAAAAGTGTTGTGGCAATTGCGAGTATGTATTCAATATTTTCGAAACGTGTAGGCATACCGGGGGATTACTCAATCGGATTGCATAAGGCGTTGGGTTTTGATTTCGCCCGCCACGACACTTTCTGCAGAGGAACCGCATTTGGACAACGGGGAAAAGCTAAAGCTAGAGGAACTCATTATTAGCAAACCGTTTAATCGCGAACATCCAGCTAACTTCTACTTTCACCTTTATCTGCCGAATCGTTGTGTAATTCGACTCAATGGCTCGGAAATGAAAATGAATCGATCCGTTGCCATAAAATTGTCGTTAATTACAGACTGAATAAAAGGTTTCTAAGAAAACTAAGAATGTGTGTGCTTTGTAAATGCGCATGTGGATTTTTATTGTTAACGGTTGCTCACTGCTAAATTCTAGGGTTATTCTTATTACAAGCAATCAGCAAAAGTTTGCAAGCGAAATACTTCTTCTAAATTTTTCTAAAACTTGCTGCAAGTTTACCGAAAGTTTGTTGAAATTTTACTAGAATCTTGACAAAAAATAACCTAGATATATTGATAATTTACTGGAAACTTGTTGAATATTGCTTACAAATGTCCATAAACTCGTTGAAAAGGTGTTGCAATGCTGGATTTGATTTACATTTAATTTGCTGTAAACCTACTGAAAGTTTAAAGGAAACTGGTTAAAAAGCGACTGCAAACTTGATGGCAAGTTGCCGCAAACTTCATAAAAAATATCCAACAGTTTACTGGAAGCCTAATTTAAAAAATATCTAAAGCTTGCTATAAATGTGTTGGATACTTGCTGGGAACTTGCTAGCAATTCATGCAAATTTACTTAAAAAATTTGCAAGATATGTACTACACACTTACTAAAACTTCGCTGCAAGTTGCTTGAAAGCAAGTTTGCTAAAAAATCTACTGGATATTTACTAGAAATTAAGTTGCTAAACATATTATTGGAAACAAAGGTTTCATGTATAGTAAATTTACTTTAATTCGCTAAAAAATGTTGCACATTTTCTGAAAATTCGCTTGAAACATAGTAAAATTATGTTGTGCAAGTAAAAACAATTTCGCTAGAGGTTTTTCCTTAAAATTTGCTGAAACACTACCTTAAACTTGTACTACAATTTAATGGAACATTACTAAAACTCGCTTAAAATTTTCTATCATGAAGTCGTAACATTTTGTTGTACTTTGCTGTAAGTTTCTCGATTAATTTAGCGGAGCTTTGCTAAAATTCTGTTGAGATTTTATAAAACTAAACATTTGCTACAAAGCGCTTAACAGCTGAATTTGCTAATAATTTGCTAAATACTCCCTGAAAGTTTTCTGGTAGCTTCCTAAGATTATGTTGCGAAGTTACTACAATTTTTCCGACAGTTCTCCTAAAACTTTGCTGAAACATTACCTCCACTTTACACTACAACTTACAGGAGCTTTGTTAACGTTAAAATTGTTGCCGAAAGTTTAGTAGTTCTCAAAGGTTTGTTGAAAACGTGTTAGAAATGTAATGTAAGTTTGCTGAATAATGTATTAGAAGTTTGCTAACAATTCAGTTGAAATTGCATGAAACGTTTTGAAAATTCTTGAATATTGTACATTTTCACTAAATAAACCAGTTAAATACTACAAATTGGCTGCAAAATAGTATACACTTTGCTGCATACTTACTAAAATATTGTTGCATGGTATACTAGAATTGTTCTAAAATATTCTACAAATCTTCCAATAAATTATTACAGATTGATGAAAATGTCTGTGAGTTTGCTAAGGAATTTAGTGGTGCCTTGTTAAAGATGCTCTTCAAATTTTCCGTGAAAGTGTAGTTGTAATCTTGCTGAAAATTTACTGTAAGATTGATGAATAATTTTGAACTTTTGATAAAAATTCAATTGACATTTCATGGCATTTCTTAAAATTGCTTAATATTGTATATTTTCGGTGAATATTTACTATAAATCCGTTAAACACTTACTATAAATTGCCTGAAAAATAGCATATACTTTTCAGGAGTTTGCTGAAAATCTGTACTAGTATAATTTATTAGCTTTATTCTAAACGAATTCTATGTCTTCCAGTAGTTTCCTAGAAATTTACTACAAGTTTGTTAAACACTTTACTACAACCCTGCTAAAAATACACGAAGTTGATACTATTATTTTATTGCAGCACTTGCTGAAAATGTATTATACGCTTACTAAATAATTTATTAAAACTTAGCGAAGCACGCACTTGAAATTGCATGACACTTATAAAATTGCTCGATATTGTACATTTTTACCGAATGTTTACTGTAAACCTGTAAAATATTTACTACAAATTTTCGGAAAAATAGTTTAACAGTCTAAAAGTTTACTACAAACTTTCAAAGATCTTGTATAATTTACCGTAATTTTTCGCAACTAAATCTAAAAATGTTCCATCAAATTTCTAGAAATTAACTAACAATTTACTACCACCTACTAGTTTGTTGTTAAAGGAATTACTGTAACCTTTCTGAAAATGCGATTCAAATGTTTGCTGGATAATTTATTTGAACTTTATTAAAAAGGCACTTGAAATTCCATTAAACTTCTTATAAATTACTGCATATTGTACAGGTTAATGTGGTGCGATTTTAGTATTTTGTGATACTCATTTGTTTTCTCTGGCAAAAGATTCTGGTGGCTCGGATAGAACGCTACAACTTCTGCACTTATTTTTTTTTCTATCTGTAATAATAAACTCTATATGTGTCTGTGAAAATAAACATGAACTTCTTGTATGTTCTTACTAAATATTTACTATAAACCTGTTAGGTATTTACTGCAAACTTGCTCAAATTTAGTATAATCTTTCTACTTGCTACAATTTTGTACAGTTTACTATAAGTTTTCTAACAAAATAAATTATAGAAATCTTCCAACATTTTTTTTTCAAATTGACTGAAAACTTACTACAAGTTTGTTAAAAAAGTTACTGGAGCCATGCTAAAAATGTGCTCAAAATTATCGCTGAAAGTTCAGCATGAACTTGTTATAATTTTGTTCTTACTGACAATTTTCTTCAAGCTTTGCTGTACAATTTATAGGAACTTTGCTAGAAATAATAACAAAATAACTGTAAATGTAATTCCGCCAAACCTTTTATTAGCTTCACATGTAATTTCGAAGTAAGTTTGCGCATTACACAAACACGTGCATTACGACCACAACAACAACATTCGACCAAAATCCTTGATAATTCCAGTTTAACAGCCTAAAAACGGTCGTCGCAGGAAGGAGTCGCCGAATGAGCTCAGAGTCAAGAGCGAACAAAAAGTTCGATTTTGCACAAGTCAAGGCTGCCCGGCCGGCTCCAATAGCACGAAAACACTCGGAAAAGAACTCGCTGCCAGCGGAAACAGGTCCATATTCAGACGAGGACCTTCCTTTCGACCGCAAGGCGTCGGTTGAGAAATGTCAAATTTAAGATTTCTTTAAAAAAGTAGTAGACGTTTGCAAGTCGGACAATTAAAACTTCAAACAACGAAATTGTTATTATGTGTAGTAATGGCCGCCCTGCTGCCGAACTAAATTTAATTTATATGTCGAAATTCACGAAAATTACTTTCCTTGTTTTTTGCCGCACTAGCAGCGGCTTGGAAGTGTCTCACATAGCAGCAACGTAAAGATAACATTTAAAGTATTAGCGAGAAGGTTTTTTGTTTGCAAGTCAGTTTGTTTTAATTACTACAGAAAACCAAAGCACAGTTTCAATAAAGTCAATTTAAACGACAGGGCTTTGCATACTACTAAAAGCAGTGGCTCAGAAGTGTCTCACATAACAGCATCGTAAAATTATTGTTTTACATTATAGTTAAATTCGGCATGTGCTCTAATAAACTAAAGTTTATTTTCGTCTATCAATTAACGAAATTACTTGGGCTTTTGTATTATCAGGTTATTCAGCGAAAATTTCGATAAATTAATTTTTTTTATGTCCCATGGTGTGTTGAAATTATTCTGCGTTTCATAAGAAATGAACCACCCCGAAGGAGTTGACGCAAAACTTCGAAATTACGTAGAATTTAGTAGTGCATGGAGACAAACAAATGATTAAATTTTGGAGGCCATCTGTCACTGCTGATAGAAATTATCTGTCTGTTAGAACCTGAAATTGTCTTTAGTTGGATGGTATTTTTCGGAGTAGTTCGCTGTTTGTTTGTGATTGTTGTTACTGAATTAGTGAAGTTAGTGCCTAAAAAATGCCACGCGTTCGAAGACGTGCAAATTTTCGCCATCTTACGCCATTTGAAAGAGGACGAATTATCGGAATGCATGATGCTGGTTTAAGCTTTCGGGAAATTGGCAGGCGCATGGACCGACCTCACGCCACTATTAGACGGACTTGGATGGATTGGCAGGAAGAACACCTAGAAACTCGTCGTAGAGGCAGTGGACGTCCTAGAGTGACAGAAGCACGCGAAGATCGGCTGTTAAGGCGAAGTGCAATGCAGGACACAGTAGAACGAACAAGAGCTGTTGCAATCAATTGGGTAAGAGCAATTGGTCGTCGAGTGTCTATGAGCACAATTTATCGTCGAATACGCACATTTGGATTACGCTCATATTGTCCTTATTTTTGTCTTCCTATGACTCAACAACATAAAGATACCAGACTTCAATGGAGCCAAAACCGACAACATTGGGTCCATGGAGGGGAAGCTATCGTCTTCAGCGACGAATCCCGTTTTTGCTTATGGAATTCTGATATACGTTTACGGATCAGACGACTTAGAGGTCAGAGGCAAAATTTGCAGTTTGTGCAGCGTCGCCACACGGCTTTAACTCCTGGTGTAATGGTGTGGGGAGCAATACGCTACGGCGGCAGGTCTCCCTTGATATTCATTCCGGGAACTCTAAACGCGCGCCGTTACATTGACACTATTTTGGAGCCCGTGTTAGTGCCATTCCTCCGAGACCTTCCAGGGACCGTCTTCCAACACGATAATGCGCGGCCTCATACTGCTCACGTAACGTTAGAGTTCCTAGCACAAAACAATGTTCTGCATTTGCCTTGGCCGGCAAGATCCCCGGATTTAAACCCTATTGAACATGTCTGGGACATGATGGACAGAAAACTGCGTCGATTGCCCCATCCTCCCAACACTTTAGAGAAATTACGTCAACAGCTACAGATAGCCTGGAATGAGCTGCCCCAAGAGGCAATCGACCATTTGATTTTCAGCATGCCACGAAGGGTTACTGAATGCATAAGAGTAAGCGAAGATGCAACACATTATTAATGATATTTTCAATAAATGTTGTCATTTGTTTTTGAAACTGTAATCATTTGTTTGTCTCCATGCACTACCCATTTCTACGAAATTTCGAAGTTGTGCTTCAACTCCTTCGGAGTGGTTCATTTCTTATGAAATTCAGTGTATAAATTGACTTATAACTGTCATATCACAGTACTTTAAGTTTCTGAATTATCTGGAATCCATATAATAGTTATTGACGTATCAAGGGCTTAAAACAGGTGTTCTTCGCACGCGCTTGAATGTTAAAGCACAAGGTCAAAGACGCTGGTTACGCCTGCGATGCATACACAACTTTATGTACGATTTTTTCAAAAGAGAGATCCAAATTATATAAATCGTTACCAATAAAAACAGGGCCATACTTGCAGCTATTTGAGCTGAATAGTACCTTTGTAACTATGGTTTTCATTAATTAGTGTTTATAAATAATAACTAAAATGACGTCAGTGGCCGATAAAATTCGTTTTCGCCCCCTACAAGACGCCAGCGTACGAAAAAGGATTTTACGCCGGCGAGCGCAAAGGAGTTGCTTTACGCCTGAAAATGGGGTTTAAAAAACACAAATTATTGATCGTCCATAAAAATGATAAAAGATAAATTAGAGCAGGCCGTGGTATTGATCCGGAACCGATAGCGGAAACACGTTCGAAACGAGCTATCACAGGTCAACAGATACTCCCAGTACATAACTAACCTTTAAAAAGATCATGTCCAGTTTTGTTTGATATAAGATGCCTTATGAATAAAATTGAGCACCCATAAATTATAATTCTTTGCGACATTGCAATGAAAAATTATAATTTCTTTAAATTGTTTAATGTTTATATAGTTTTTTATTAGGTTTTTTAAAATACCTCTTTTTTGTACGTTGCACCCAAAACATGAGGTGTTTTAAAGCTCATTTCTATTAACGTATTTTTCCTGTTCGTAGGTAGGCGATACTGAAGTTCGACAGAACATCCTTATCGCATCCAATTAGTTAACTTTGAAGCATCTTATTTTCCGTAATTCATAGTGGTACGAAAAAAAAAATTTAATTGCTTTCTGTTTTGCGAAGTAGGTGGCAGTGACTTCATATTTGAGACGTTTTGTCAATTCTAAGCAACTTTTGTAAATAGCATTTTTGTGTATTTTGAGCAATAACGGTACTTTTTTTTTTGAGTCATTTTCACATTTTCGAACCTCCCCTGTATGCGAAAGGCGATATTTAACTTTTAGCAAGTTAATTTTAAATACAGAGACTTCTCAAGAATAGAATTTTCTGATAAACGTATAATAAAGAAGTTTCCACGTGTGTCCAAATGTATGCCGGTTTGTTGTAGTGTTTATTTGTATACCCTTTCATTTTGTGGTTGTATATATAATACGTTTCCACACAGAATATCACGGAAACGCAGGTAGTTGGCGGTTAAAAGCGTGCGTGTGTGGATGTGAAATTTGACACAACAGAAGGTGGCATTCCAATGCGAGAGCTGTGGTGTTAGTTTTGAAGTGTAAAAGATTCAGGATGGTCGTTCCACACGTAGGAATATGCCTTGAGATGCGGCGCGCAGCGGGTCAAGACCGCTGACGTATCTCTTTCCGAAAGCCAGTCATCTGGCACACCGTTAGCGACGTACTGGATGATGTGGTTAGCATCGCGCCTTCGACGACTGCTTTACTTGTCCTACTTCCACAGCCGTGGTTTCGGTACCCAATTTTTAAAGCAACCAGTTGCCAGATGTAGATATTGAACCCCGTAACGTGGTGCCGCAGTTTACCTGCCTAACCGCTCGGCTACGCTGGCGCTGCTTTTTTAAGTGACATCGAAAGGATGAAATAGTAAGATGTGTAATAGATATAATTGCCTAGATAGCTTTGCTTGGACATTGTTTGATGGCTGTTATTGCTGCACTGAGTGCAAAAAGCTTTGTTGTTTGAGTCGTTGCTCATTATTTTATTGCTGGGTTGATGCCCAACCGGTACCGTAGATAATGCACTATTGTACCTGGAAATAGTGAACATCCGTCGAGACGACCGCTAACCCTTGACCTGATAATTACATTATCAGTGATCCAGGAGCGCACCTGGATAGTCATGGGGTGCTCACTTTCTACAAATGTCTTGTTAAGTTGATCTTCTGAGAGGGCAGCAACCGCAGTTGCAATTCACACTGACACGAGTTGTAGCTCATTGGTCTATTTAGCAGTCGGCCAATGGGCGCTAGGGCATTCATTATCATGGGTACATTACAGGTACATCATCGGTGGTTCATCTCATTCGTGATCGAGATATTCTACTAGATGCTACGCGGGAGCGCCGCGGGTGCCGCAAAATTCCATATAGGTCATCCCGAACACGTACTGCTAAATTCGTAATGCTAATTTACATAGCTGGTTATGCAATTTGGCTGTTTTGTGCTTGCGAACGAGTATGTGTGCCAACATATGGACCGCTAATTGGCTTGCCTCCCCAGTGTGCGTCGTTGCCTGCCATTATTATGTTAAAACTTTATTGGTTTATTGTAATTTTGTCCACTATGTTTATTTATCGCGTCGGGCCGGTGAGCGCCCTTGTACGCTATCACTTAAGCTGTTAGCTCTTTCTGGTCAGAACTTGGATGGGAGTTCCACGGCTGCATCTCTCGGCGCCTCGTGATACGGCTGTCACGGAAATAGTTGGTCCCGGCGGTCATAACAACATCATGGCAGTCGTTAGTGGGGTTGGAAGACCCCATAAATGCACAGCGACGCCTATAATTGGCCTAACGGCTGTTGGCTGAGTGCGATATAAATAAATAAATAAATACATAAAATATCAGTGTTTAGTCTGAAGCGCGCTAAGCAGTCTCCGCTGGTACTCAAGGTCGTTCCCGCACTGCCCGGAAATTTACATTCAGGCGTGTTCTCTCTACGCTGAATTGAAGCTTTCTACTCACTTTCAGCACGCTTATCTTACTTCACTAATTACCTCAACTACCCCTTGTTTATTTTACTACACTACTTTTACAATGACTTATCGCTTTGTCCTTTTAAAATTTACTAACTTTTTGCCGCTGATGCTCACGCACGTCCGCCCGTCCGCACGTTCAGACCAAACTCAAACTTTTCATCTATACGTTACGGTCAATTTGATTATTCCGGGCATTATTTATAATGCCCAGGCAATATAAAAAGTGCTCAATAAAATCGGGCAATTTAATAATGTTGTATTTATCTACGAAAATTTATTACATTGCCCGGTCATTATAAATACTGCTATTATTTCTCTGGGCACTTTGATTAATTAACAGCAATTTGGCAACGTGCGTATGGTGTGATTCTCGCTGGCCAATACGCATCCATTTTCGGTGGCTTGTCGCTTGCACCATCTTGCGCGTTAACGAGTTCTCAATTGTTTTCAGTTCTTTGCTGGGCATGTGCGACGAATGTTTATTGTTTTTTGCCTTAAATTGACGTTTCTGTTTATTAAGTATTAGTGATTTTCTATAAAATAAAATTTAGGAACAGTTATTACCTGATATAAGTGATACGAAGCATCGTTTCAACGAACGGCTGAATGAATTGTGTTTATCAAAAGGTCAGAATACACAAATTCTCACAAAACCGCAATACTTGGAGTTAATAGAAAATGTTAAAACATCTAAAAGCAAAATAATAAATAAAAAACCCGAGGATTATCAGCGTTTACGCAGGTTTGACGTAATGACTATTGGAGAGAAGGAAAAGTTGATAGTTCCTGTAGAGGAAGGTAAAGGGCAGATTAGGTTTTACGTACATCGCAAAGAGATATTTCAACTTTTACATGATGCACATGTTTCAATGGGCACGGTGGTCGAGACTGTACGGAAAAAGAGATAAATTTAAAGTATAAAAGCATCACAAGGGAAATGATTGTAACCTCTCTAAATGTATATATGACCTGCGAAAAAAAAAACACAGTGTACCAAAAAAAGGTTTAGTTGTTAGACCGACACTAAGTAAAAACATGAATTCAAGATGTCAAGTCGATTTAATCGATATGCAGTCGCAAGCTGATAATCAATATAAATTCATACTTGTATACCAAGATCATTTAACTATTCAACTTCAACCTCTTACAAGCAAAAGAGCAGAAGAAGTAGCTTATGTGCTGTTGGATATTTTTACCATTTTTGGTGCGCCCACCATTTTGCAGAGTCATAATGGGAGAGAATTTGCTATTCTATTAACGAACTATGTAGCATGTGGCCCGAGTTAAAGATGGTACATGGGAAGCCATTACGGGACGACTATTTAACTCCATAAAGTCCTCTTTTCTAGAAAAAAAGAAAGTACCAAAAGAGGCAAAAGTAGAAGTACTTAAAAAAGTTGCAACACCAATACTCATCTATGGCTGCGAATCATGGACAACAGTGAATAAACATAGAAGCAGGGTCAAAAGTATGGAGATGAGATTCCTGCGTAAAATAGAGGGCAAAACAAGGAGAGACCACATCAGAAACACAACATTTAGGAAAAATTTAAATACCAAAGCGGTAGCGGTGTCAGTGCAAGAGAGACAGTTAGGGTGGTTGGGACATGTGATAAGAATGGACAAGGAGAGAACAGTGAAAAAAGTGTTCGAAGCAAGACCAAAAGGGAAGAACAGGATAGGAAGACCGAGAAAAACATGGAAGGAGGAACTAAAGGAGGCAACAGAAGCAAGTGGGAAGAAATCCGCACAATAGCAAAGGATAGAAAGAAGTGGAGAGAAATATACAAGACAAATCCGAATCCATAAACCACAACTCAGCTCATATGGCCTTACACCGAAAGGTAGAAAGGTTTTGGATTAAGTAAGTAAGTACCTACATGGGAAGCCCAAATACTCTCAAAGTCAGGGCTCCGTAGAACTCTAGGATTTGACATTTTGTGTGTATATGTATTTGTAAGTACATACCTAATATATTTTTTTTAGTTAGTTTGTTTGTTAGTTATTTAAAAATTTGCTTTATTATAATATATCTTCTTATTTTTGTATGTAGAGATTTTTTTTCGATTGATCGATAACCTCATTTTACTTTGCGGTGTAGAGGCTGGTGCTTTATGTGCTTGCATCTGGCGGTACAATGCTAAACTTGCCCCGGATTCGAGATACAAAGTTGGAGCGCGCCTTTTGTGCTTGCACAGCAACCATTGTGTGAGGTGTGTGTGAGTGTGTTATGTTGACCTTGTTACTCTATCTCTTAGGTCTGTGGTTCTGCGTAGAACACAGTTAATTTGGTGCCCAACTGTGAATGGTCTCACCGATCCCGGTTCAAACCGCAAGGCTGAGGCTGCGGAAAATTCCGGCCCTCGCGGGATTCGAACCGAGGACTTGCTTAATGCAAGGCAAGCGCTTACCCATCTGCGCTACTCGGCGTCTTATTTTGAGAAATATGAATAAAATATTCTCAAATTGCCCACTCGACTTCCAGCATTATTCATAATGTGATATTTTCTATATAATTCATCATTTTGTCATATCCCTTTGGGCACTTTTTAAATTACCTGGGCATTATAAATAATGCCCAATTATTTACAGTGCCCTTAACATATACACTCTATATGTGTTCTTACCCGGTCTTCCATTGTTAATTTCAACCCCTCTAGTTTTTCTTCAATCTCTTCCTTATTCTTATTTAACTTTTCTCCCATTGTTTGATTCAAAGTTTCCTCTAGTTTGTTTTATTCTTGCCTTGCCATCCTCTCTTCATCCTTAATCTCGTTTTTATAATTGTCTAATATCATATAAATATTATTGATTTGTAATTGCAGTTCTTGTTTGGAATTGTGGCACAGTTAGGCTGATTTGAGCCTCATTTGGATTTTGTTAGAAATTATCCTAAAGAATAAAAAATTGTGTGTTTAATCCCCAGCTCAAATGAGGTTTTTAATAGTTAAAAGCGCGGAAGCAAACCTCTCCCGGGTGTCATCTATCTGAAAAACTGTGAAACTTTGTTCGGAACTTGCTGCTACGTATTGTATGTATGTATGTATTGTCGGTAACCTCATTTTACCTTGCGGTGTAGAGGCTGGTGCTTTATACGCTTGCGTATGGCGATACAATGCTCAACTTGCCCCGCATTCGGGTTACAAAGTAACGATGTGTAGGATGTAAAAAAACCCATAATAGGGTTGGAACCATTTCTGAGTATCGACAACATTTTTATAAAACTTGGACCACGTGAGCAATACTACAGTCGGTGTCTAAAGTACCTGCTCCTGTGCTTCGCATACCTCAGCCGTGTTTATAACGAACAAAAAAAAACAATATAATACAGCTGAGGTTTAGCATATTAATGTTTACTTCAGTAATTATATCTGTAGCGGAAAAATAATAAAATAAGTTCCATTCAATATCCCGACATGTGGAAAAGGAAGCTCAGGGTTTGCATAAGAGTTCGGATAGAAATTGCTTTAGGAAACAAGTTTTACCTACTGCTTATGTTTGCAAAACCATTTAAAATTGCTGTTTGCAATCTGTTTGAGCGTGGGATAAGCAGAATAATTAATATTCGAATGAAGGAAGTCGTTAAAATCTTTAGTAGCATAATAAATATATAACTATGCTTGTTGTTTTCATTTTTGTCTAATTATACTTTTTTGTTACAGGGTTCGTCGTAGCGATATCAGTCTTATTTATTTATTTATTAAGCAATGCTATTGCCTTGAAAATGAAAAACCATGCGAACTATACAGTCCATCGTTTGGGAAACTCTGTTAACTGCCAGCATGAACCTAGAGAAATTATCGACAAATTCGCTAGGAGAACTGACAACGAAGAGTTTTTCCGGCATAAAAGAATCAAAAGAGATCTCAAGGTAAGTGATGCATGTACCGGGACAGAATAATATAATGTACGTGAATGAATCACTCACTCGACAAAATAAATACGTATTTTCGAAAGCACTACAATAATATCAAATACTTATGATGTCGAAATGATAACATTTTTATGAGAGACAAAGACGAGAGCAGGGTGTTTATAATTAAATTCGTCGACGACCACTAACCTATCCCACTTAAATATATATTATCAGAATGTACGTGGATTAAAAACAAAAACTTATGTATATTTGAATAGTGCTTTCCCGGAAACGTGGCTTAACTCTGGTGTTAATGACAAATAATTATTTGATGACAGATAATACAGTTTTCCGTAAGGATCGAGATATAATACTCACCGGTAAGTGCGACGGAGGTAATGTTAGAAATACATTCCCGAACATCAGACTCGGGGGAGATAATGCTGTTGAAAAATTTTACGAGTTATTTGATTTAACTCTTCATGCATGTATTCCAAAAATCAAACCATCAAAATGTAAATATTCTTCTTGGTTTTCTCCTATCATAGTGATATAAAAAAAATCGTTTACCTAAAAAATTTAAAAGTATACTATTCGATAACAAACTTTACGACGAGTATACGAAATTACGAAAAAAGGTTAAGCGTGATATTGATCTTGCGTACCATTCATATTCATTCAGAAAGACTTTGGTCCTTATCAAAAACAGAACAACCGAGGTCAGTTGTTGACAATATGCATGTGAATGGTTTATATTTAAGTACTAACCGTTTTTTTTTATTTTTTGGAGGCAAGCTTCCTGGAACTAAACGGTGCAACGCAGTGAAACCAAAGTCTGTTACTCAAAACGTCTTAATCAGAGGTACAAGGAGTACCCTGACACAGGCACTTCAGCCCTTACTTAAGGCAAACTTGTGACTTAGTAACTTCTTCTTCCTGAAATTCGTTTCCTCAGAAAATTTCTTCATTTCGTGAGTAGGCTTGAAAGTTGCATTTATTGAGGTACACGTGCCAATTAAAATTCATAGTGAGCGTACAGCACAGGACCAGCTCTACAAACTTTTAATTATACTAAATACAATGTTAAATCTAATGTACAGGCAAGCGACACCAAGACCCGTTTTAATAGTTATTTAAGCATCAAGGGAAGTAAGTAGCTTTTACCAGTCGAGAACGAGTTTTCCAGCCCGAGCGAGCGAGAGCTGGCAAAGTTTGAGACTGGTTATATATAGTTACTTCCCAAGCATGCTTATAATATTTGTCTCCCCGCCCAACAAAAATTTTAATAAAATATAAAATATGACAGTATAAACATGTTTATAAATGTTTGTTTGCTTCATTATTATATTTTTTTAAGTTTACGGTTATACCCTAACCCTACTCATTTTAAGAGGTTTTTAAATTTCAAATAGGTTAGGATCAGTTAAGTTCAAACCCGTTCAGATCACTTACAAAAGTAAAATTACTGTAATAACACGCAATTCACTTACTTCCCTTGGTTAGTAGGTACTTACTTCCCTAATGTCATGACAACCAGTAAACAAAAAGTAAAATCAACTTACCTGCAATGGATATGTCAAAGTAAGTGTAATTTACTATATGGGCATGGAGAAAAATTACTTAAGAGCAAATATGACACAGGAAAAGCTATCAATTCTAAGTATTTGAAGTATTGAAAACGACAATGACGTTGATATAAGTAATAGTTTAAAAACATTTGCTATAATAAAATCAAGGAAAGTTGATTTTGGTTTTGAAAAGTAACAAATGTTACGTGCAATATAGTATTTTTTTTTTATCAAATTGTGGGATTAATAATAGATAAAAGTGTTTGGTGTATATTAAGAATGATCCTCTATTTAGCTTCACTCATCTCAAATCACTCAGATCCTCTAACCACCTAGCCCATAACTCAGAGGGGCGGCATATGAGAGTTTGCACGCCGGCGGCAGTTAAGCTAGAGACACCCCTGTCTGGTACCATTACTAATAGTATTTATGCGATCAGTAGACCTTGCCCCACTTCCCATAAGCTAAATATGCCCCCCCCCCCCTTACATTTGTCTCTCTCTGTAATTTTTGAGTAAATAATGACTATGGGGTATCATTTATAAGTTGTCTATGAAAATAGCCAAATCGTAGAGCAATTTTTGAGAAAAAAGAATCTTTGTTTTTTTTCGACATTTTTTGGGATATTTGAGCCTCCTGATAACGAATGGTGGAACGTAGTAAGACCAAAATCCAGTAAATGGTTCTAAAGCTTCATAGAATATCTCCGTACATTTTAATGAAAATATGTACCTACAAAAATACATACTTGGAAATGAATTTTCGTCCAGTCGTCCTCGCTTCGCTCGGTCAATAATTAGCTACATGCTCATATCAATACTTCCATTAGTATCTAAAGTTTTTGAGATCATTTTGTACAAAAGGATATTTTCTTTCGTTAAACCTAAAACATCTGACGCTCAACAAAAGCTTGTACCAAATCGGCCGACAGTTACAAACCTCTATTCGTATACCCAACAGTTATATGAAGCCTGACCAGTAATGACGAGGCTGATGCTATTTATACCGATTTCGCCAAAGCTTTTGATAAGGTCGATCGTGTGATTTTGTTAAATAAATTACGTCTAGATTCTGGCTTTTCCAGACACCTTCTGCTTCCGCAATCTTACCCTACAAATAGATTTTGCGTAGTAGCATATAAAGGCCTTATCTCCCAAAAATATATAGCAACTTATGGTGTCCCACAAGATGCTAACTTGGTGCCACTATAATTTTTACTATTCATCAATGATCTCCCAACTACTGGTAAATACTCCAAACAGTCCTTGTCTGCAGATAATCTTGAGTTTTGGAAGGTTGTACATTCTATTACTGGTTGTCATTCAGTTCAAAGTGATATTAATGAAGTTTACAAATGGAGTGAAGTCAATAGTTTACAATTGTTTAACTTGAAAACTTTAGAAAAGCGTCGATTTACTTTTTCTCTAGTTTTTTTGCATGGTATAATTCATTACAGTATTAATTGTTGCTCTGTAATTCTCATGCAACTTCTATGTACCACGTTGCCATATATATTTCTATCTGGAGAAAGCAAACACCAATATATTGTGTCACTCACCGCTCTACATTGCTTGTGATATAGCCAACAAACTCGTTGCTAGTATTGATATATTTTATGATGACAGAAAAAAAATTAAAAAGGATTGCGCTCTTGCATTATGCGTCACTGATATTTTGGGAATACTATTCGTATTTTTTTTTACTTTAATCTTGTTTATATGTAATTATGTTGACCAAAATTTCAATCTTATGTACATCTAGTTTTCAATCGGGTTTCTTATATTATTATCTTTTTATCTTATGTTTATTACCATCTGTGGTAAGGTGCTTTTTAAAATTTGTGTTTCTATCTCCTTATTTTCATTTAGTTGGTAGTACAATTATTATATGTATTATAGGGCATCACTAGAATTGTAATTGTAAAAAGTATTATACACTGTTACCCAATTTTAGTACTCACAGCATTGTTACTAACAGTATATATAAATAAATTAAAATTGAACGGGTTAACAAATAACCTTTTCTGTTTGCTCTAAAAAAGCGACTGTTCTTGGTTAGGTCAGATTCGTAGTTTACTTTGTACTTTGCGTTCACAAGCAATGTTTTTACCCTGTCTGTTTACTATCAAGCCTAATAAAACTGCTTGCCGCCGAAAGTCGTGGATGTCACTAGTTATCAAGCAACAATAGTCCGTTTACACAGGAATTGTTGCAAGCTAAATTGGGACCTTAGAACAACTGTTTTTGGGGAATGCCGTGTTTGTCGAGAATAAAATTAAAAAGCTGCCCGAGAGCGCGATCAGTGAAATTGAAAATTTTCTATAGTAAAATAAATAAAATTGAGCATATTTACAACTCGATCGAGCTGAGTAATAGTTATCTAAACACATTTTTTTTTACAGCCAATTGTCATAAAAAATGGAACGCAAACATTCGAGCGGTGGGCAAAGCCTTCTATGGTGCCCGTAATCAGCATATACTTTTACAACGTAACGAACGCCGACGAATTCCTCAACAATGGCTCGAAACCCATCGTGGACGAAATCGGTCCCTACAGATACAAGTGGGTACATTTTTCTTAGTTTTTGGTGCAGTATTTTCCTGACTCGGGTTGTAGAAGATATCCAATTCTTGTGGTTTGGCTCTACGCATATTTAAAGTCTTTCGTTTTTCGAAATGGGTGGTTACGAAAAATGCGATTCACGTACAAGCGCCACCTTTCGTCGTGTCCTGGAAGCAGTTTTACAAGATTTTTAATTTGATGCATAAAACTGTGCTACCTAATTTCGTTGAACTTCTTGATCGAAATTTGTTTATGTTTTACAAATGTTCTAAATCTTGGTTTTTCTTTAGGGGTTGTTGTAGCTTTGTGTCTGCTATTTAATAGTCTATGATAAGTGTTTAGCTCTGTCTCTTTGTTTACTTTCACATCTGAAGCTAAAAGTACTAAAAATCCCTGAAAACGGACAAAAATACGAACGAGAACAGGTAGACAGCAAATGAAACATTAACGACAGCTTGCATTTAATTCAAACTGTCGAAGAAGTGTGTGGGATTGAAATAGTAACAATGGCTCACCTACAGAAACGGACAAGTGGAATGATCACGTCAAAAAGAAGAAAAAACAAAAAAAAGAAACACGGCCTAGATGCGAAAGAACAAATTCGGATATAGTTCTAAGCTCAACGAGATAGACAACCATAAGTGGCAATAATAATAATATACTAAAAGAATGAAAAAACTGCAGCGGTTGTTGTTTATGCACATTTTCTTGGAAGTCCTTCAATTGGAAAAACAGAAACCAATCAGTCAAGAGCCGGTGGTCAAAAAACGATTTTACTACTACAATGAGAAGAAATAACCCTAGAATCCCTACCTAAATAAGAAAGTGACTAAGCGAATGCACTAGATCTGACGGCAACCAAGCGTCTAGCTTCACGAAATAGAGTCGGCAACAGGCCAGAATTCCACATAAAATGTTTGAAAAGCTATTCGATGCGACACATCACGCGTATATCGGACTAACTACGCCAAACCGGGCGTTAGCAAACCCTGGACACATCACACAACTCGAGGAGAAATGCTGACAGCAGTCAAGCCAATTGTATGTATTCCCCAAATCCAACTTCCACGAAGGCCGGCAAGATCTCCGATATTTTTTTAAATCTGCATAGCAAGTAATTAGCTTAAGCTAACCTAAGGCAGAGCATTAGAGTGAACGTTACAACGTTAGTCAATAGCGCAAAATAACCGTAACAAACCGGACAACCTCTAATACGCCGACGACATTGTCATCATAGCAGACAATTTAAAAACAGCTGAGAGATAACAGGCGAATCATTTTAAGCAACAAACAAATCATGGCTAAACATCGACTAGCACAAATAAAATACCTAGTAATAGGAGATAATATAAATATCGAACAGACCGAGCAGAACAGAAAGAGCAAATATTTTGGACGTGAAATAAGAACCGTTAGAAACAACGAAACACGGGTGCTGCAAAGAACTGCCTAGAATGGGCAGCATATGAGAAACTGAGAGTCGTGTTCAACAACGATATATCGATAAGTCTCAAATGAAAGGTGTACGACCAATATGATCATCTAGTCTTGACGTATGGGACAGAAATACTTACCCTAAGGAGATTATACGCATACGAAGAATTGTTAAAAGAAAATGGAAAGAGCCATTCTAGGCATCAAACTGAGAGGTCATAGGTATAAATATATGAAACACGGCGTGTGTGATATACTTCATCAACTTGAAGTAGAAATGGACATGCCACGTTGCGAGACTCAACGACGTAGAGGGAGATATCCTACTCCATTGACCATTGACATAAAAGGAGTACCTAGCCGAAAATTGGACAAGAGGCGCACAAGATCGCAAAGAGTGGAAACGGCTAGCGGAGGGCCTATGACGAGCAGTGGAGGCTTATGCCTGGGTTATTGTGTGATAGATAGATAGACATATCCTACAACGAGAAACTTAAATATAAACGACGAGTTCATCTTATTAAATTCCAAGTTGTGAAGATTTAATTTCCATTTAAGAACAATTTTCGTTTCGTAGAAATTCATCTTCAATTGCAGGAATGCTTTATTATGTAAAAAATCATTGGATAAAAGAATTGCCCTATACCATTATAGATTGAAAGTGCAACGAATATTCCAGATTTTCATCTTAATGCGGACACAATTAATTGTAATCGTAATTATGTTTTAGCTCAGCTTTTTATATTTCGCTGACATGTAACAGATTAAGGCTATTATTCACCCCGAAAGAGGTTTACGATCCTTGTTTTAGAAAAGGACTGGTTCTTGTTTGCCAATCGATTTAAACTGAAACCAGGTTGCTTTTTATAAAAAGTCGTTTCTTTGCAGATGTTGTTTTGAATGTTAGTGTTTTTCATGTAACAAAGGAAATAAACGGATGAATTTGCAAACACACTGAATTCTTGACCTTGGGAAAATCAAGCAAATACAATTAAATAAAACTTACTACATTCTAGGAACTGCAGAAAACTGCAAAGTAATAAAAATATAAATAAACAATTCCAGGAATGTTATGAAAGCAACCAGTTTTTACATATACAATCAACTGCGGTCGCGCAATTAGCACCAACAGTCGGTTGCAAACTCAACACAAAAATATGGAACGTTTAAATTGGGTTACAATAAAAGTTACATTTCTACGTTGGATAGAAATCGCGGAAGTGGGCGAACCTACAATTTAGAATTTTTAAAAGGCTGTGTAGTTGGAATCTAAATAGATTACTGCATTGATTTGGACTGGTTTTTAAATGCTGTAACTTTTGTTAGCCGGGGTCGGTAGCTGAGTGGTAAGCATCCTGACTACTGATCTAAGGGTCGCGAGTTCGATTCCCGGTCCCGGTGACGTTTTCAAAAATAAAAAATGCAGATGAAAGCCTCTACAGAATACCATCATTCGGAAGTGATGAAAAGCCGTGGGTCCTATGTTACTACGATGTGTAGCACGTAAACGATCCCTTGCTAGGGTTGGAACTCCTTAATTTCGGCAAAATTCTAAGTAGCGCTTTGACCATATGACCAAAGCAATCGATGTCTAAGGTACCTGGTACTCTGCATGCTTAGACCTTGTCCATTAACAAACAAACAACCAAACAAACTTTTGTTATTTCGTAGGCATCTCTTCGTGAAAACCTAATTAGAACTTTTACGTTGTTTACGTTTTTGCAATTTCATATTGTGCACCTTTTGGAGTCGGGGAACATTCAAACGGAAGTGCAACGAAAATAACAGATCGCATGCGACCTACACTACGCTCCGAGCTCCGGGTAACTTCATTCTGGGACTTGTGTATATCTATTTATTTGGGTCTTTGCTACGCCACCCCATAAATCAATTTTATAGAAAATATAGTTACATTGCTGTGGAGGTCATTTTCAATTTCAAGAAAGATTGGTTTATGCAATGGAAAAAATTGTTGCTTATGTTGCGTCTCAATTAGCATTTAGGTTGCGTAGTGTTTGCACAAACTGCATCATTTCATTAACTTTGGTAATTGCGATTGTTAGCATTGTGCAGCGACCAGCACTTGGAAAATATTTACAAACATAAATGAAACTTGCAGGAAATTAAGAAAACATTTACTTGCAACAAGGCCAAACGCCGCGATTGAAAATAGTTGAAATACTTGTTGTTTTTAATCGCTGTTGCTCGGAATCTCCCACATTAACTCGATATCGGTTTTTATAGTACACACAGCAAGGTTCACTCATTTTATTATAAATCGTAATTATTTTTAAAGTGGCCTTGGGAGTTTTTATGGGACGGTCGTTTGAGTGGGCTGTGCTAAAATTATTCGTTTAGATGTTTAAGTAAAATACCTGGCTTTTTAAATGTTGATTTTAATAATGGAAGACTAAACTGCCCATTTAAATAGGAAAAAAATAAAATCATTAGCCCACTATCGTATCAAACAATTAGTACAATCTATACACAAAAATAAAATATAGAATATTATTGTTACCACTTATGATAACTCAAAACATCCATTAAGATAATGTTGCATTCTAAATTGCCGATATTGGATCGGAACATGCACTCGGACTAACTCATGGAGAGGGGGTAGGTAACTTACCTTTAAAACTAATAGATCTAGATTCCTAGGGGTGCCAAATGATTCAGGCCCATGTTCCTTTTTTCGTTTGAGCGAATGAACCATTACATTGCTCAAAGGTAACAACAAACAATATAGTCAATAAAATCCACAGTTCGAAAAATCGTATAATGATTCAATTACGTAATGGATAACAATAGGGGGAAATAAAATTGATTGTAATTACTGGCATCACGAACAATATCACTTAATATTATATCACGTAATTAATTATCACAAATCATGCCTGGGACAGTGTGTATGGGTGCCAACATATAAACGCAGCCCTCGCTGAGTAAACATCTACTAATATGATGAATGATAAATGTTACAGCGTTCCACACTTAGCGATTTAATTTCATACCTCAAATAACCTCACATCCAGATATCTGTATGGTAGTTTGTATTACAATGTGATATGCTAGAATCGTTTTTCCCAACTAAGAAACTTAATATGGGTGATATTTAGGGGAAAAACAATTGTAAAGCGGTGCGACCACCTACTCAGCTAATATCGACATACAAGGCGATGTTATTTACTCCAAAATAAACCCCTCAGCTCTAAGTTGGCCTCAAATCAGCACACACATAAGAAATACATAATTAGTTAAAACGGTGAAACCATAAAAGTGAAATCAATCGCAAATAAGTTTATACAAATAAATACAAGGCCATTAAATTCAAACCACCAACCTGGAGGTATTCTGCAGCACGGAAACAAATACAACACGAGGTAGAGGCCCCCAGCGGCGCTTTGTTCAGCCTTTCTGCCTGCACGTAGCTTCACAAGAAAATGAAGGCAAGGTGGGCCTCGTACTCAGCAGTTTGCGTTCCAACAAGAAAGCTACGGGCAAGACTGCTACGGAGGGCACATTCCCAGCAAATCGATCCGTTTATCCCGTAGGTTGAAGGCTATACATACACCCCAAATTAGCAAATAAACCACCAAAGAATAAAATGCTTTACCAGAAATTCTGCCAGTTTGTTCAAAAACCATGTGTTCGCTCAAACAATTCATTTAGCCAGTTTTCGGGTCAAAATATGCCTTGATTAATTTTTCTGCATTACCCTGACAACACCAGCAATGACCAAAAATGGACATAGAAAACCAAGAACGTAAAACGTTTTCCCCAAAAAATTTGGGAAACTGGAAATGATCCAAAACTCTATCGCCATCTAGCGATAAATTACTGCATTTGGCGAGAAGATTGCAGTTTTGCAGGAAACTGTACCAAGTAGTAGTAGTAGTAGTTGTGGGAAGACCTAAGTCTAGCAAGTAGGCCACCATAGGCCCTTTTTGCCAACCTCATGCCATCCCCTCAACCGCCTTCATTATCGTCCTCTTCAATAGTCTTTTCTCCCTGCTTACCCCTTCCTGATTTTCTAATGAAGATCAGAATTTTGGCCCAGGATAGGGAGTTCAACTCTTCCATTCGAAGCGTAGGTGCTCCAAAGGTTCCATACCTCAGTCGCTGGTACGCTTCGCATTCTCCCAAGTAGTGAAAAGACGTTTCCTCGTCCCTCCCACATCTTGGGCAGATGGGATCTTCCTCTACTCCTATCAGTGTTAGGTGTCTCTTTAGTTTACAGTGGCCTGTCAAGATCCCTATCAAAAGATTTATGGTTCTTCGTCTCCTTCCTATTAGCCAGACCGATTTCTTTGAATCAAATCCCGCTATGTGGTACTTTGCCTGACGACAGCCCCTGCATCCTTTCCACTTTTCCTCGCTGGTCTTGTAGGCCCACCCAGTTAGGGCTGCTGAGACCTGCTGCCTTGTTATACCCCAAAAAGGTTCCGGAACAAAACAAGTTTCCCCGGCTCCGAGTTTGGCTAGTTTGTCCGCCTTCTCGTTGCCTTGGACCCCCGTGTGTCCCGGGACCCAGATGAGCTCGACGTCCTTTTCCCTTGCCAATTCGGCTAAAGCATCTCCACATTCCTAGACAAGAGCTGATATTGTCCTGGCCGAGAAGATTGCTTTTAGTGCGGCTTGGCTATCGGAGCAAATATAAATTTTTTGCTCTGGGGATATCCTGACCTCGTTCCTTGTTGCCACCGATAGGATGGCATAAACTTCTGCTTGGAATACCGTGGTATATCTTTCTAAAGCATAGCTTTCTTGCACTTCCCGGCCTTCCATATAAATTCCTGCTCCTGCCAGAGGATTGCTTTTCCGCCACTCGAGAACCATCCATGTAGCATATCAAGGCATTCGACTGGAGCTTAACCCTTTTTTGCTCCCACTGTTCCCTTGTTGGGATAGTGAGAGAGAAACCTTTTTCTAACCTTAGCCGGTCCTCTGCTTCGGTTACCCTGTAGGCTGATAGAGGTATTTCTCTAGCAGCCATGTCGGCGATCCTAGCATGGCCCGTGCGAACTCCCTGGTCATTCCATAACCCCGTATCCCGCATTCTGAGGTGGGTAGCCATGGCTTCTCTCTTTATCCAAGTGTCGAGGCCCGGGAGTCCCAATATTACCTCCAGTGCGGTTGTTGGGGTTGTCCTCATTGCCCCTGTAATTCCGAGACAGGCTAGTCGTTGGACCTTTGCCAATCTTACGAAAATACTGGGGCGCTTTACACTAGGCCACCAGACCACTGAGCCATACTGAACTCTTGGCCTTACTATCAATGTGTAGAGCCAGTGCAGAATCTTGGGGTTTATCCCCCAGTTCCTGCTTATAACTCTGCGCAACTGCCATAAGGTCGTTGTCAACATGCGACCTCCAACTTAATTTGCTGTCGAGGATTACCACCAGGTACTTGACCTCTTGCACTAATGCAAGTGGTCTTCCGTACATAATGGGTATCCTCAGACCCTGAAGTTTTCGTCTTTTTGTGAAGAGAATGATCTCAGTCTTTAGTGGGTTTAACGACAGAACTTTCTCTTCACACCATTTTTCAATAATCCTGCAAGCTACTTGCATTTTATCGCAAACGGCGTTTAGGAACCTGCCAGTAACAAGTACCAGTCCATCGTCTGCGTATGCTTGTGCATAGAAGCCCTCTTCCGTTAGGCATCCCAGTAGACCGTCCATTATAAGACACCACAGGTGAGGTGAGAGGCAACTGCCTTGCGGGCAACCTCCCGTCACCCTGGCCCTCACTGAACAGTCCCCTAGGTTTGCCGTCACGGTTCTTTGCTCCAGTGCTGTTCTCACCCAACTGACCAGAACGGGAGGGGTTTCCCTGGTCTGTAAGGCTTGACATATTGTAGCCGTTCTTGCCTTGTCAAATGCGCCTTCAATGTCAAAAAGTACTGCAAGGGCCAGTTCCTTATAGTGTAGTGCCCTTTCGACCTTGTGCACGACAGCGTGGAGTGCAGTTTCGGTCGATCTTCCACGTCTGTATGCGTACTGATTCCTGTGGAATGGGTGTGTTCTTATTACCCTTTCCGTTAGATGCCTATCAATGATCCTTTCCAAGGTCTTTAAAAGAGAGGATGTAAGACTAATGGGCCTAAATGATTTGGCAGTTGTGTAGTCCTCCCTTCCCGTCTTGGGAATAAAGATCACTCTGGCTGCCTTTTACTGTTCTGGGACCCATCCCATTGCTATGCTGGCCCTATATACCCTTACTATATGTGGAAGAAGGATATCCAGGCCTTTCTGAAGCAATGCTGGGAAGATCCCATCTGGCCCCGGCGACTTAAAGGGATCAAACTCCTGTACTGCCCATGTGACTGCACCTTCCGTTATAATTCCCGCAGCAAACTGCCAGTTCTCTATAGGAACTGGTTCCTGTTCCGCTTTCGGTGCTATTTGGATGGCGCCATCTCCTGGAAAGTGGACTTCCAGGAGGTGTTGTAAAGACTCCTCGCTGGGTGTTGTCTACATCCCATCGACCTTTTTTAACGCTCCTACTGTTTGACTAGTTTCGCGGCTTACGATTTTCATCAGTCTAGCAGAGTCTGATACTGAGTTTAACTCTGCACAGTATTTCTGCCAGCTAGATCTTTTGCTGCGCCTTAACTCATTTTTAAACCTATTCCTGGCCATTTTGAAAGTGTCCCATGAGGCCTGTGTCCCTTCTCTGATAGCTCGATTAAAGATTCGCCTAGATCCCTTGCGCAGGTCGGCTAGAGTGCCGGTCCACAATGGTACCCTACGAACTCGAGCCTCCCTGAGAGGACAAGCCTCCTCATAAGCTGAGACAATGTTACTTGCCAGTTGCTCTACGTCTTTACTTAATTGTTCTTTTGTGCATATACCTTCCTCTGGTTGGCCTCCTTGGCGAACGAGACTGAAACGATAACTTTCCCAGTCTGTTGCCTTGGGGTGCCGGTAGGGAATTTTCAGAGTCTTGTCGGAATTCATTTCCATTCTGATCATACGATGATCAGATGTCACGATATCCGACGTCACTTTCCAGTTTTCAATATTGATTGAAAAACACCTAGAGGCCACTGTAATGTCAATTACCTCCTTTCGGATGCTATTGACAAAAGTATGCTCTGTACCTTTGGTCATTATCTCAAGTTCCGTGGACGCCAAATATTCTAGTAGGGTTTCACCCCGAGGGTTAATGTCTGAGCTCCCCCACACCGAATGATGTGCATTGGCGTCACATGCGACTATTACCGGAAGACCTTTATCTCTCGCAAACGATATTGAGCGTTCGAATTCCTCCGTAGGTATACGCGCGTCATCCGAGGGAAGATAGGCGCTTCCTACTACTACCTTATGGTTTGTACCACCTACCTGATACTCCAGAACCGCTGCAGTGAGGTCCTTGGTTCCCAGCTGCGGCAGTGGTACCATGCTGAGATCCCTGGACACCATGATACAGGTACTGGGTCGATCATTTACTTCCTCGCCAACCACTACATCGTAGTTGCCCATCCTCAGTTTCCTGACCATATTCCTGTAAACATACGGTTCTTGAATGAAGACTATTTCTCTCCTGCCAGTTAGGGCGCTCATCAGTTCTGCCGTAGCGCCCCTACTGTGCTGAAGATTGATCTGACTGAAACTGTACCAAAGTAGAAAACTGCATTCAACAAAATATAAGTTTGCAGAGCCAGTTTCCTATTCAACTCGGCGCTTCTATACCAGTGAAAATTACCAATAATGGAATCGACAAATAAATTGGTCTCAATAAATAGCAGTTAGCATATATTTTTACTTAATTTTGCGTCAACATTTGATAAACATTCGCTAACCGCGTGCTTCAACACATTTACTACTGTTTTAAGAGCAAACTTGTAGTAATCCGGGATTTAGGGCCGCGCAAACGGCTCGAGGGAGTCCCCTAGAACTATATTGCTTTAAAACTCTAATGTATTTCACAGTTATCTTTATTTTACTTGAAGCGCTCTTTCCTGGACGTTTGTCTTGCTTTATGCTCAACTTTAACCTCTTGAAATATTTCTCAATGACGAGACTTTACAGCGGTTACACTAGACCTGTAAATCACACAGCTGTGTGAAAACGTCATTCTTATTATTTGCGAGAGCGATTGACTCCATTATTCAAAACAGAATTGTTAATTAATTCGCAATCGAGTTGCAATTTATAAATTCCAGCAGCCAACGCTTTCGCACAAAAATTCTTCCCAGCCAAAGATTCGGTGCACATGCAAGGAACAATGCGCATTATTCTAGCCTAGAAAGACTAAATGGAAGCACTTTGGGTCGCAAGGCAAAACTTCTATGCGGAGAATGCTGTAGAATTTGGCGTACATTTCACATTTGTTATAAGACAATTGGAGCTGTGTAAAAATATAATTAGAAGATAAAATTTCAATAATTTACGCTGAATTTTAAATTGATTAAAAGTGAAGTTAGATACACTTTTTATTTTACTAAGAAAACGTTTGATTTTTTAATGTTTGCTTACAAAACAAATTTTGTTTCAGGGAAACATGGGAAAAGAAAAACATAAAATTCAACGAAAATGGCACCGTGACGTACAACTTACAGAAAATTTTCGTTTTCGATGAAGATAATTCTGCAGGCATGGAAGATGACTTAGTAATTGTGCCCAATATTCCTATGCTGGTGAATATCGTTATTTCTTTCTATATTGAGGGTAGCAAATATTTAAATAGATTTTATATTTCTTTTGTATCGTGAGAATTCAGACTGAAGTCAACAAATGTTCAGTTTAGCTTGTAAAGACGAGACCAGATTATTTTATACCTCGGTAGCATTACAGATGCGTAAATAGCTATTGCGATAAAAGCAACTTTCTAAAATTGCTGGGTGCTTCAGCATGGTTCACATAACTGATATTGATAATTGGCTCTGCAACGCCTAGTGGAAAGGCAAACCAACCTACAGCTAATCTGATTGAAAATTACAAGTTTCTGTGATTTTTCCAAGATATATTTAAGCTAGACAACCTTTGCGTGGTTTGATTCTTCCCAAATTAAGAACGACAATAACTTTCAAACATTCTTACAGAGTGCAACGTCACAATCCAAGCACGCAGCCAGGTTCTTAAGGCTCTCAATGGCCAGTATTATAGATATTTTAAAAATTAAGCCGTTTGTCGAGGTGTCCGTAGGACAGCTGCTGTGGGGCTACGAGGACCCCCTTCTGAAGCTCGCTAGTGACGTAATTCCGAAGGAACAGAAACTTCCATATGTAGAATTTGGACTCATGTACAATGTAAGTTGCTTCCTTCTTTTTCCACTTTTTATGTGAAGTTTAAATCCAACTGCAGCTCTAAATGTTTTCTCTTGTACAGAAAAATGGTACGTCTCCAGACAAGATAACGATCTTCACAGGCGCGAACGACATCACTAAGTATGGGTTGATGGATACTTTCAATGGCAAGAGCCACCTAAGCCACTGGCTCTCTGACGAGTGCAACAGTCTATTGGCTTCCGACGGGTCGATCTTTCCACCGCAAATCACCAAAAACCGAACCTTATATATCTACGAGAAAGATCTCTGCCGAAAGTTGCCTCTCAAGTGAGCCGTCTAGTCATGGTTTAGTGCGGGCTCTTCTCTAACTTCGACTTTCAGGTTCGAGAAGGAGGTTGAGCGCAAAGACAAGGTTCCGAGTTGGAGGTTCAGCCCGCCCGTGGACGTGTTTGGTAGTGTCACTGAGAACCCTGACAACTTCTGCTTCTGCCCCCATGGCCCACCCTGCTCTCCCTCTGGACTGTTCAATGTATCTTTGTGCCGGTTTGGTAGGAGTAGTAGTTGGTATGGGAAATGCAGTTGGGTGAATTGTTTTGTTTTGCAGATTCGCCAGTAATGTTGTCGTTCCCACACTTCTACCTCGCCAACGATAGTTACAGGACTGAATTTGAAGGCATCTCACCACCTGACCCAGAAAAGCATAAGTTTTACATGGATGTTCAACCAGTAAGTACAGTAATGTTTTATATGTTTCAAATAAAAAGCAAACTTGGACACACCATCAGAAAATGGTTTTACAATTAGTAGGAAGATATTTGAATTTTGACTTCTATCGACCGAATAATACTTTTCCATATAGGTATTTACAGTCATCCACCATACATTTTTATGTTACATAAATGTGAAAATGTAACGAATTTTTTCATTTTAACCGTGACCGGACAAGTTATTTTACTAACATAACTGAACAATATGTGTCTCCCAGACACATACTTGCTGTAAGTTATTTAAAAACCTACAACATAGTAGGTCCTACCTGAACGATATTAAAGTTGGGAAAAATTAAAGTAACTTTATTATCTCCAGTCACATCAGTGGTTGACCACTTAGTATGTGTTCCCATATGTTCTGTAGAAATAATGTATTGTTTCAGATCATTCAAGTTATCAATTGTTTTTTATTTTACAGGAGTTTTTGGAAATTTTTCCGAAATATGTATTTGTAAAATCAGAGTGTATGTTGCTAGACCTCCAATATACGTGACACTGGTGTTAGTATATTAACAAAAATTTAATTTTGTGGCTGTTATTGTTTTCTTTTATTTCTTGGGAATTCCATACCTGGATGATTCAATGGAGATTTGGTTGATGGTTACACTCTTGAGTATTTGGAAATAATAACTACTTTAATGGATAAGAACAATTATTTAATAAAATTCAATATTATTGAAATATATACACATTATTGCACAATGCATAAAAAAACATACAGTGCATCCGTGTAGCTAACGTGCTAGCAGTTAAAATTGCTGGTCAAGATAGAGCTGCGTGAACGAATGAAATTACTGAAACTGAATGATTGACGAGAATTGAATAAACAAAGTAGAATGACTGAAGCTAAATAACCGGGTTCTTACCCCTGGTCGTGTTTTATTGGCTCTGTCAGATGGCATCACTAAATGACTTATTGGCCCCCTGACTCGCTCCTTGATTAGGTTGAAACTGCTTACAAACGAAAATGCTAACTGCCATTGCGTCAGTGAGAGGATTTATGACGCCACGCATATCTGCCCAGCTATTCTGAAGTTTCCTAGTCCTTGATAGGGTTCTATTGTCTCCACCCTCATAAAGTAATTGTCAATCTGGCAGCTCGGGGTTGGCTGCCGTGTTTTGATCGGCGCTCCAGCTGGTCAGCAAGGCACATTAATTCGTCATACTCGAGTTTCTGATTGGGCATACTGACAGTTTCTGCGGATGTTGTCCATCACTCGCGGCGGTTTTTATATTGCGTTTATGGTGCTTGACACTCACTCACACCTAGCGTACCTTCCAAACGAGCTACTTTCTGATATAAAACGAACAGCTTATTTATCGGAAGTTTCTCTTCCAGGAGTGATTGCGTTGCGCCTCTGCCAGCCTTTCGTACGAGACAGTTTTTCTTATAGAAGTTTTGCCATCAGTTCTTGTGGTTGGATAAGTATCCTGCCTGGTTTTATTTCGTATTTGTCTAATTTGCAACATTCCTTAATAATATTATTGTACCGTCTTGGTATATGCGTTCTATCATTTGTCTTTGCATCACGTTGAGTTAGTACGAAAGCAGAAATGCAGAAACCTCAAATGGGAAAATACTGATAAATTGTTCGAAATGTTCCACTATCTACCAAAGCAAATAAAACAGAAGAAGACTATCATCCTAACAAAAAAACTATTTTATAGGGTGCTTAAAAACCTACGCACAGGAAATAAACATGAGAAGATTAACCAGATAAAAACGAAGAATTGATACTGGTAACAAAAGAATAAGAAAATAATGGAGTGCTGGAGGAACTGTTACCAAACGTTATTATGTCCAGAAGAAAACGACAGTAATGAGCAAAAAAGGGAGCAGTATATGCCTAGACGGGTAGCGGTAGCGGGTAGACACTCTCTTACGATACCGGTAGAAGATAGGTCTACTTCAGGGAAGCGCCCCTGCCCACGCGAGCCATGTTTCTCCCCCACCTCATATATATCCGGGGAAGATCATGTCCGACCCTCTAAATTTTCCCATCCACACGTCACACTATCCTTCCCATATCCTCTACCCTCTACCAACCCGCATAGGCCAGCGTGGTAGAGTATGGCCAAAACCCCCTTTCAAGATGAAAATGTCGATTTCGAAAAAGAATCCTCAGGTGGGTCGAGCTAGCTCAGAATCCCACACTGACAAGAAACTGTCAGTCTGCTCCAAGGAATATGGGGGGAGCAAGAAGTCGATAATATCACTAAAAGTTGCAACCTATAATGTAAAGACTTTGTTGTCAGAAGAAAAATTCACAGAGATGGAGACAGAACTGAAGAACATAAAATGGGATGTGGTCGGAATGAGCGAGGTAAGAAGACGCGGCGAAAACCTGTTGACACTGAAATCCGGACACAAATTCTACCACAAAGGCCACGACAACGCATCAATAGGAGGTGTCGGATTTTTCATCCATAAAAAACACTCTGACAAAATTGTATCTGTAGAAGCAGTATCTACCAGGGTAGCTTATATGATACTACGACTAAATACCAGATACGCCATAAAAATAATTCAAGTATATGCACCGACCACGGAACACAATGACGACGAAATAGATATATTTTACGAAGACATCCTCACAGCAATGAAAGAAAATAAGACACATTATACAGTCATATGCGGAGATTTTAATGCAAAAATCGGAATAAAATCAGACCGATCAGAAACCGCACTCGGAAACTTTGGAAGTCCGGGCAGAAACGATCGAGGAGAAACCATGATCAGCTTTTTACTGGAAAATAACTTATTTCAAATGAACAGCTACTACAACAAAAAACCCCAAAGAAGATGGACGTGGGAAAGTCTCGACGGCAAAACGCACAATGAAATCGACTATTTTGTAACAGACAAAAAACAGATCTTCGAGGACGTCACAGTATTAAACCGATTTTCAACTGGAAGCGACCATCGCATGGTAAGAGCCACTCTCAAAATAAATATAAAGAACGAAAGAAGCAGGCTGATCAAAAAAAGGAACTATCAACCATGGGCGCATCCAATAGAAATAAACAAATTCAGCGACCATATTACAAATGCGATAGGAAATAAAACAGCAACGGAAGGTAAAAACGAAAACATTAATATTCTAAACGAAACCATAGTAGAAGCAATAAAAGAAGCACAACAAAAATACTGCCCCAAAAGCTCAAAATTGGAAAAAATCAGCCAAAAAACTCAAACTAAAATGGAAGAACGGAGAGCGCTCAAAGGAAAACCAAATGTAGACCAACAAACACTAAGAGAAATCAACAAAGAAATATCCATAAAAATAAAAAGAGACATCAGAAAACACAAATATGATAAAATCAGCCAAACTATTGAACAAAATAAGAGCATGAAAGTTCTAAGGAAACAATTAACAAACGGCAAAAAGGAAATATTTCAACTCAAAGATAAGAAAGGGAACTCTACGTCAAATAGGGAAAACATCATACAGATTGCAGAAGAATTCTACAAACAATTATATACAAACAACCATCCCTACCCAGATCTAAACACACACAACCTAGAGGAAATACAAAACCAAGGATCAGAGGATATTCCTAATATCACAAAATCAGAAATCTATTACGCCTCAAGGAAAATGAAAAACAACAGAGCACCTGGTGAAGATGGCATTGTAACTGAAGCGATAAAACTCGGAGGACCAGTGCTAATAGAAAAAATAGAAAAATTATTCAACTTATGCCTACATAACCAGGAGATCCCCTCAGGGTGGAACAATGCGATAACCATCCTCCTACACAAAAAAGGAGATATAACGCAGCTTGACAACTACAGACCTATTAGCTTGCTTAGCCACCTCTATAAGCTATACACCCGCATATTAACACATAGATTGGAAGCAAAACTTGATTTCTACCAGCCACGAGAACAGGCTGGTTTTCGCTCCGGATACGGAACAAACGACCATCTCCAATGCCTGAAAATACTAATCGAAAAAACCATCGAGTACAATAGACCTTTAGTACTAATATTCGTAGACTTCCAAAAAGCGTTCGACACGGTAGAAATGCATGCAATCCTAAAAGCTCTGAAAGAGAGTAGGTTAGATTATCGATATACCAATGTCATCTATAACATCTACAAACATGCAACAACCACCATAAAACTTTATGATACCACACGAGAAATTAGCATCAAGCGGGGTGTCAGACAAGGCGACACTTTGTCACCCAAATTATTCACTGCAGTTCTGGAACACGCTTTTAAATCTTTAAACTGGGAGAACAAAGGCATAGATATAGACGGCGAAAAATTAAACAACTTGCGATTCGCAGATGACATAGTGTTGATTACAGACAATCTAGGCGAAGCTAAAGAAATGCTACAAGAACTGCAAAACGTTACACGGATGGTGGGGCTAAGTATAAACTACACCAAGACAAAGTTAATGACAAATCTAGTCCCTAATGGAAATATACACATCAGAGGAGCGGAAATAGAGCTAGTTGAGAGGTATATATATTTGGGGCATGAGGTTAAAATCAGCAGGGATAACCAAACCTGCGAACTCCTGAGACGAATTAATCTAGGCTGGGCGGCGTACGGCAAACTCAGATACATCTTTAAAGATAGCATCCCTCTGAGTTTAAAGAGGAAAACTTTCAATACATGTGTTCTGCCAGTGCTTACCTACGGCGCAGAGACTCTAACCCTGACAAAAACATCAACAAGAAAACTGAGTATTGCCCAACGAAAGATGGAAAGATCGATGTTGGGAATAACACTAAAAGATAAAATAAAAAATGAATAAATACGTAGAAGAACGGGAGTAGAGGACGTAATAGAAAAGATAGCCAAATCGAAGTGGCGATGGGCTGGCCATGTGGCGAGGCAGACAGATGGAAGATGGACAAAAAAGATTATTGAGTGGAGGCCGAGGGTTGACAAGCGAAGTCAAGGGAGACCACCCACCCGATGGACGGACGATTTGAAAAGGATTTCGACAAACTGGGTTGCAACTGCACAAGATAGAGGAATTTGGAAAGATCTGGAGGAGGCCTATGTCCGACAGCGGACAATACTGGCTGGATGATGATGATGATATGCCTAGAGATAATGAACCAATTATAGAAACAACAGAGGTAGAAAAAGCTGTTAGCAGCTGGACATGATTGCAGTATGTAAAGAATTGAATTAAACTACTCACAGAAATATTAAATAAAGCCATGAAGGTAAACAAATTACACAGACAGAGACAAAGACTATAAGATATGCATCATACTATCATATTCAAGAAAATAAGTTCAACTGAATGGAGTAGTTACTGTGGTGTAGTACTTCTCAGCATATCTTTCAAAGTGTACAAACTAATTATTGAACAGAGAAAGTGGATTTAGAAAAGGTAGAATCCAGGACCACAGACTCATGATTAAACAACGAATAGAAAGATCAAAGCAAACCGGAAGAAACATCTATATAGTATTAATAGCTGCAGAAAAAGCATTCCATGGAGTCCCTAGAAAGATAAATGAACAATCTCAACAATTTGCAGCAAACGAAGGCGTAACACAACGAGGTGTTTTAAGTCCATTTTTAACACGATCATGGACATATCATTAATGAGACCAAAACCACCACAAGTAAATAATATGCAAGACACAGAAATTTTGAACCGGTGTGAATTAAAGAATGTCTTTTGGAGACCATATAGCAATTTTTGCAAGTAATGAAAATAATCTACAGAAAAACGGAGCAAGAGGGAGTGAAGGCTTTGGGGATATAAATTTAAAAATGAACATTGATAAGACACAGGTCATTGTTATAACAAGAATGAATTGAAACAATAGGGAAGACTAATGCAGGTAGATACAATTAAATATTCTAGGTGTGCAGATGAATAGTAGAGGGGATCAAGAAATACAAATATCAGCAAGAGTGTGAACGCACTGAGAAGTACATTTATAGGTGTAGCGGGCATACACTGCCACATGCAGTGGCAATAAATAACCCTTGCAAAAAAGGCTGAAGGATGAAGCACACAAATCTTGGAAGAAGACACTTTCGGGGGATTTGCTGACCGCCATATGCCAGCAGTAGGTTCTCATGGAGATTGGCAAAAGGCGCTAGTGATATACAATCTTTGTAAAAGCAATTTAAAGAGGTTTGCGACTGATGGACAACCTCCGTTAATACAGTATCAGTACGCGTTGTAGTTAATACAAGTACGACAAAAGAACGCACCTTGCAGCATTCTGACACCTCAGGGGCGTCGAACATGCACCACTGAGATTCCCATCTTGCCAGACTGATATTTACCTAGAAAGCACAAAGAGAATAACTCTCTCGAGGGGTCCATACATTCTCCACTGACGCAATTGGACAGAAGTAAATATAAACAAGATCGGGGATACGAAACAGGCAATCTTTACTCGACATTTTGTACTTCGTCATCCACCTCCCTTTGTCTTGACCCCTGAGATATCGCTGTTAGCACGCTAGTTATTAATCGCGCACTATACTTATTTGTGTACCTATTTGTCCATTGATTTGTATATGTGGAAATTATCTTAAAATTTATTAAAGCATTGTTGTTATCCACAACGTATTTATTATTTCTACTAACGTGAGTGTAAAGCATCAACCAAATTATCAGACACGGCAGCTAAATACTAAATAGTAAAGACGCAAGTGTTGAGAAAAGCTAAAATGGAGATCTTGTTACGGTATTAATTCATCAGATCGACATAGGTCGTATTAATTGTCCAAACTCGGGTACAAACTACAGGGTTCGCCGGCTTTACCAGAAAACACAGATCTTAATGTGTTGGAGCAGATTTTGTTGCTCCGGTTACTCGCACTTAGCACAGTCGGGAAGGGGTAGTTCGAAGACTTGAATGAAAAACCGACGGGGTACTTACCCTAAAGCTTGCTTAAAAGAATTGCCAAAGGACGCCACTCGTTTTGATAAATTAACAGCCCTCGTGACCCAAAACGAGAAATATCACAGGGCTCTGCTAAAGATTCGCTGGGTTAGCTGCACGCTGCGAAGCGTCGTCCACTAGGTTCCTTCCAAGTCGGGCGGTAAGCACCAGGTGGCCTTATGACCACCTCCCTAAAGGGGCTCAAAAGAATTTACTCAAGCCAAAACTGTAGGGCTTTTCCAATAAAAGCACGTGTTCTAGCTTTACATTTGATTACACTTGGCTTTTCGCCACATTAGGATTGAAGATCCACAGATTTCAGGTTTAAGTCAATTAAACAAACTAAGTGTGACTGTATTACTATTTAATGAATGAGAATCGACACACACAGGGCCACAAGTTGGCCGTAAGAAGGTTACACCCTAACTGAAAATTGTCGGGGGATCCCAAGCAAAAGTTACCTTAATAGCTAATTACAATACACAAGTTATTTGACAAAATTAAATTCGCAGGCGCAAAGTCCCGCAGCATGCGAGGCACAATAAACAGACAATTCGGTAGCACTTTCGCGACACATTAAAACAAGAAACAAAACAAAAATACAGCGGTAGATCCTACCTTTCGTAGCTAGAACACTGGCTGCATCAGTGATGATCGGATCCTGGAGAGGCTTAGTGGCAGCTTGCAGCAATACAGCTCCCCAAAGGGTTGTTGAAGGGCTTTTCCAAAAGCCAAGCGGTGACTGCAGAAGGTCGAGGACTGCGAAGACGGCGTCCACAAAGACTAAGGTTACGTCCCGCAGCGAGCGTAGAACAGGGTTGCCCAAAGGGGTTGAGCGAAGGCAGTGGCCCGCGGCCCGAAAGAGTGTTGAATTAATTCGAGGTGAAAGCGGTAGTCCCCGGGAACGAAGAAATACTTCGGGTTCGGCACGACGTGGTAGAATTTGCAAAAGCAGATATTTCCCACTCACTATGAGAAAATTACGTAGGCTTCATAAGGCGTCTTGGAGTGGACGTGCAACAGGATGCAAAGTAACTTTCCCCCGACTCTGGGGTCGAAGTAAACGAAATCCAAAACGCCCGCCCAAACCGGCGTCGGCCTAACCCACTCACGTCCCGCGGGAACCTTATCACTTAACGAGCTATCTGCTTCGAAGCCTGCAGCAGAACTCCACGAATTTTAATTAAAGCTTGAAGAACGCGAAAACTGATTTAAAATCACCGATCGAGGCAGCCCTCGAATTTTCATTAACACAAATCGAGGCAGCCCTCGGCGGCAAAACAATGCCCGCCGAGGGCTGAAGAAAAACCACACGTGTTACCACTACAATAGTCGGGAATGAAGTCCCTCTTAACTCGGCCTCCGCGTGAAAAACACAACCCCCGTTCCCCGCTATCATGCAATCGTCCTTCTCTTGCCACTGTTAAAGGAAATCCTTCCTTTCAAGAAAATATTAATGCGTAAACGCTGAATAAACGAGAGGGCCTTGGAACGTTCGAGAAAGAATTTGTTGTTGTCGCAGCGAGTCCCAGGGTATCGAATTACTACAGAAAATTCCCCGAGGGTCGCCAAGCAGGAATAGCCTTCGAAACCTAATTTATTTGTTGCGTGAAACAAAGAGGGTTATTCAAAATTTGTTGGATGCATATAAGTTCCATGAATTTCTGGCTACAGGCGCCCGCGCGTCGGGATAAATAAAGCAATTAGCACGCGTCGCAGAAGTGCTTTCAAAGAAAATTTCCATTGATTGCGTGCATGTTAAAGTTTGGCCCAAATAAATTTGGTTGCAGATTTCAGGTGCAGGGCCGGCTTTGCGAAAATTAAATCGGCCATGCTTTAGACAAAATGTTAGACGGGAGTTTATGTGTGTTATATTAAAATTCAATTTCCGATACTTTTGAAATGTGTCAACGTGATGGATGCAACTCACCCATGACCACAAAGCGGCAACGGGGCGCAAACAGTGCAGGTTCGAACATTCCTTGGCCCAGTGGCGGAGGCAGGCAGTTAAATGTAATAGAACATAAACTTACTGACCTGTAAATCTCATCGATAATAATAATTGTACTCACCGGGGGTGGCTGCCCCCCAGGCCGCTCCGTACTCCTGGCAGTGGCATCACAATGCTGGGCCTTACATCCGTCAGCCTCAACCCTTTGGCACCTCATCGCCGCCTTCACTGGTTGAGTTAGCTGTCGGTACTTTTCGCTAGTACTGCCCAATAGTAATCCACTAGATTAACTATTGTTACAACCCGTACAGAGTCGGTAATAACTACCGTAGTATACTGATCTTCCACAGTACAGCAATTACCGTAAATCTTGCTATTGCTCTAATGGGGCTTATAATTTGGAACTCCATGCTTCCGGTGCGGAACACACATGCTTCCGCGAAACACTGGGCGGACTTCGTGCTCCAGCTCCAGGATTCAACTCTTTGACTATCACATAGTCGACTAGCAAAGCAAGAACCTCTGACGTATACCGGACGCTGTAATTGCCAAAAAGTCTACCAAATGCCATTCAACTAGCTACAGTAGTACGTACATTCTACTCTAGTTAAATTAATCCTCTACCTAATTACGCCTAGCTACGCTCGCCGCTTCGCCTCGCATTATGCAACTTATCACCTTATAATTAATTATTGGTTCGCATATAATCGCTTACGCCAAGAAATAATTACGCAAAACAGGCCACTTTCACTCACACGTCGCGCCGCTGTCGCACCCCGAAACGTTCTATTTGTTTTTGAATTTTATTTCTACCCGAGCCCCATTTATACGGTTCATTGGTTGCACGTGGCGTCTGGGTCCCCGAAAAACTGACCGCGAACCAATGCCTAATACATCCGTCAAGATTATATTACATTCCAGGGCTCAAAACATTCCAGGCGTGGCAAACGTAGTAATTAAAACTTAAAAATAATGCACCCCAAAACCATCAAATATTTCGTCCCTAACAAAAAAAACAATATCACAATCTATAAAATAGTATACGCTTGCCATCGCGAAATATGTAATGTAATTGCACTGTTATCTCAAGGCACACCCTAGATCACCTACTTGGTTTCGACCACAATATGCAGTAACACGCATTTCTATTCTATTCCAACAAGTTAAAACCAACTTGTTTTGTATTTAAGAATGCAAATCCGTAGCTCTACACTTAGGGCAAGTTTCTCCAGGGTGCTACAGGACGGGCCTCTTGCTCTTGGTTGTCGTTCGCTTCAAGGATAGGCACCACCTTGCTCGGTGATGGTTACCGCTTGTATTTGAAGTGGCCGTCTTTAGGGCTCGCTGAGACTTCTTCGAAGTAAATTTCTTGAAACTGGGGCGTTAATTCAGCGCCTTGAACTGTATACACTTTGTTCGGCGTTGACAAAATTTGGCAGCGCCAATGAGCAAACTGACCACCTCAAATTTCGCACCATAAATGAAACTTTGCACGCTCAAAATACTCACTTCTTACGTGGTTTACAAATGACAGAAAAAACCGCATGCTAGCGACAGTTTAAAGCCTAACTAAACTTACTTACAAGTAATTATTACAATACACAAACATACAAATTGGCTGTAAATCAAAAGAGTATTAATTATAGTCAATGAGCTCAGGTGGAATGAGATCAAGTTCCGTTTCAAGATGTCTTTGGTAACTTTTGGGATAAGTGTGTTTACTACTTTACCTGGAGCTTTCTTCTCCACTGGATTCACTGTCTATTTTGCCATATTTCTGTATGATTACCAGTATTTGCACCTCTCCTTCACAAATAGTTTGCTATAAGCTAACCAGATATAGATAGCTGAAGTAAAAATATTGTTGGAGATATTGGCAAATATGTAATTACAAATTTCTGCTGATGCATCTAAAGACATATCAATATTTATAACATTTACATAAAAAATAATGAAAAAGTCCAAGTGCTTAAAGTGTTTGGTCAGTAATTAACATATCTATTCCTACCATGTAAACGTCTTGCATTTTTAAAAATTTTCAGTTGACGGGATTTGCAATGTCAGCCAGAAGTAGAATCCAAATCAACTTAGCTGTATCACAAGTTGTCGATATTAAAGCGGTGGCCACCTTTCCCGACATAATATTCCCCATTATGTGGTTCGAAGAGGTAAGTCTAAATCGTACACAATGAAATTCAGACATGCTAACAATTAATCTTCTAGTCTGTTGATGGACTTCCTGACGAAGTAACCCACACAGTCAAAGGACATGGCGATGAGTAATAGACGCTAAGACAATATAAATTAATTTTATAAAAATGTTGTTTGGTAAATAAAGCCATAAATGTTTAATGCTATACGTATCGAGTGCTGCTTGGATTTGAGTCCCAGCATGCATGACTGGTTTCAACATATCGACTTGGGATTGTTACTTTAGTGCCTTGTCATGATCTCTTCCAATAACTGTGACAATACTGCTGAAGGTCTTAATTTTTAAATTACCTATGACTTGTTTTCTTCTAAGAAGAATGCCGAAGTTTTAGCCCCTTTGTCTTTTATTTCCCACAAGCAATCCTGAATATTTGCTCATGCTAAGTAAGTGCGACTTGTTTATTTTTCTAAAGTTTTATATAGGTGAGTGATTCAAAGTGTAAATAGCAATCTACTTAACGGCTAACTCTGGTTTCCCAAACTAATCAACGATGAAACAATAGGTTGCGTCTGTTCTTCTACATATCATTACTAGGTACCAACGTAGTTTCGGAGCGACGAGCTCTTCTGCTTCTTAGTTTTAGTTAGTGTAGCAATGCAGGTTTAGTTGTATGTATAATTCTAAGATACAGTAATTAAGGTTAAACTTAGCTAGACAACTTTTATACGAGCATGTTTTATGTCCTCGCCATGTCTTTTTAAATCTTATTACCTATTGTGTTATTGTACATACATTTGTAACATACGTTGGAAATACATTTTTTATATTTACTTGCCTTTTTTTATTGCCGTAAAGTGACAAATTATATTGCCATTAGCTTGTTAAAATTGTTGGTTAATGCTGGAGTATCATTCAAGCTTGAACATGACTATTACGAGATTATGTCTCACAAGTTTGACGTTATATAAAAACATAGTTTATAAAATTTAAGTGGCTAACAGTAACAGATCTAAAGTTTTTGTGAAAATATTAGTAAGTATTTTAATTAGTATAGATACAAATAGTTTATGATAGATCATAGCCTCATCGAGACTTTATTTATGACCCACACAGTGTACCTCAAGCAATTGCTATTGCTAGTGATGTTTCTTTAAACCCACTCAATATAGTCGACATGATACGAAATAATATCGAGACAAATAACAATCAGTATTGCATTAAGAAATGTAAACAATATCTTGAACTCAAATGTCCAAAATAATCACCATTTTTCTTACAAAAAAAATCCAAATTATAACAAATTAGAAAACCAAATCAATGGTATATTATTTTTAACTAGTTGTACAAAATAACTCTTAATATTACGAATTGCTATGTACATTAAATTAATTTAACAATTTCCTTTGGGGACGTGTTTCTTGATTCGTTGTTGAACGGCAACCCAATTTGCGCGAAAGTATTGATGACGGCGACATTAGAACTACGGTGAAGCGTAATCGCTGCACAGTATAAGTTATGGCCCCAGCTGTGGGCGTGGCCTAATAGATCTGCAGTTTTGTTTACGTTCCGTCCTGTTGCGAACACAAGCATGATATATAGCAATTATGAAATATCTGTGGTTCCAGGGGCAATGTTTTAAGGGGGTTACTCCCAATGCAACGGCACCGTGAGTTTGCACTTAGTGAAATTCGCTTGTTTATCGGGTGCCGAATTTGCTTGCGGCGGTGACCTCAACGTTCGTGCAGAAGCAGTGTGATTTGCCTCTGGAGGATGTTCCAGGAAGTGTCTTCTGGTTCTTTACCGGGTCAATACATGTACTTTAATAAATTTAGGTTGTTTTGAATGTTAAACCTCCTCGGTGAAGTGCTTTAGTGCGGCGGTATTTGCTCTTAGGAACGGAGCGATGGGGATCGTTTTAAGCGGTTCACCCTATTACACAGTTTAGCTCCCACGATAGGGTTTAAGCCTGAAGAATTCTATTTCGCCAGACAGTTCAGCTGCCAAGACAAAAATCAAATTCTGGAGGCTTTGCATCACGGGACTAGTTAGGTACGGAAAGTTAGCTTTAGGTCTGACAGTTCAGCTGACGTATCCCTAAAAGCCTGATCTGGTAAGGGTTGGAGGCTGCCATGACGGAGGACCCGGCCAGGAGAGAGGAAAAGAAGAGTTTAGAAAAATTCGCCTCAAGGCAGACGGACAGGATCAGGGTGTAAGCCCAAGAGGGTTTAGAGCAGAAAGCTCTTTCAGGTTAGAGCAGTTGCTGGTCAGGATCGGTAGACTTAAAATGGTCAAGAAACCTACTTTTATTTTTTCGGTCTGTATTGTCGGTACAGCCGCTCCGGGTACCACTAACTGGGAGGCGCCGCCGGGATTGCTTATTCGTGTCTTCGCGCATAGGTGGTACGTGTTTTGTTATCGCTAATTTAAGCGCTGGTTAGATGTAAAGCCCGATTAGGCGATGTACAAATTAAATACATTTTTAATGTATAATTAAAATTTGCTGCAGACGCTAGCGTTACAAGAGCACATCCATAAATGATTTTAATGTTAAAAGCAACACGTAAAATCTTCTTTAACATGTCGCAAAATCTAAAACGTGCCGCAGTAACATAAGTACAACGTACGAGGTAGATGTGGCAAAATGAATAATTAAAATTTTGAATTTTCGAGGGTATTCAGACTGTCTCATTATTTTACCTGTTTGTGAGTTTTGAAAATTGCAAATAGTGCATGTATGTGTGTGTGTGTGTGTGTCTATGTGTGTGAATACAATATCTCAAAAACGAAAAGAGATATGGCGTTGAAACTAGTTAAGACTTCCAACGCTTAGTTGAACCCTTCCGCATTCCAGCGCCGTGTGTTGTAGCAAAATCCTTAGTAAACGGGTCCATTCCCATATTTTCAAGGCCCCGCACTTGAATACAAGACAGGTGACGACATCTGTTGCTTTAGCTTTGCCGAAAGGCACATTTTTATATCACAGAAGCGAACTCTGTAATGTATTACCATATTGTATAGGCTCCGTTAATTAGTTTGGCGAACCGCCCACTGACGGAGTCCGTGTTTAGTCTTCAGTCGAATTCAATTCAAACAGGAGAGCATCGAATTACTCGGCTGACTCCAGGCTGGCGGTGTTTCCAATCCGAGGAATCCCGGGCATCTTCACTGCGTTGCGTGCTGATGTAATCTCAAGTATCGCAGATAGATTTAAATGAGTGGAAGCGAGATGCCCAAAGTGGAAAATTCCTTGCATGACGAAATCTCGTTGGGGACGCGCGTAATAGCGTCGCTTCAGGAGAGTCCAATTTACGCTTTCATACTGAACGTATGGGTCGGTAGCGCAGAACAAAGTAACATCCCTTATCGTTTATAGGGGTGCGTCGTGCCGTCCGGGGTTTGTTTGTAAAACTACATGCTACATATTTCATTAAAGTGCCGTCAAGTAGGAGCTTACGCTGTAACAACGGATTTTCGAAAGAAACGAGTTTTAAGCATATATACAAGGTAGATCTTTGTCGTCTGTTGTTTCGGTCCAGCCCATTTCTTCTGTGAAGAATATCCTTGCAACAATTCCCCGACTAAGTTGATCGACCACCCCACTGCCGTCGTCTCTACAACCCCTGTTGTTATTGTCGCTCCAGAACATCTCCTGTTCGCCAGCATCTTTAGGTTACGTCGCAGAATACCCCTAGGAGAGGCATCCAGGCCTGCTGTCACAGGAAATACAGTTGTTGGGCACCTACTCCAACAAGAAGGTATTGTAAACCTTGTATTAAGAGTGCTACTTGCTTGTTAAAGGTGATGTGCATATTTTGAACATTCATTGAACATTACATGTTATTCTGTACCGTGCTAGATTAACTAGGTATCAATTGCTTTAGTGGACCTACTGTCCCCATGTACCTTAATAATTCATTGTACAAACCTTGACTAACCCCGATTTTATTACATGCTGCATGTCAAAACTCTTATGTGTGTGTCAATATTAAGTCAATAGACCAACTTATTCTAATTTATTTCTTGTACGTTATTTGCATGTTTGTGTTTATTTAAAGTGACAAGAACTAGTACTCTTGTCGTGTTGTGTATACTTTTCTGTACAGGGCCCAAACAACTGACAAAGGACACCCAAAGGTAGTTGTAAACCTAGGTGCCCTGGAACGCCCCCTGGAGGTAACAACGCGATTTTGTGGCGATTGGATTTCGGATTTTGGCCAATCGTTAGTTAAATTTAGATCTACATTTCCAAAAGTCGTGGCGCCCGTCAATTTTTCTTTAAAGAATTACCATCAACTACCCCTACCGTAGTACCTCGTTCTGAACTGTGCCTTATCGTTCGAATCCCTCTCCCGATTAAGTTTTAACTGCAGCCAATAGGGCTGGAATGGACACGCAGTGCGAGCACTGCTACGAATATTCATTGAGGGTCTTAATGATCATTTTATATTGTAACAAACTTTATATATAAGCTTTGTGTACTATCTAGATGCGACATCACGCTCAATCGCATAACCGAAAGTATGGTGTGATTTTTCAGTTTTTTGGATTTTTTCAAAAACGGCTCCAACTATATTTTTTATTGATGTGAAATAAGTGATTTACCAGTTGAATGCCTTTAAAATTTTGTTCTTCTTTTCTTTTTTTTATTAACTCTTATTTTATAGGTCATTATAAAGAACTAATAAAATTGAAAATTTGAAACTTTGGTCATGGATTTTATGTGCAAGAGCGACTACAACTACAATATTTTGACTGTAATATTACTTTCGGTTATACCGAATGTTGCTAATAACTTTGTTATTTTAAATAGACCACCCGGTATATTACTTTTTTGAATTCGGCTCAACATTTTAGAGAAAAATTGTTTTTTCAACTAACTGGTACGGTTTCTGTAGAATTTGTAATTTTTGAAAAAAAATTACAAATGCTTAAAAATTAAAAAAAAATTATAAGATTACTGTAAAAAGAAGTTGTGTGCGTGTATCACACCAGATTTTTTAAATACATTCAACTGCTGTAAAAGTAAAAAACTGCACAGAAAAATACAATTACTAATAACCTTACCATGGAAGCAATTTTACGTTTTGTTTTCACATTTGAACTACACTATCATACTAACAGGTTAGGAATAAGGTAGTTATAAATAGACAAATGGCTATGAAAAATAAGTGTATTTTCAGTTATCGGTGAATTTTGAGAAAACAATAATTACAATATTTACAAAATTAAACAATTTACATTTGCTATTCATAGGTATTTTTCTAAGTTTATAAACCAAATTACTTACATTTACTTACATGCAAAACTATAAATAGTTATTTACATATCTACAGATTTTTGTAGCACGTTATCACTCAACCAGTCAATTAATAAAGAGGTAATTTAAAAGCAATTAAATCTTTAACCCTATTTGGTACTTGAAGGTTTTTCACAATATCATGGAACTGGTACGGTTTCCCAATTGGATGAATCTGTTTCAAATATTTGCGAGCAGCGTTTCTGCTAAGCTCGATCAAGGACGGTACTTCAGGAATTCGTTCAATTTCTTCACCAAGCTGTGTGTCACTCCCAAATCGCTCTTTGAACAAATCTTTCAGTTCGCCTCTGATTTTGCGTGGCATCGAGAAATATCTAAGCGTGCCGATAATACAGTTCGAGACATTGGGACCGGGCGCTACTTGAATAAGGATTTTGCAAAAGTCATAAATTAAGAGAGAATCTCCTTCTTCCTCCATTCCCAACAGGAAGACAGCTTGTGGACGAATTATTTTCTGAAGGAAGTCGATGTTGATATCCCCTCCGTAGATCATTGCTTGGACCTCGCTGTTAAACTTATGGTTGGAATAACATAACACGTAATTTATATCCCAAAACCTCACAGTGGCACCCAAACTCATACAGAGGTTAATCACGGCCACTCTATCGCTTACACCAATTTTGTTCTCTTGCAAACTGTGTAAGAGGAATGAAATGAATGGAATGCGTAGGCTCATGGAGTTTTCACATTCTTCTATGAGATCCATTGCAACTGAAGATGAAAGTATCAGATATAGGCATTCCAACCACTGATCAGTTAAAAATACGCATTTCGTTAGGTAGGTCATCAGAAAACCAGGTCGATTGTTTAGAAGAAGCTTCTGGTCAAGTTTGAGCCACATCGCCTTAAACAGCGCGTTGTCACGGTAATGCCTAAACGAACGCACGATGGGACTCTCGCGATTATCTCTGCATTCGTTGACATCGGCACCGGCTTCCACCAGATCCAGGGCCAAACGACTCCTGTTCCATAAAGCATAATCGAGAGCTCTAGCATTGAAAATGCTGGTGCAAGAGAAATTGTCGTAGTACCTAATTAACACTTCAGCGATGTCTTCGTGGTTCAAATCCAGGGAGTTTATAAGAGGGGTCCTATTACCACAATCTGCTACGGTTACATCAGCGCCATGAAACAACAGCATGCAAGTCGCTTCTAAATTGCCACTTCGCACGGCATACTGCAGAGGAGTCCACTTCCAGTCGTCTAGAGCGTTTACGTCAGCTCCGTGATTTAAAAGTTCTTGGGCGATAAGCAGCGAAGAGCGTCTTACCGCCAAGTGTAAAGGTTGCAGGTCCTCTTCGCAAGACTCGTTGACGTCGCAACCACCGCTCTTGATTAGCCTAAGAATAAATTCTTCGGTCATGTGGAATTTTAGACTTCTGGTCAAGATAGATTCTTTGGGTCCACTACCGTTGTTAGTTGCATTTCTAAAAACAGATTTTCTTCAGTTTAATTTTCTATCTCGATGGACATTTAGCGAATATTACATTTAGTTTACATAGACCAAGTTAAAAATTTCCAAACGAATACAAGTAGTAACTAAGAACTATTATTCATTATGTTGTAAACGAATATGGATAATAGTGGGTCTATACAAAAAAAACTAGTTTTGATAAACAATTTGCTGTTATTACTGTTCGACGTATATAGCCATATAAGAGGACTTGCGAATTTCGATAGACAGGCAGAGTTGTTATGTTAAAAAAATATTGTAAAAATTTTATCATTTAATCTTTTTGGGTATTTCGCCACACCACAAAATGAAAAATATTAGAACATGAACGTTTCGGAAGACAAATCTACTTCCGTTTTCAACTCATTAAATTACAAATTGACTAACCGGGCTCAGTAGCTCAGTAGTTAAGCATTCTGCCTACTGATCTAAGGGTCGCGAGTTCGCCCCCCGGTTCCGGTGATGTTTTTACAAATAAAAAATGTGGATGTGATGTAAAGCCGTGGGTCCCAGGTTATACTACATGGTGTAACATGTAAAACAATCTTGGCTAGGGTTGGAACTCCTTAGTCTCGGCAAAATTTTAAGTAGGACTTTGACCACATGACCACAGCAGTCGGTGTCTAAGGTACCTGGTACTCTGCATGTCTAGACCTTGTCGATTAATAAATAAACAAATAAACAAATTAACTAGAACTTAGCATGATTCCTGAAGCGCTACAAAGAAGTTTCAGAGAAATTTTAAACATATGTTTAAAACACCAACTGCTGTTTTAAACTATAGTTATTTAAGTTACAAGTACGGGAAGTATGAGTTTAGATGAATTTCTAAAGGAGTGCTTTAATAGTCACTTCACGGCCATGTATCGTAAAACATTTAATTTCATACCGTCTACGTGTCTTAAATATTTTTTGTTATTTGTTTTTATTAACCTTTTTTATAACAATCGCGTATTTTGACACATCAATATTTTCAAAACAAGTCACATCATCTTTGAATTTGTTGCATAGTTACGCAATGCATATATTTTGTCTGTTTCTTTGTCAAAAATGCACGCTGCAGCTTCTTTTGACGAAATGAGTGATTTTTCAAGCGACATTTTTTTCAAAAGAGGGAAACGTATTTCCACTAAGCCCTCTAGATGATACGATAACAAATACCAGTTATTAGATCATTAGCGTTTAGTCAACAAGGTGAAAATAATGTTAACCAAGCTAAAAATTCTTCTTTTAACTAATAAAAATAATTTTTAGTCGAAAAAGTTGACCAGAATGGTTCAAAAGGAGGAAAATTGTATACAGGTGGTCAATATTAATCATTCATAAGTTTTAAACTGTGTTATTTTAAATAAATTCGCCAACAAATCGATTTTGATGTTTCTCTTTGTTAAAAAATAAAGAGTCCGAGAAATTTTGCTAGGCAACACTTCCCGTCCTTGTACTGTAACCTGCCATTTCCCGGACTCACATTAATGACGTAAAGTAAGATATAGTGAACAGTATGAAATAATATTATTTTGAACTGTTTTAAACATGATTTAATAGAATTTTGTGCAGCAATTTTATAAAGCATGCATTTTTTTACAAGTGAGAAATTTACACACACGAGCGAAGCGAGTGTTGTAAACCCACAAGTAAAAAATGACGCTTTATAAACGAGTTTCATAAATAATTTTTTGTAATACATCCTTGCTAATTAATAAAATTCACTACATTTGTATGTATTTTAAACTTCCAATAGTTGACAACGTATGGTTGTCACGTTAACCATGTATAAAACTGAAGTGTATTGTTCCTGGCACTGTCAGTCGATGTCAAATCTCAAATGTGAGGTTAGCAGGTTAGATTTTTCGTCAATCTAACATGAATGGACGCATAACCTAACCTCGAATTTGACATAGACACGTCACCAACAATAGTGATTTTGTTATTTCATAGTTACATTTTTATTTCACACTTTTCAATAATGACATATTGTAGACATTAAAGAGTGTGAAATAATAACTACTTATCAATGAGGTGTTGCAAAAACATATTACTTCTCTAGAGGTTATAATAGTAATTAGTTTTTATTGGTCAAAATTATAATTAGTACGTATGTGTGAAATTTTAAAGGTGTTGAATAAACAAGTCGTTAAGTAAAGTTACAAAACAAAATTAGAGGATTGTAATAGTGATTTACGATACAAGTGCGTAAAGCTAGTCTTTGGTCACGAGTGGGGCAGAATTAAAACGCCAGTGACTAAAGATGCTTTACGCATGTGTATCCACGATAACATCTAGAAAACGCGGTAAATATAAAAAATATTTTAAATATAAATTAGGATTATTGGCAATCGGTCGTAAGTTTGCTTGGTTAACAATTTTAAAACACGTTACTACTAACGACGTGAACTAATGAAAACATGTTATTAAACAGTCGTTTTACCAACTTAAAACTGCCAACTAAAGGTCAATTTTACACACTGTCATAGATAAACAGTTTTAAACACAAAAATCACTTTTACACAAGATAATGCGATGTTTTGTTTAAAAAACATGTATTTTCTAACCCTGATATACTGCTTGCGGTGAATAGGTTGGACTTCAATTTTGTTTCTCTTATAGAAATTCAATTTAGCCTTCTTGGGAAGCCGATGTACAAGATTTGCCCTATCTGTTCCAGAATTCGCCTACATTTCACTTGGTGTTAGGCTCTCGCGTTGTAACTAAATTTACTAATCTGTTTGCGCTCATGCCATAACATGCTTTTTCAATTTCTTCTTTAAAATTTAACTTACTTAATATCATCCTGGACGTTACATGCTTCTGTTATGACTTAATTTTTTAGGCTATAGTGGAGAGTATGCTCTGATATAGTTCCAGGATCTTCCATTTCGGCGAGTATAATATCTAGTAAGTCAATTAAAAAGAAATGTATCATAATATTGAGGTATGAGTCCCACTGTTGTACTAATGTATAGGTTCCCTGTTACTAAAATTCGTGCGGCTGTTGATGAAATTATTTTGTAACAACAATTTGTACTTCCACGTCCGAATTGAATAGCTGCCTTTTTAGTGATTGTTTTATTGGACCAAAGACATGCATTTTGTGATAATAAGCGTATTAATAATGAAATGAAAATTTTCTATACTGATGCTCATCATTTATCTGATTTTAATGTGTCCACTTGCACCTAAAGCAGTTTTCAAACGCCTCTAATTTTCAACTGAATTTGCAACTCGATCGTGTCCTGGACAAGCAAAGTCTTTAGTCAACTCCCTCCCTTGTTGAAAATTTCAGCGCCACTAAACCACTATTGTGTGAGAATAACTATAATCATCATCAACAGTTTTCATTCTCTCATGGTTTCTAGTGGTTGACGTTGATCGGTGGCTAAAAATTGAATAAGAGTATGCACATTATCTTTGGACGGATTTTCTATACTAAACGCCATTTCCTAGCTCTATAAAAATGCACACAAAGAAACAATTGCAAACAAATTTGGCAGACACCCCACTAATATGCCAATAAACAATTTCAATAACCTCATGCACGTGCCGTGATGACCAAGTCATTCCTACGTGGTCCAAACGTGTTTTTATTGAACAACCCTCGTACATGGTTGTAAACCATAATTTATTGGGTTAAAACAAAACATAACATTGGTCACGACATCATCAAACAAGTAAATAGTATCATACAACGTGTCAATTTAAAAACTCACTATGCTTATATTTTAGAAGCAAAAACGATATTGAAATTTACTCAAAACAGTTTCTACAAAATGGTGGGCGAACCAGTATGACTAATAAAAAGATTTTCCTTATTCCCCTCCTTAGGAGCAAGTAGTCGCTTTCATTTTTTTAAATGGTAACACCCTTTCTGATGATTGGAAAATTCTTTAAAAATGATATTTTTTATATAGGCTATATTTTGATTGCCTATAGTTTAAGATTAGTCACATAAAGAAAACTTCTAAGTTTAAATAACTGTTAATTCAATTCAATCCAACTAAATTTCTTCTTATGGGGCCACTTAAAACCTCTTCCCTAAGAGTTAACACACCGGTCTATTGAAAAACATTGATAAAGAATAGTTTGGGAGTGCCAAGCTACAGTCTGCCTAATTTTTTTTTAAAAATCACCAACGTCGCATTCTCCTCGATAATTATTTGGCGAGAATTTGTAATTTTTAAGGTAAAATTTCAACTTTGTCATGTTGAAGAACTTTCGTTATAAATGTTAGATTTGCTAGGCATGTTTCAGTACAAATAATAAAAATTTGCTTAAAACGTCCTTCTAATAAAACAATTTGAACTAATTGGAATTTAATTTTGAATCAAATAAATGTCATAGTTTTACTGCTACCAATATAGCATGCAAAATAACTATCTAGATTCTAGTTTTTATTTTAAATCTTGCCAACTTAATTCAACAGGGGACTTTTTGTAATTTCTGAGAGATTATTCAACAATAAACATTCGGTCAGGAGAGAAATAGACCTTTCAAAATAATGCAAACCATTTTAAGCATTTGCTCTGATTATTATTATTTGGTGTTTTTAAATTACCTTTATTTGTTCCTCACTTGTAAACATCAATTTATCAAGTCACTGTATTCACCTAAAAAATTTACTGGCTAGCCAGTTATATTTTACAAGCGTGCTCATAGATAAATGATAACGTGCAAAGCCAGAGTTGTCTTTCTTAGTATGTGTCATATTGATGAATTTAGTTGCTTGTCAGTTTGACATTTTGAATAAATGGTAAATTTCTAGTTATTTACAAGTGAGAAACAAATAAAATATTCAAAAAAACACACCAGGTAACCATTTTTACTGGCTGAAGGATATGACAGGCTCGCCTAACGGCTCGCCAGTCATCCCAATCCTATCGCCAGTAAAAACTGTTTTACCTGGCTTGTAATGTTAAATACTATTATCTATGATAGTGTGTAAAATTGCCTTTTAGTTGGCAGTTTTAAGTTTGTAAAACGACTGTTTAATAACATGTTTTCATTAGTTTACGTCGCCAGTAGTGACGTGTTTAAAAGATTTCATTAAGCACGTTGTCAGTACCATCGTGTTTTAAAATTTCTAAAACACGCAAAATCACGACCGGTTGCTGGTAATCCTAATTTACATATACATTTTTCTATATTTACCGTGTTTTCTAGATTCTATCGTTAATAAAATATTGTACGATACACATGCGTAAAGCATCTTTTATCGTAAATCACTATTATTAATTTATCACGAGTTAATCAAGATTATTTAAATTAAAATAACATTTATTTAAACCTTGTGAGTTTTATGTATGTAATTAATTTTAAACTAGGAGATTAAAATACATTTTTAAAATGCTAGGGAATAGCATTTTTAAAGTAATAATAGGGAGTTACCATCTATAAGAATTGAAAGAGGGTGACTTGGGCCTAGGGGGTGGATAAGGACGGTCCTTCTGTACGTCATGCTGCTCCTTCTAATAGTTTATAAAAAACATATTTTTTTTTAAATTGGCAGTGCAGAACACCTAAATCTTCATTAAAATACGAGAATTCGGCACTTTTTTGTAGGTGGCGAGACGACAGATAAACGTCAACCGACGTCAACATAACCTACAAAAGTTGGTTAATAAATATTATACACCCAAGTGAATTAAACATATCTTTGAGTTAATAAATGTTTAATTCACGTGGCGAAAAATTTTTGAATAAAAAATTAAAAATATTCAATTAAGATATAAATTTGCCCATTCATCGTCGATTTGATCTAAATTTTAGTAATTATATATTACCCACTGCAAAGAGAAATAATAAAAATGTTGTTTTTCATTGGAATTTTTTTAATTCTCTAGTGAATTAAACTTTTTTAATTCTCTGGTGAATTAAAACACTTCTATTTCACTTCTGAATCATAAACTGTTAATGAAGGTTGTTATGCAGTTAATAATGTCACTTTAAACTGTCAAAATTGAATAATATATTGCAAATTACGATTTCTCGATTTCAAAACATGCATAGTGTACCCCTCGGCATTGAAGCCCCTTTTTATCCCTCATATGGCTTATTTGCCTTAGCCGCACGGGTCTTGGCAACTAATTCCACAATCGGGATAAAAAATAAACAACAGTGCTTTGGTATACAAATTACTATATCACCACCCTGTATATACATATTTTTATTCAATTTTGGAAGCAGAACTGCGTGGTATGAATACTACCCACCATTTCAGATTCGCCCGTATACAAAAAGCTCAACTTTGCGCACCTATTAACCGGAAAAATTTAATAAAGTGGCCTTTATAAATATTACATATTTTTCCTCTTTTCATTTTTCCTTTGACAAATACTTTAAAAAAAAATTATCAGTAAGCATTTGAAAATTTTGTATTTGCTATAACTTAGGTACTCATGGTAAGAAATTCGGTGCCCAAAAATCTCACATCGCTATTACATTGCATTGCATTTTCTATTTCGGGTTTTACAGTCACTTTTATATGTATAAAAATTTCAAAAATATGGATATTTTTTCAACGTCTTTAATGTACAAACAGAAAATGTATTAGTACTTCACCTAACGTATTTTTTAAACGCCCTGTATATATATAATTGAATTTACAAACAAGAAATGTAGCACAACAACAATTAAATTTATATTTTGTAATGACGCCAATGTCTGCAATTAACAGCTTTCAATCTAGCTGTCATGGAAGTTAGCAAAATTCTTATATATTCAGAACATGAGTTGTATATTTACTTACATTAAACTGAGTGGCAATTTCTCTTATTTGCATTCCTCTCGGTAGCCTATAGGCAGTTTTTCATTTTTTGAAATCGTTGAAATGGCGGGGCAATAACTGATTTTCGAAGTTCGATGACAGCGATAAATACGGCAGTGTGGTGACAGTTAATTTAAATGTACAGGTTACTAAGATATTATTTATAAGTTGACTTTACATTGGGAAAAATAAGTGTATCCGATGTTTTTGGCAACAACTGTACTTATTGAATAAGTAAAAGCGAACAAAATTCGGTGGTTAAAAATAAAATCTAATATACATAACGCCGCTAAAGAATCAGTGCGAACAAGGAAATGTAACGTATCCCAAGTCATGAAAGTTATCTCTTACTGGAGGAAAGAGCATATTGAAAGTACGAGGCTGTAAGGCGGAGTACTTTTAAGCTTCTCAGTCTAGTACAATAACTTTCATGACATGGTATGTATAATATTTTACCTGAAATCGCCAATAAAGTCAAACTAAAGCATAACACCGATTCATTTTGGCAATCGTTTAAAAAAAAATCTGGTGTGATACACTCACACAACTTCCTTTTACAGTGTTCTTATAATTAGTCAAAAATTTCATTTTTAATTTTTAGCCATTTGTCAAAAATTTTCAAAAATTATAAATACTACAAAAACGGTACAAAATAGAGCGTTAGTTGAAGAGACAAATTTTTTCTAGAATTTTAAGGTGAATTCAAAAATGTAATAATATACCGGGTGTTTTCTTTAAAATAGGAGTTAATAAAAAAAATTGAAAAAAAACAAAAGAAACCCACTTTAGAAGAATTCAACTAGAAAATCACCTATTTCACATCAATACACATTAAAAATGTAGTAAAAATGTAAAGTTTAAAAAAATCGTTAGAGCCGTTTTTGAAAAAATCGAAAAAAACTGAAAAATCACAAGAGTAAACACCTACTTCCGGTTATGCGATTTTCTTCAAAAGCTTGTTGTTTCATCTACATAGTACACAAAACTTATATATGAAGTTTCAACGCCATACCTCTTTTCGTTTTTGAGATATTCTGTTCACAGACACACAGACACACAGACAGACAGACAGACCAATGAAAAAAAATATGTTTTTTGGGATCAGGGGACTCTAAAACGTGAAGATCTGTTGAAAACTCAATTTCGAATTTTTGGGGTGAATCCAATACTTCCTTTATAGTAAAAGGAAGTAACTAGTGATCAGGTCTGTTAAATTAGGTTTCTAGAAAGTTAACCATTACACGACTAGCGCAGTAAAAACAGTCAGGTAAAAATATTACTGTACTAGTCGTGTAATGATTAATTTTCTAGATTTGAAATAGTTGAAAGTTTGACTTTCTTGACGTTTTCCGGTAAACAAATATAAACTTTTGAAAAACATAACAACTGCAAAACAATAAGAAACGATGTATACGTAAGAATAAAAGATATAAAACGAGGTTATTGATAAAAATATATGAGCCAATTTGGAAATTTATTCGAAACCAGAACAAGGAGGTAAAAGAATACATACAAATCAAGCACATAATAGATGGAGAATGCGTGAATTATTTTAGACAACTTTATTTAACATCAGAAGAGGCCACGAAAGGAGGCGACTCTGATCCAATTACAACATTAATAAATATAGAATCAAATAAGCCTTGAATTAGCTATGATAACAACCCTATAATAATTACTTCTCAATGACTTTTCATGTTTCTTTCACTAATGATGGACTTTATTTAAAATGACCATATATTTATATCCTTATTATAATTAGTACTGAATAAAATCGGTTTTGCAACATCTCATTGATAAGTAATGCTTATTTAACACTTTTCTAAAACATGTCAGTATTGAAAAGTGTGATATTTACTATAAAACAAAAAAAATTACTATGGTTGGCGACACTGTCTATGCCAAATTTGAGGTTATGTTTTGCTTCAGTTCGTGTCAAAATGATAAAAAACCTAACCTGCTAACGTCGCATTTGACATCGACTGACAACCATGTGTGTCAACTATTGGAAGTTTAAAATAAATACAAATGTAGAGAATTTTATTAATTATCAAAAAGGTGTTGCAAAAAATTATGTCTGAAACTTGTTTATAAAGCTTCCTTTTTTGCTTGTGGGTTTTTACAACACCCTCTTCGCTCGTGTGTGTGCAAAATTTCCCACTTGTAAAAAAAGACTTTATAAACTTGTTGCATAAATAGTACTTTATCGTACAAGACGATAAAGTTAAATTTTATCCACGAATGAATCGTTTAACGTCAAATTCGAGGTTCGCCGGTTAGGTTTTGCGTCAATCTGTGTCAAAACTGACGTAAAACCTAACCTACTAATCTCGAATTTGACATAGACTTACAGTGTCACTAAACACACTTCAGTATTGCCAAACGTAAAACGAATCGCCGTTGCTAGGCATAAAAGTGTTGCTAATGATAAAAGTACCACATTTCCTATTGATTTTGAATGAAGAAATGCGATAAAATACTATTATTTTAAACACGCTAACAGTATTTCAATTTGTTTAAGAACTTGTGTAAAACGCAAGAACAAATAAGGCACATCTTCAACCATTTCTTAAAAATTCTAAATTTCGATATTAATACTTCACCGTACCTTTAGCAACTAATCGTAAAGGTAATTTTTTATGTACTTAACATAACATTTGCCTTTTGTTAAAAAGTAATTATACAGTGTATTTAAATAGCAAATACATAAAGTTAGATCATGGATAATTACTTCGTTATATAGTTGAGAGTAACAGTGTGACAGTTCCAAATCAAGCAATGATGCCTGTTTTACTTAAACCATCTGTATGTAGTGAAAATGTCGGTTATTTATGCAGGGTGGGATTTACATGGAGTAGGATTCTACTGGCTAATTCGTTAAATGGCAGGGTGAATTTTTGTGTCGTATAGTTTTTCATAGCCCACCTACTATAGTCACTCAAGAAGAGCAATTTCCAAAACAATATCAATAAATTACTCACTCTGCTTTTACTGATGCTGCGGTTGGAGAAGTGTTGCTGTTACAAGCTTCCATACTGGTACTTTGGTGGATTTCTGACAACTATAAAAAAGTAATATTTGATATAAAAAATAACTAAAAAGTAGTAGAAAGTAATAAAATCAAATAAAAAGCACTAAAAATATTAAGACATATAATATATATATAGTACTTACATAATATTCCGTTTATATTTATTTGTTTCGCTATTCACAAAACCACTAAACACCAATCTTACAAATTTAATCTCAAATCTAATGTAATTACTGAAGTTTGAAATATTTATTAATACTTTACTCATCCCCTCTCCAAAATGTTGACCAATATCGTGCTTTGACATTTTACGTACCAATAGCACCACAGTGGACCTCTTTGAAGCTGTCAATAGATAATTATCTAGCAATAATTAGAGGACATTAGCAAATAGCCAATGCTATTAGACAACAATAAGTACTTACAAAACAGACATTTTTGAATTTGTCTGCGAATTATTGTTTTTTTTGCTATTGAGAAAGTAAAATCCTATGTTCATTTCTGGTATTTTTATTAAGGTATTGTAAAACCTTGTTTATGAAAATACAAAACATTTGTCTGAAGTGTAGGGGAGGAAAGTTGTCGCTGTGGAAGTTCTGTATATTTTATAATCCTTTGGATGTATAGTGACTGTAAATAAACAGTTAAAACGTATTTCATTTTATATTTAATTTAGTAGACAACACGTCATTCGTAACTTCATATCATTTTATACAGAGCTTAACTATAATAAAAACTAACCCATTAAAAAATCAAATTACCTTTCGGTTTCAATTTTTCTTCAAAATACAAACTTGAGCTCCTTACCATGGCTGGCCTGATTTTTATCAATATTGGGAGGAGTTTTATGTTGATAATAATTATGATAAATAGCAAACATATCAAAATAATTCAAGTTAAATACACAAAATGAACATTCTAATAGTATTAATAAGAATAAAATAAAACATCAATAAATTCATGAATTTATATTGCAACAATAATACAATAATAAAATTACGTTTTAAAATTACACTTAAAAGAGGGTTTACACTAAATTTCCCTCCGCAGAGTATAATATGAATCATATCAATTTGCAAATTTAAAAAAAAACATTGTGGGCTGTGGGATTCGAACGCGAGCCCCGACCGCGATGCTAGCCCCACAATCTAACTCTAGACAACGGAATTTAGCTTATATTATGGGCAACAGAGGTATAGTCTATTCAACGGTGATGGATTTTATTCTTTAAGTTACAAGGACTTCACATAAGTATTACAAAATAAGCTAATGAACTTGTCAGTAAACTGGTAAAGTAGTACAGCGAACCAGGGATGGCTTTATTTTTTCCGTGATTTTCAAATATAATATCAAAAATTTTGTTCTTAATTATACAATAATATGATGTATTAAATAACGAAGTTTTTAAAACTCAATGGTAATAAAAGAAAATGCATGAATTGCCAATAATAAGTATAAGTAATGATTTGTTATTACTTTTGACAGTTACCGACAAGAGAAATAAAAAGATTAGATTTTTGTATGCATAGATTTAATTCAACATGATCTGTGTACTTATCTCCTACTGGCAATTTCGTCGACGTTTAGAGACTACAGTACTGCAGTAGTATGATAACGCACACTGCAAGCAGTCACGGTCATGCTATTTTCGTAAATATGAAATATTACAGAATTATAACATTCTAATTAATAAAGATATCCGAAATATGAAAAAAACTAAATTCTCTTCTCACTAAATCATCGAATAGAAATTTTCGATCTCACTAGCCTCTCACAAACGTCGAGTGATACCAGATTTTTTCTTTTTTAATGAAGTTTGATCAAAAATTATTTTCATTTGGAATTGTTGTGAAATAGTTTCTAATTTATGAATGTAACTACATTTATACTTAAATTTCAAACTTGATATTTGATTTCTAAAGTTGAAATTAAATTATGACTATAATTCCCCCTCTAACATGTTTTGCCCCCCCCCTAGTTTGCGCACCCCCTACAGTAAACAAATTGAACAATAATGGAATCTAACATGTTTTGTTAGACTTCTGGGTTTAATTACATAACTTCACCGTACTATCGATAAGCTAATTACCTGTAAAATGTAATTAATACGAGTATCTTATTATACCTCAGAGTATATCTTTCACAAGCGATTAACAATACAGGAATACCATTTGAATAAACAGTTGGCATCTCCCATGCGTCCTACATTAATATTCAAATAATTGCAAATGAAAATTAAAAAACGGCCGCAGCTTAAATATCTTCTAAAACACAAAACACAAATTGAAAGGTGATATAATCTGGCATTTTTAAACTCATGAGTTAGATAGATAACTAGCTAATTATCCTGTCATTAACACTATAGGAATTAATTATGAGTAAATAATTGGCGTTTGTCATGAATCATCATAAATTCTCAGAAATCTCCAGTAAAGCTGGTAACATATTATAGAAATTGTGAAAATTCTATTGCCCTAATTAAGTTGCATATCAATTGGCACCAGGGTTCTCATTAAAACTAAGAAGCTTAATTTTAATGTCAAAAGTAAGACAGGTGTTAAATTAAATGTGTATTAATTCTAACAACTGAAACCTTTTTAGGATGCACAGCATCGGGTTGCCATGATAATGGTTTATTTACATTATTATGCGTATCGTGTGTTCCACAAAAAAACGTATTTAAAGCAGGCCTTGGAAAGAAAGATAAAGAACTTAACTTAAGTCTGTAGGTGAATGTCAGATTGCATTTTGTTTATGAAAATATTTGTCACTGTGACAGGCAAAAGTTTACACTGCATTAATTTTAGTTGTATTGAGCAAAAAGAAAAATAAGATGGCATTTACACAACAATGAGGTGTATTAATTATAGCAGTCAATAAAAATGGCATTTATTAAGTGTTTTGTATACTTTTAAGACAATAGTTCTAGAGCAAGATGTAATCTAGTTCTCTCTGACTTATGGTAATTCATTTGCTTCAATGGGTATCTATTAAGTTATGGCAAACTTCAATTTAAACATAGCACGCTGCGAATGAGTTTTTTTTTAAACACACGATAGTTTGGGATTGAAAGGGGCACATCTTAAAATTATTTTAACATACACAGGGTGTCCCTAAAAAATATTGCTCAAAAAAATATTACTTTTTTAAATGAAACATCCTGTACGTGTTTCTTTATGGTTATTTAAGCTTCTATAAGTTCTACGTTCAACTCTAACATCTCTTTTAAATTGCTTGTACCTATAGTTTTCAACTTATGAACATTTTTAGTATCTTTTTGTCAACATCATGCTTTCATTTAAAACGTCACATTTTCCCCACTTGCGTATTTTTTCTCTAAAAATTGAAGCGGTCGTCAGTTAGGTTACAAAAATACAAATGTTTCATAAGAACGAAATATTTTAATACAAGGAGTTCAAAACACCGGTTCAAATTTCAATATCTTCAATCTTTATTTTCTCTTTTTTTTTAATAGAACACCATAGGTATATTTTATTACAGGAATAAATAGAGCCTTAACACGCTTTTATTTTGACTCCAACATGTTATTTTAATGTAAAAGAGTGTTTGAGAATTTAAACTTTTAATAAAAGAATACAATAAATGTGTACTTAAGAGGTTAATAGATCATGTAATTGTAAATGTAAATATCATACAAGCTACAGTACTCCATACACCAAGAATTAGCGATCACGCAATTATTCTAGTAAATATACCAGCATCGTGGAAGGAAACAAGTAAACAATAAACAATATTGCCACCCCTACAGGAATTTGAGCATTGAGAATATCAATAAAATAAACATGAAACTATTAAATGTGGACTGGCCTATTACATCAACAAATGTGAATGAAATTTTTGATGGAATAAGTGGTTCCTTTAATAATATTGTAAATAAAACGGCACCGGTAAAAATTAAACACAGTGAAAATCATTCAGTTGCATGATTTGGCGAAGAAGTTTTAAGCGACTAAATTGAGACGCATAGCTTACATTAAATTTAAAAATTGTGATATACAATACAGTAAAAATCAAAATTGGAATGAATATAAACTACTTCGCAACAAAGACGTAAACTTATTAAAAACTAAAAGAAAGGTAAATTTTTATAATAAAATTGATAAGTTTAGATCAAATTCTAAAAAGATGTGGAAATCCTTAAAAGAGCTTATTAAACCGAAGTGTGGTAACAATATAAACAATTATATAGTTTTCTCCTATAAAGATGGTGACAAAGTAAGACAATCTGATTATGATAAAGCGGTTTCTTTTAATAGATACTTCGTCGATAGTGTAAGTGATATTATAGCAACCGTAAAGCCAAATATACAACTCCACCTGTTTATAGATAAGAATATCCAAACTGCCTGCAAATTAGACAATTTTAAATCAATCACAATGAGCGAACTTAAGTCAATTATAAAAAGCATGAGTAATAAATTCAATATGAATGATAATTTAAATTGTAAGATAGTAAAGAGTGCAATTAATGTTACTGCACATGTATTTTTGCATATTATAAATACTTCTTTGGAAACAGGCAAAATCCCCAGTAAGTTAAAGTGCAGTATAGTAACACCAATTGAAAAAAATTTGCAATGCTAATAAAGATTGCCAATTTTGACCTATAAATGCTTTGCCATTTGTTGAAAAAGTTGTACATAAACAAAGTATTGAATACTTTGATACTAATAACCTTTGTATTAAAAATCAATCTGAATTTAGAAGTAAGCACAGCTGCGAAAATGCACTAAAATTTACTATTTGCAATTGGAAACGTTCCATTGATAACGATGAGTATACTGTGGCAGTTTTTTTGGATCTTAAAAGGGCGTTTGAAACAATAGATCGTAGTATTTTACTTAATAAGCTAATAAAATATGGAATAACTGGAAATGTTAGTTCAGTGACTATTTATCAGATAGGTATCAAATTACAAAATCAGATAAAATCGCAATACCTTTTGGAGTGCCACAGGGAAGTATATTGGGCCCTTTATTATTTATAATATATATAAATGATATTGTAAGTATACGTAATTGTAATATAAAATTGTTTGCCGATGATACTTTGTTATCCATAACCAATAAAAATATTAATATCGCAATTAATGATATAAATTTGGAATTAAATAATATTGTATTGTATTTAAATAATAACAAACTTAAATTAAATGGAAATAAAACAAAGGCCATGATAATATGTAGTACAAATAGTTATAATAAGTTAAATACAAATAATTTAGAAATAATTGTTGATGATGACAGACTAGAAATCGTTCAAGAAATGAAGTATTTAGGTTTTTATATTGATTCTAGTTTAAGCTTAAAAACTCATTGTGAATATATTATTAAGAACGTATAAAAAACTGTATTTCTTTTCTAGAATATCGAATAATTTATCTAGATCTAAAAAAATAATTTTATATAATACTCTAATTAAGCCGCATTTTCTTTATTGTTCTTCGATAATGTATATGATGAACAGAAGTTCGCTTGCAAGTCTTCAAAAATTGCAAAACAAAGCAATGCGAATTATTTTAAATTGTAATAGATATACTTCAATCAATAACATGTTAGATATGCTCTAATGGTTAAATATATACGATAGTTTGAAATTCAGCACATTAATATTTATCTTTAAAATAGCGATATTCATACCCATCAGACAAGAAACAAAAATAACATATATATTAATAAAACGAATTTACATGGTACTATAAATACATTATTTTTTAAAGGCTTCAACGACTTTAATAATTTACCTAACTACATAAAAACAAGCAGAAATATGTTGTTTTTTAAAAGAGAGTTAAGTTTATTCTTCAGAAAATCTAAATAATTATTTATTCCTTTATTAGTTTATTTGAATCAAGATGTTGTTTTTATTATTATATAGTTAGTATAGTTTATAAAAACGATATTAATTAACAGTAATCCGCATATAATACCTATGTACAAATTATTATGTTTTTGCATATGAATTTAAATAAATCATTCTTTCTTTCTTTCTTTACTATTTGTCGCATGGATTTTAATAGCTCTGGTAAAAAACCGATTTGACGGTTAACTGGCTCTGGGTTCAGGTTTACGGTTAACCGGTTTTAGATTTAAGCCGGTTAACCGTTAAATCGGTTTTTTACCAGCACTATTATAAACCATGAGCCAAATAGTACACATCCATCGTGATTTTTTATTAGAACCTTAATTTCTCAAACACCCTTTAGATTAAAGTACAACATGTTCAGAGTTAAAATATAGAAAATGTAAGGCTCTATTTATTCCTGCAATAAAATATACGGTTTTCTATTTTAAAAAATTAAGAAAATAAAGATTGAAAATATTTAAATTTGAAGTGGAGAAAATATGATGTTTTAAATCAAAACTTGATATTGACAAAAGAAACCTAAAATCGTCAATAAATTGGAACTGCTCCATGCAAATTAAAAGAAAAGTTAGAATTGAATGTAGAACCAGGGGGCTTGAATAGCCGTAAAGAAATACAGGGTGTTCCATTTCAAAAATTAAAAAAAAATTAAGCCAAACTCTTTTGAGACACCCTGTATATGTCAAAATTATTTTAAAATATGTCCTCTTCAATCCCATTAGAATAGCCCTAATCAAACTTTGTATCGGAAAAAAGATAAAGGCGGAGTCGCAGGTCGGAGCACTAAATGGACATACTGTATAATCCAAAAAATCTGTAAAGGGCTTTACTCAAAACTTCCCTTACAAATGGACGTTTTGACACTAAACAATTTTAAAAATCAAATGAAACTGGACGTGAAAATATCTTCACGTTAGTAATAATACTGAAATAATAAAACACTTGGCAATGCGAATTACATCAATTTCAAATTAAAAAAATACCGGCAATGAGATTCGAACTACAGCTCAGGCGAAAGCGAATTTAAATCTGGGCGCCTGATCAACCTGTCCGTCGAGGACCTCTCCCGGATTTGCGATGCGGGGCTGTATTTAACCGAACAGACTTATTGTTTTTTACTCTCTTACGACATTACCCTATATCTGCTGGGTCCTATTTTCGTCAAGCGTAAAGCCTGACCTATGTAAAATTATTACTTTTATTTATTTCTCAGTTAACGCAAACATAAGTAAATTTTATTAAAGTGCTCACCCTGTATACACTGTGGTTGTTTTATCTCGTTACAACACATATTGCGTTCAGACTTTTTTCATGAGGGTTCAAAATGTTATTAAAACGAAAAAACGTTGGACGTAATATATGTTGTAACGAGATAAAGAAAAAACACAGTGTATATTTGTCCGAAATGTTTTAGGTTTCATACCAGGTAGACATACGAGTATAATCTGCTTGCAAAATATCGTCTTCCTCCAACAAATTGTTTTTGAGTTATACTGCTAACAGGCAGACAAGCGTAACTATTGAAAAAACCTATTTTTCGTCATCTAGGGACCCTGAAATGTGAATATCTGAAGAAATCTCCAAAGGTGACTTTTTCGTGATTACAATACTTCATTCGTCTTTTAGACGAGAAAAGTAAAAGAGTTTATGACGGTTTAGTATATTATAACTGAAATGTATTTTCTGTACTTATACAAATATAGCTGTTCTAAATAATACTCTTTAAAATCATTTAAAATTCTTTATCTAGGACAGTGTGTAAAATTGCGTTTTAGTTGGCAGTTTTAAGTTTGTAAAACGACTGTTTAATAACATGTTTTCATTAGCTTACGTCGTCAGTAGTAACGTGTTTAAAAGATTTCATTAGGCACGTTATCAGTAGCAACGTGTTTTAAAATTTTTTAAACACGCAAAATTACGACCGGTTGCTGGTAATTCTAATTTACATTTAATTTTTTTTTATATTTACCGTGTTTTCTAGATTCTATCGTAGATAAAATATTGTACGATACACATGCGTAAAGCATCTTTAGTCCCTCTCGGGGCTTAAAACGCTCTCTCACTCGCGTTTCAACTCTACCCCACTCGTGCCTAAAGAGTAGCTTTACGCACTTGATCGTAAATTACTATTATACCACATCAAAAGTAATTTTAGTTTTTCAAATTTTTATGTATAGTAAATAATAAGTATTTTTAGTGTAGGTAGATTTATTTCGCATCATTATAATGCTTTCTGTAAATGAAAAACCAGTTATTACATTCTATTATGCCGATATAAATTATACTCGCAATCAGCACCATTGACCAATACAAATATATCCGTAATTTATACAAAATTCTGGGATGAATGAAGCTCCATACAAAGGAAGCGAATACTGATGACAATATGTTACAAGCAAAATTTTCAGAACTAAACGCAGTTATTTCTAGGCGTTCCAATGTATCGTTCGCTTTAATGCGTTTCCAGTGGTCTAATTTGGTAAACTTATTTTTTAAAGCTACTACAACTTCTAACCTGATTCTGTTCGCTACAGGCAGTAATGCGCTATTAGTAATGACAAATTTCATAAGCCTGGCGATTACTTTTATTGGAATTCAGTCGACAGTATATTCTGGATCAGTGCTGGACCGATGGCACACGTTTAAGGTCAGTTTTTATTCATTTCGTATTGTTGCTATAAATTTGGATTAAAATAATTAATGAGTTCTTAAGTTTGTTTAGTACTAAGTACAAATTTGACTTATTTTTAAAAATTGTTAATTAAATCGGATACGTACAATCGAATCAAATCAAGTAATCTGCAAATGGATATTCTACACAATTTTACAGAAACCAAAAATGTTAAAAGTAATTACTGTATTTTATTTAAATAATTCAAATCTTTTAGGTGATAATTAATAATAAACTTACCTAATGCATGCTAACTTGATCTTATTCTGACTCCGTCTTCTAGTTAGTGTTAATCTCACCACCCAACCTATAGGCTACTAAATTTAAAATAGGCATGCAGTACTTGAAATTAAGTCATACTCATTACTATGACTGTTGTAATGCAACATGCAAGCACTTGCACTATTAATTTTTATTTTTTAAATCTAGGCAGTTCAGAATTATATTGCAAGAACAATCGTACGCATGGTTGGTGGTAGTTGAGATAGTAACAGGGTTACTATGAGTGATTTAATATTACTAAAATAACATTGACTTGAAATTTGTGAAAAATCACGTTGAGGGTTCAATTTCTTTCAATTGCGAATAAATAATAATTCTAATGTTATATACACAGTGGTAAAAATGGCTTTCCCTGTGGTATAATTGGATATAATAATATCAGATTATTATAATTTACAATAAAAGTTAAAGTTAAAAATAACCTTGAGTTAGATTGTTCTATTGTGGATGTAATAGAGTTACCAGTCACTTAACGTAGCTTCAGTGCGTAAGCGATTGTGTCTTATAACAATGGATTGGTTTTCTATTATAAAGAATATAAATATTAAGTTCTACAAAGATATTTTGGTTCTGGAGCAACCAGGTAAATTGCCAGCGTGAATGTTCAGCAAGGGAGAGGGAGTTTCAAAGTCAGGTATCTCCAAGAAAGGCAACAAAGATCAGTAGATATTTGATTGAATTTTCAATGTGGGTTATCTAACCAAGTTTGGTTTGGGATAATTAGAAAACACTGTGTAATTAGATGTAGAAACTGTTCATATAGTGATTAATTCTAATCTTTTCTAAATTTAACGTTAAATCAAGTAGGTACTTGATCATTTTAGGTGTTTATAATTTGAAATTACGTTTTTGGTTATTTATTTAGATTAATTATAATATTAATAAGTAATGTAAAATGTCTATGTATTTTGGATCAAGCCATTACAATTTATTTTGAAGGTTAATTGAATTTTCTTGAGTACATGTCAGATCAAACAACTATCAAGTTGTTAAAGGGAAATATTTTTGAAGGTATCTGCATTGAATACTAAATTTAAGTAAATAATATTATATGTACTGCTTATAATGGCTGTCTAATAGAAAAAAGTTCATATAAGTAAGATAGTTAACATTAGAGTACCTATATAAGATAAAAGTAAAGCAAACGATGATATTTGGGGATCCAAAAAAATGAAGTTTGTCGGAAATGCCATAGTTAACTACGTTACTTTGTTATTGTGTAGTTGCACGTTTATTAATTATAGTTCTTCTTCTATGAAATGCATGCATACAACACATAGGCAAAATTTACACAATTTAAGTAATATACAATAATCTATTAGGCATTTTATATTGTTTATTCAAATTTAAACTACAATTACTTTTGTTGGAACCCTTACATTATAGTAGTTTATTTATCTAGAACGAAAAGTGAAATTTTAAAGGACGGGAAAGTTGTTTACGGCCGAGGCGTCAGCCGAGGACGGAATTACTTGCGAGGACCTTTAAAAACACTTTTCGTTCGTAGTGAATACAACGGTTTATTTTGTACTGCAAGTTTAATGGATTTTAAATAAAAAGTTGTAAATCATTTCAAATTTTATGTCAACAACTGACGTATAATTTTAAAGTACTTGAACATTAATATTGTACTTCAAAGTACTAGGACTTTAATGTTCCATTTTTTGTACCATAAATAAGTTATAAAGTACTTGAACTATAATATTTTACTTTAAAGTACTAAGACTTTATTGCTCCATTTTTGTACTATAAATAGTCTGAAAATGGCTATTTTTGTATCTAGAATATGAAATGCTACTTTTGCGTTTAAGAATGGAAGTTATTTTGCCAAGCTTTAGCGAGGCAAAATACCCATTCGAGAACGCAAAAGCCTTTCGCATTCGAGATGCAAACAATGATTTTTCGAAAACTGCAATAAAACTAGTATGAGAATTAAAAAAAAATTAAATAGGGTATCTGTCGACGTTAATTGACAATTTTATATTTCATAAACAATTAATTTAACTCACTGCAATATCGGCACTTTCGTACGTATTAGAAAATTCAAATAATAGAAAATAGCGACAAACATGTGGAGCATCTGCTAAAAAATATGTTTTTTGTTCTTCTTTGAATGGATTGTTAATGAAATTGACTATTTTGCAACATTTTCCGTGAATAACTCCTAAATTTCTCCACATGCCTATGGGTTAGGTTACCGAAACAATATTTAAACCTATGTTTGTAGCATGTTCCACGATTTTAATTAAAATGTGCACGACTATTGAAAATTCGGGTTCCGGGCAATTCACCGAAAACAGTTCACCGAAAACAATTTACCGAAAACAGTTCACCGAAAAACAATTTACCGAAAGAACAATTCACCGAAAGAACAGTTCACCTAAAATCCCTTATATTATATAAATATACCTAAAATTTTAGATATGTTATATATTATTTTGGTACTTTTGTAAAGAATATTTTTCTAACATATATTGGTGTAAACTTCCCTTCACACTTTATCAAGGCTTAGGACTTGCAGCAAATGCTGGCGTGTTTAAACTTAATCTACTTTTATAATATAAAGTAATACGAGTTAATGATAATTACTAATGGCCCTCATTAACTTGAACGATTAGTTTTTAACGACCTTATAAGGTTTCTAAATTTTTGTGTGTCGAAAACATATCAAGAGTTGTTGGAGACTACAATAACGACAACATACCTTAGAAAAATTGATTTTAGGTGAATTGTTCTTTCGGTGAATTGTTCCTTCGGTAAATTGTTTTTCGGTGAACTGTTTTCGGTAAAATGTTTTCGGTAAACTGTTTTCGGTGAATTGCCCTAGATCCGAAAATTCTGTTATAGTTTGAAATTGTAATCTTGAATAAAGTAAAGACATCTGTTAAAATGTCAGGCTGAAAATTGAAATGCTGCAAATGGAAATTTAATCTGCGAATAGATGGAAATGGAAGTCCTGTTTTCCTAAAATTATTATTATACCCATTTTGTCCAGATGAAAATCTCAGCCTTAATGACCTTTCTAAGGTTTCATTGGTACATTTGTTACATTTATTTTTGGTAGTTGTTAATGTTTCAATTTGATCATTGGTAAAAGTCTTCTTTAAGTGTGTTTAAAACAATTATTCTTTTTGTCTCACAAAGAAGACTGCTTAATTTTCTGTTATTTCGTCGCAATTTAATGTGTTGTACTACCAGAGATCCACACATTTTTTTGTAACCAACATTGAGGCGAAATTTTATTGTTAGCTTCATGAATTGTAATTTTACACAACATGATTGTTGGTATAGCTGTTTTTTTTTCATATTTTTCTTCTATTTTTGCTAATCTCGCACTGATCATTGTTGAAATGCTTTTCACAAATTCTTAGTCTTTTGTAACTATAATTTTCCTTGCTGATCTTGTTTAGCCAAATTCTGTTCCTCAAACCATCCTTTGGAACACTAGCTAAGTAAACATCATTTTCAGAGTGGTTCTTGCAACAGTGGACAGAGCAACCAGTCATGCTAAAACGAAATTATTGAAAATTGGTTAAGGGAAAAAGGCAATTGAAAAATTACATGATTAACAAAATTATGTAAGGAATAACCCTCAAATTTTTCTCCACTTATTTTACAAATTGATTACGAACTGCGTGTGACAAGTTTAATGCAATGTCAGTTGAATGTCACCAATTACAAACAATCAAAAACCTGTCGACCACTTCTAAATTGCATCTAGATCTATTGTACATGCATAGGGATGCAGCCAATCAAATACTCTTCCTGCATTTGCCGTACTCTTATCCTACTTATTATATAGGTACTCTAGTTAATATCAACCCAACCATTTAGCTGAGGTAAAAGGGCACTTAGCGCTTCATGAGTAATTTCATAAAGCCTTCATTAATTGAAGGTAAATCAGTTTATTATATTGAGGTAGAATCAATATAAATTCTCATATAAATCACCAAACACGACGCCATATTAAGAATAAAAAGTATATTTGCAATATAACAGTCAGAAAAGTATCCAAAGCGCAGGGGGATATTACAAATTGTCGACCAGCTAGTGGGACATGATAAAGGAAGGGTATATCTTGATGAAAGATATTTGCAATACCTCGATACAGGAAATTACACCGCGATTAGTCGAAACAAAGTCATCATTACCAGCATCTGAAAGTCAAATATTTTTTTATAATTGGCAGTTTGACATTCGCTATGAATCCTAAAACTGTAAAGGAAAAATCGATAAATGCTGAACAAACTAGGCTGGCGTAAGTTTATTTGATTTATATGGGACACCATTAATTGTAAAACACGTCGTCAAACAAACTTATATTTTCGTAGTGTAAAACTGAGTTTGAGTTTAGAGAGCCACCTACTGCATTCCTATTTGAAATTTAGCATAACTTAAATCATATAAAGCAATAAAACTCACTTAACTAAATCTAACTGACCCGCCCCAATATACGTATTTAATGTAACTCATCTGACTCAGTCTTATTGGGCTATCCTAACCTAATTTACTTAGCGTAACCCAACTCGCCTAATATAATTAAACTCGTCTAACGTAACCTAACTCGCCTTACACAATCAATCTTAAGCAAGCCAATTTAACTTGTCTAACCTATCTGTTTTTTCTATCTAACTCATCTGATTTAGTTCGACTCTTCTAAAGTAAGTAATACAACTCAACTAACCAAATCAACTTACCTAACCTAAGAAGCTAATCTAAAGTGACATTTATACAGGTGAGAGGCTTTTGTCATTTGCTTTGATTATACAGAAAATAACTATGGGCGCTATGTCATTCTGTAGCCCTAACTCATAAATTTTCTTTGGTATGGAGAGCTGGCCAATTGCTGGCCGTATACAAATAGTAAAGCTGTTTTATGAAGTTGTTCTGTAATTCAGACCCAATATTTTTGGCGGACGCTATAAATCAGCTTCCAGCGGTATGTGGTTGCAAAAAGTTGACGTACGACCGTGTATAGCGAACAGAAGCATGCCAATCTTAATAATAAATGTTCCCAAACCGTCTGGTGCCTATAGCATAACAGAGACGTAGATTATGCAGCACGTTCTCCAAATTTAACTGTGCCAGATTGCTTTATATGGGGTTAGCTCAAGTCAGAGGTGTTTAGAAACTGTTTTAATAGTTTGAATAAATTAAAAGAGTATATTATACAAACCGTTGCTGATATTTTCAACGAAATGTATCAGCATGCAATGCATAATTTATTAAATCGAGCGGTAAAGGTAAAGGTTCAGGGCATTTCAATTCCTCCAACTGGGGGCGGACTGCTATAGGGACCTTGCGTCCCTCTTCAGCCAATAATGGGAATTATAGTATGAGTAAGAGAAAGGAGGACACCGGAAGAGAGACCAAGAAAAGTGTAGAAGTACTGCCCCGCATTCGCCTCAGAGAAGGTACTCTGTTGACTCAGAAAAACCACCTAAAAACCTGAATCAGAGCAGACGGCCACGGGAATCGAACCCGCGAACCCCCGAATGCTAAGCAGACTTGGTAACCACTAGTCTACAGAGCTCGGTCAATCGAGCGACAATAGGCATTCGTCATTTATTGGATATAATCTTTTCGTAATATTATACCGTTATTGTATTGTAACTGAACTAAACATAAACATAAAAAATCATTCAAAGCAGTCGCCGATCTTTAAGGATCACTTTGTCTTTAACAATGATGTTTAATAAATGGTTCTTAAAATGTACAAATCTTTATTACGAACGACACACAATCCTCGGCTGTCGCATAGGTTTACAAAATTGAACCGCATTTGTTATTTCTTATACTGGGTGATTTCAAAATGGTGCATTTCCTCTACAATATGTTGTAGGGGACCGTTCATTCAGTCTGGAAAAATGTTTTAAAAAATCTTAATCGTTAATTCACAGAGCAGTAAAGGGGCAAACTTAAGAACTCAGCTTCATTATTCTAATAAATTTTGAAGGATGGTATCATTTTCCAAAAAAGAGCTCTGTACCCTATACGAATTTGTGTAAAAGCGACTGCTCACAGCGTCTAATTTAGTCTTCAAAGTTTGGTCATCTAATTTTGCTTTATATTGTCATCTCTATTTACTTAAATACCGGCCATTAAAGTAATTGTATATTCTTCTTCTTCTAGAACACTTATACCATAAGGGTGTCGGGTTAGTTGTATATTAAAATTTAAAAATAAAAATGTGATTCCTCTAGCGGTTAAAAATCTTTATAAACACTCTCGGTGTTGCCAAGACCACAACACAATCATGGCGATGTGATTGTTGTAAAAACAGAATCTCGTACTTCTGTCTTAATGTTCACCAAAAACTAAAAATGTTATAAGGCAAAATTGAATAAAACGTAGATGATCTACAATTTGATTAGTTGCCGTCCATTTATCACCAGTTGTCATGCGTCTTGTTACTGTGTAAACGCAAGTGTAAAATTGAACTAATACCATGGTCAATTATTGGCTGAGTTGTAACACGTAATCATAACTCAAAAGAAATCTAAAAAATCATAAAACATGTGTTTAATGCTTTTCCTAGAAAGAAGAAGGGCCCGGTGCGCTACAAAGTGTAATTTTAATCAATTTTAACTTTTTCTGTATTAACAACAATGTTGACAAGCCTACCGTAGGCGATGTCCAGTTTTTCAAATCCTCCAAACAATGGAATTATTAAAATAAACACCTAAACATCTTATGAATAAAGGAGTGTTTTAATTGAAACAATTTTACAGTGTAACGATTATATCGATTGTTCCAAAAGAAAAACTCATTTAGGGTAGGTCTTGGAAAGAAAGATAAAAAATCTGGTGTAATACATTCACACAACTTCCTTTTGCAGTGATCTTATAATTAGAAAAAAATTAGATTTTTAATTTTTTAGGCATTTGTCAAACATTTTCAAAAATTACAAGTTCTACAAAAACCGTACAAAATAGGGCGTTAGTTGAATAGACAAATTTTCTCTAGGATTTTAAGCTCAATTCAAAAATGTAATAATATACCGGGTGTTCCATTTAAAATAGGAGTTAATAAAAAAAATAGGAAAAAAAAACAAAAGAAACCCATTTTAGAAGTATTCAACTAAAAATCACCTATCTCACATCAATACACATTAAAGTGTCAACGCCATACCTCCTTACGTTTTTGAGATATTCTGTTCACAGACAGACATACAGATAGACAGACACACACACAGACCGACAGACCAATGAACAAAAACATGTTTATCCGCAAACGTCACAAAAGTGACTACTTATTTGTCTTTATGGACAAGGTAAAAGTGTCACTTTATCTGCCTAAGCAGATAAAATAGCGACTTTTGCGTACTTTATCTGCCTAAGCACACAAAATCGTTGCTCTCTTTCTTTCTTTCTATGTTTGTTCGCTATCTCCTCCGAAGATACTGGACCGATTAAATTGTATCATGGTTTAAAATTTTGCTAATTTTTAGGCTTAAATCGTAGGCCGGTTTTTATTTTCAAAAAGAGTACGAAAAAGTTTTAATTTAAACCTTTAAGCAGCAGATCCGAGCATCTGTCGCCGTGGTTTATGGTGTGACAGCTGCTGTGGCCGTGTGCTATTAGCTCGGGTGATTCAGTATGTTCATATATCATTACAGTAGCGCGTTATTTGAACAAGAGCGGTTAGCGCAGGGGTACGGTGTTCGCCTGTCACGCGGGTGGCCTGGGTTCGATTCCCGGCCGATGCATCCTTTTTTTTAAATTTATATTAATGAAATTTACCTGAATACGTTTGCGAATAAAATAGTATATGTTATTCGGAGTAAAAGTGACTTTATGTGGCTTAGCTGAATTATTTGCCTCACTATCGTTCGGCTAAATAAACTTCAGCTTCGCCACATAAAGTATCACTTTTACTCCTAATAACATAATCTACTATTTTTGTTCAGTAGACTCCAAAACGTGAAGATCTGTTAAAATCTCAATTTCGAATTTTTGGAGTGAATCCAATACCTCCGTTATCGTAAAAGGAAGTAAAAATTTAGTCATGTCTTAACTAAAGTATGTAGGTGAATGTCAGATTGCATTTTGTTTATGAAAACATCTGTCACTGTGGCAGGTAAAAGCTTACACTGTATTACGTTTAATTGTATCAAGCAAAAAAGAAAATAAGATTGCATGTACCTACACAACAACAACGAGTGCAATAATCATAACGATCAATAAAAAATGTCTTTGTTAAGTGTTTTGTATCTTTTTAGAAAATTAGTTCAAGATTAAGATGTAATTTAGTTCTATCTGACTTACGGTAGTTCATTTCCTTCAATGGGTATATATCAAGTTACGGCAAACTTCAATTTGAACATGGCATGTTACGAATGAGTTTTTTTTTTGGAACACACGATACGGTAATGGCATCTTCTGAACCTAAATATAATATAAATAAAACTATACCCAAAAATAGAGTTAATCCTTCGTAATTTTTAACATTGCCTTTTCCCTATATACGATATTTATGTTTATACCCTGCTGTATCTAATATATATAGTTACGTGTAGAGCAAACAAAATGGCTCATTCAACGTCCTCTTTAAACATCTCTTTGAATCAGGTATGAACTCGATTCGGTTCTGGAAACTTCTCTCGAATTTCATTCAGGACACTAGGAGCAATCGGTAATCTATTGTGCAGTATAAGCAGCCGATATAATCCTATAACATAAAATCGTTAGTCTCTTTGTTTGCATGTTACTTTGTTCGCTATCTCTTCCAAAGAGACTGGACCGATAAAGTTGTATGATAGCTTAAAATTTTAATAATTTTTAGACTTAGATCTTAGGCCGGTTTTTATTTTCAAAAAAGTACGAAAAAGTTTTAATTTGATTAAATCGTGTAAGTAGCGAAGCGAAGAGTCTGTGGTCGTAGGATATGGTGCGGCAGCTGTTGTGATCGTGGGCTGCACTGCGGCAGCTGTTAGCTCGGGTGATTCACTATGTTCATATACCATTATAGCAGCGCCTTATTCAACTAAGCATAATTGGTCCAGTGGTAGAATATTCGCCAGCAACGCGGGCGGCCCGGGTTCAATTCCCGGCCGATGCATCCTTTTTTTACATTTTACATTAACGAATCTCTCTTAAATTAGCGAACCAAAGCGTAGCTCGGGTGATTCACTTATAATATGATAAATGACGTCAAATCTGATCGATATCTTAAGATACTTGTTTTTCTCTTCACGATATTTTATCCGGCGTTGGACAACTCCACTTGGGCAGATAAAAATTCCTAACTACATAGGACATCTACACTCAATACCTAAGCGACTCCTCTAATCCGTATGGACAAGTGCACATCCAGTAAGTTAATTGATAAGCGGCTTAATAAACTAATGAGGTTCGTATATTTTTGATTGTTTAAAAATGGGAACCGAGAAAGTGAAACTTATAGTCCAGAGAAATTAGACATTGCTCTTCGGAAAAATTCCCGGAAAGCTGGATTTTGGTATGAGCCTTGATATTGTGGTTCTAAACAAAATGTCAAAAGTCCTCATCGATCCGAGTGCCGCTAAAAATTTTAAGGGGGGGAAAAAGTCACCAAAAACGGTATTTCGTGAATATCTCGTTAACGGTCGCTTTTACAGAAAAAATACTAATTATAAAATTTGTAGCCTATGAAATTTCTAACAAACTTCGTAAAAGTAACCGTTTTGGAGATAATTCGATTTACAGAGTTGTAACGAATAGATGCACTCCTCAATGACATGTATATCTCATTGTAGTTGCGACTTGAAATATTGCAGAATTTCCTCCTTTCAGAGCCCATAAAAATAGAAAGAAGCACATATATAGTACACTGTAGTCTAGATAGAGAAGGAATGTGCTCCGAAAAGTTCCCCTCCGTTGTCATAAAACCTCAAGGGACAGCTTGCTATTCGTGTAGAAGCATAATAGTATATTATGTTATTAGGAGCAAAATTATACTTTATTTGGCGTGGCTGGATTACAGCCGAGCCACATAAAGATACTTTTATTCCGAATAACATATAGTATTTTTTCTTCAAACGTTTATAACCAATTATTTAAGAAATTTTAAGAAACCTGGAATAATTTTAAGGTAGAGGATTGGGTAGACTGATAAATGTAGGGTGCTTTGGAGAGCGTCACTATGACTACACTATAAACAACGTTGTGAACAAAATCCGAAAAAAAAAACTTTATCTCGTCAGTCTTGCTTAAATGTAATACCCGATATAAATGACGTCGATACTTGCGACTCCACTGAAGATGTAGATCCATCACGTTTTCTGACTGAATCTATGGAAATAGAGAAGACAGCAGAAGAACAAGAAGAAGAAGAAAAAGATGATGAAGAGGAAAGCATTGCGATTGAACTAGAGTCTGAAGATGAATATTAATAACTCCTGTTTTGAATCCAAAATTGATTAATAAACAAGTTCACTATAATTTTTTTTTAAATCAACATTTTTCAAACAAAACTAAACGTGGAATATGCCTACTGGGGACACCACATGAAAAAACACCTTGTACTCTACCTCGAAGGTGGTGTGGAAAAGAGTGCACGTTTCAACTCTGTACATCGAATTATCTCCAAAACGGTTACTTTTACGAATAAAAGTCTTGATATCTTTATGTTACAAATTTCATAAGCTATAAATTTGATAATCAATATTTTTTCTGTAAAAGTGACCGCTAACGAGATATTCACGAAATACCGTTTTTGGTGACCTTTACCCCCCCTTAAAATTTTTAGCGGCACTCGGATCGATGAGGACTTTTGACATTTTGTTTAGAATCACAATATCAAGGTTCATACCAAAATCCAGCTTTCCGGGAATTTTTCCGAAGTTTTGCTTTTATTTTGTCTAATTTCTCTGGACTATTAATTGCATTGAAAAATCAAATATGACTTTATTGTAATCATTTATTCAGAATATCCCTTATGCATATTTAATTGGAAATTTTCCATAGCAAAGGCGATTATTAGTAATTGGAATTGTTTTCCACTATGTCACTAGGGAGACCATATTTCAATTTATACAAAGCCTGAGATCATCCATGAGTAAAAAAATGGTTTTCTTAAATGGTAAATACAAAATGTTTATAGACAACAAAAAGCAAGCAAATAAAACCAACGTTTTGATTCCTTTCTATTAATGGTTAGGAAATATACTGCAGGGTGCAACTGAAATACTTGCTCATATGTTAATGGCAAATTCTACGTCACAAATTTACCAAAAAAAAAATATAACATAGGTTCAATTCTCACAACCTTTACGGAGATAGGGAGAGGGAGAGGGGGTAAAATTAGTTTTTCTCATTTTACTGTAAATCGGGAAAAGGATATCCAAATGAAAATTGGTAAACTTTTTTACCAATAGAAGGCTTATTTAAGATATAGTTTTTAATGTTTACGTATCGCTTTACGGGATTAAATTTAGCAATCCGTATAAATGTTTTTATTAAAAAACTTTATCGGGCAAAAATTGTATTGGAAAGCCTGTTTTACTTAAACACTATTTAGCTCGTTTTAGTTTTTTCTTAAAACCTAGTTTTACTACAAAAAATTAAATACATTATGGGTTGCTAATTTCAACCCCTTAAATTCATACATATTTTTTTTTAATCATAATAAGTAGAAAAAAATCTGCCAATTTTCAATTGAATATCCTTTCCCGGTTTTCAGTAAAATTACAAAACTCCAATTTTAGCCGCCCTTTAATATCTCTGTAAAGGCTGAGAATTGAACCTATGTTTATATGAGTTTTTTCGTCCATTTGTGACGTAAAATAGACCATTAAAATATGGCCCTATATACAGTGTATCCAAGATAAGAGGGTCAGTATGGGGATCTCGTTAATAGTAAAAGATACAAATTTGGCTAAATGGGAAACAAGTTGCGTAACTAAGGGACTAACAAAATGACGTCTAGAAATCCTTCATATGATTTTTTGCTTTTGAGCTATTTTAAAAAATCAAATTTTCTCATTTTTTATTCTATTTGTTTGCTGGCGTTAATATTAAAGTTAGAGAGAAACTGATACAAATTTTTTATAGCAACTTTTTAAAGACTTTAATATTACGTTATCAATTTTTTATTCGACGTTTCGTCGTTGAGCAACCATCATCAAATTAATTTATTTAAATGCTGTCCTTATTTTCTGATGTCAAATTTTAGAAGCCCTTTTTATTCTGAATTCAGAAATTTACCACACATTATGATTTAATTAAGTTTCAAGTCTTTTTGGCCATCATCAAGAAATTTTTGGCTACGGACCTGTCGTAGAGGATTTCATACATTGTTTCAGTTTTATAATATAGAGAAAGAAGTAATGAGCCACACTGCATGTTTTCAATTCTTAATAATCCATTATGGTCTTGAAATAGAAATAATTTGAATAGTAATTAATTGATTTATTGATTATGTTTCTTACTAATAAACAATAATTCAAATTAGAAATAAAAACACATTACTTTTTTGTTTAAATTACAAAGCCGACACAACGTATTTCATACTATACAACAAAAGACTCAAAACGTAATTAAACCATAATGTGTGATACATTGTTGAATTCAGTTATTATAACGTGGCAAACTTTCATTTAACTAATAAACGCAACCAAGAATACAGAATTAGCGTAAATGTGTGGACCGGTATCATTGGTAATAATTTGATTGAGCCAATAATATTTAAATGGTTTAAATGGGACACTTTTTAAACTTTCTTACGAATGATATGCAAGAACATATTGAAGAGCTCCCTCTGTCAAGAGTTCGAAACGTGTGGATGCAGTTTAGATGCTGCTCCTACTCATTTTGCTGCTTGAGTTAGAACCTGGTTAGACGAAGAGTTTCCGGATAGTTGAATAGGTCGAAATGGCACTGCTCCAACTTGAACGCCCAGATCCCCAAATTTCACGCCACTCGATTTTGTCTTATGTGGTTATGTCAGAGCAGTGATATACCGAACTCCAGTTGAAACTGCGGAAGCATTCGAAATGCTGCTGCAACTGTCAACTAACAATAACAAATGCTATGTGTTCAAGACAACATCGTGCGTAGAACACAAATTTGTTTAGAGACACAGGGGAAGAATTTTGAACAGTTGCTTTAATCGTTTAGTGGTATTTTTATCAAATGACTGTTTCAATTTATTCGTTATTGTGTTATTGATGTACCTAATTTCTTGAGTTAACGATTTGATAAAAATGTCATTAAGCCTATCGCTCTCACCATGTGTGCCAGTTGCGTGAACTACCGCAGCTTAACACGAAATTTAGAATCAGGTTTTGTGTTCCTTTTTAAGATATTGAATGCTTCGAACAGTGAATCGGTACAGAGGCTTCACCCGGTAGCTACAGAAGTCAGTCAGAATTTCGGAGTCCGGCAGCTATGTACGGTTCACTTCACGAGCTGCGTACCTGAAAGATGATTTTTCAACCACTGAGTCGATGTTAATTGCCACTGCATTTGTTTTTCAACTGTTGTAGTTTATATTTGTATCTTTGTTTAAGCTGTGTTATAAGCTATTGTTCTTGCTAGTAGAGTTACGTGGTATGAGGTGCACCTTAATTTTAGCAGTTATAATCACCCGACTTAGGACCGTATTATCGTTTTTATGACTGTATATTTGATTGGTTACAGGTACCCTGTGCTAGGTTGTATGCCATTGTGATTGTATACTGTGATATTAGCATTTTAGTGATATTATTTGTTACTGCTAAATCTGCGTGACTTTAGCTTTTTTTCAGTAAATTCTCAGTTGAATTTCTAGTTACACTTGTCGTTAATTGGTAGAGATTCGTTGGCGCCCTTTCGGCTTTCAATCATTTGCTGTTACTTAAAGAACTGCACGCCGTCTTCCTGACCTAGCCGACCGATTGTATCGAAGTAGCCATAACGTTTTTGTTTGAGAAAATTAGCCGACGAATCGATTTGAAACTAACAAACAGCGAACAATTTATTTGTTACAAAGTGATTTACCAGCTATCATATTCATGTTGCCAAATTTACCTTTTAGTTTTTTGCTCATAACTATAAAACGAGAGCAGATATAATTTTTTTTACATTTTTCTAGGCTGAATTAACGGTCCCCTACAACGTACTACAGAGGAAATGCACCATTTTGGAATCACCCGGTACATCGGCCGAATTACGTTAATAACTAATAAACATTTCAAATAGCTCAACTTTAAAAATTACACTCTTTACCTAACCTCACGTACCTGGCTTGATCTGACCTAATCTAACTCAACTAATGTTTTCCACTGTAAGGTTTTCCTGACTAGCACTTTTACCTACCTTGTCAAATGTCGCAGTTATAAGTGATTTGTAATATTTTGCGGTTTTAATTTCTATTTCCTTTTAGCGTTTTCATATTAGTTTACGAATGAAAACGTCAGTATTAAAAACTATAAGAATCCATGTCCGTGTTTCTAGTTACAACACCGAAAGCAATACAAGACTGTCGCCGAAGAAAACTTCCGCATGCTGATTTACTTGAATAACCTAAAGAGAATTCGAGATCACAATCAGTGGTATGAACAAGGCGTAGTCTCATACAAGCTCAAAGAGAACAGGTTTGCCGACATGCTCCACGACGAGTTGATGGACTCTCACGAGGGACACTGGTTTGAAAAGGTGGCTTTGGTGGATACCGAAACCTTTTCCTCAACAGGTGATGACTTACCAGAATCTGTAGACTGGCGCGACCAAGGAGCTCTCACCCCTGTCAAAGACCAAGGCCGTTGCGGATCTTGTTGGAGCTTTGTTACGGTAAGTGTAAGTGTTTTCCAAAAAAGAAGGCGACGCTGTTCGGATTATGTGTGCGTAACTTAAGCTAACGTATTACGCGCAACCAATCTTAGATTTTATGGTTCGCTTTTAATAAACTTTCAAGGAATATCGCCGTAGTAAATTTTGTTGTTGTCAGATTGCTGATGTGGTTATCGTAGATAAACCTTGTTTTTGTCAAGTAAAGAAAGATTCAAGTTAATACTCTGTCCTTATTGTACTATAAAGAAGTGTCGCTAAATGTTTACTAACCCTTTTCATTTGTTTTTCATATTTATATATCATTTCTCACGTTTTTAATCCAATAGATTGCATTTAATTAATTTGAGCGTTATTATATCAACTGTTGCATGCGTATTTGTATTTTGTTTCTTTCATGTCAGGACTACAGGGGAGTTTTGGAAAAAATTAACTAAAGGTAAGTTTACTGAAGCTGCCGCTAGGTAAAATCCAGCACTGCAGACACCTCATGATTTCCACTTTTACGTAATCGGGTTTTCCAGCAAAAGTGGTGACGCTAAACTTTAAGTTCTGTATTTCGTGTACCGAATCGTAGCCCTAGTCTAAGGTCGTAAAGAACCCCCCTTCTTGCTGAGCGTTTTAGCCGGAAACCTTTTGTTACAGCCCATGGTGACGGGGTTAGGGCAACGAATCTGTGTAATTTTCCCGATTTTGTCGTAATTTAGTTTTTAGGCGATAACAAACTGGCGGTTTTGTTTTAATTTTGTTTTAAAGTCGATTGTAGCCTCTAACAAAGTCATCTGTCAGGGCTTGGAAGAACTATCAGATGTAACCTTATAACAATGAGAAATCTTCTTTTTTCCAAGTTTTTCAAAGTCCACTACTGGACATAGGTCTTTTCCAATTTCTTCGTCACTGTTCTGAGCTGTCAGCATGCAATTTCGCTCCGCTAGTTTCTTCGAATCTTCGCGTCATCGTATCTGAGATCGTCCCACTCGTCCTCTAGTCTCTGATGTCTCGGGGCAGCCACTGCATTATTGCCGTGGTCCATTGATTATTTTCTCGAGTGACATGACTCACCCAGAACCATTTAAGCCTCGCGATTCTTTCGACAACGTTTTCGATTCTTGTCTTAGTTCCGAATCCTATCTTGAAGGCGAATTCAAGATTAGTTCAACAATGTCTTTGACTTTCGCTTTGCAGTCTATATCTTCGTTCCGCATCTTGTCGCGGCGGCTAATGCCGAGCATAGTTCTTTCCATCGCGCTATTTTTTCAGATAACCCTAATTAAAAATAATAAAACGTCAATAAAAAAATAGGCAAATTACTAACACCTGAAGCTTTTTTCAGGTTCACAAAATTATTTAAGTAGAAAATGCACAGTCGCGTCTCGACTAAGACAAAGAAACTGAAGAGAAGCCTTCCTTTTTAATAATCGCAGTAAACTTTTTCAGATTGGTGCTCTGGAAGGCCAAAATTTCCGCAGTACAGGCGAGCTAGTCAGTTTAAGTGAGCAGAATTTAATTGACTGCTCGGGCGAGTACGGAAACAATGGTTGCGACGGAGGAAATCCATTCCTTGCGTTCAGCTACATAAGCGACAACGGGATCAACAGCGAGGAGTCATATCCTTATGAGGGCAAGGTGGAAGAATGCCGTTTCGACTCGAAAAGCTCCCTCGCCTCCATAAGTGGTGTGACCGTTATACCTTCTGGAGACGAAGAGAAGTTAAAGGCTGCCGTTGCCACCGTTGGACCTATAGCGAGTGCAATAGACACCCACTTAATGAAGTTTCGGTTTTATTCTGAAGGTGTCTACAATGACCCAGAATGCGCTTCTGGGTACACCGACTTGGACCATGCTGTGCTGATTATTGGTTACGGCACGACGGACGATGGACTAGACTATTGGATATTGAAGAATTCTTGGGCAACGGACTATGGACAGGATGGATATATTTTAATATCTCGCAATCAGGACAATCACTGTGGCATTGCCACTGCAGCAATTTTTCCTGTTTTGTCAAGTTGAATCGCGTCATCATCTTCAGTAGCCTTGTGGTTTTTCTTGGTGATTAAGTATTAGACTCCGCAGAAATTATGCAATGGGTTGCAGCACTAGCCCATTGTGGCGAAGTGACGCTGCCAAAAATCAAACTCGGTATTTCAGTTACGGAAAGTAGAAGCTCGACCGTTGATTTAACCTACTGCATCACAAAATTGCCTAAAATATGTTTATTAGGTAAAATATTATAACAATAAATTAAAAGTCCATATTCACTAACGTTTTGCAAGACCTTGCAGCTTGCATCATCAAAGTGAAAGTCGCACTAAGAACCAAAGGTCGGTGTGGAGCTATTTATAGTTCTCTGTGCCAGGCGCGCAGAGTGGCGTAACGCTGATTGGTCATCCAAGTGCAACGTAATCCGTGTGGCGTGCCCGTATGACGCACAGTGGTTGTAATGCTTTAGATCGTGTATCACAGGAGTCCACGTTTTACTAAGCAAAAGCCATCGTCCCTGTTTATATTATTTGGATGTTAAGAATAATTCCAGTTACTTCTTTGAAGCAGTCTGGCTTGACTACCTTAGCATTGTTTCATAACACTTTTGCTTCTGATCGTTCTTTGCTTTTTCTATTAGCATGTACAGATTTATTACAAACGCGGTACTGGATCATTCTGCAATTGACTGGTAATAACGTGTACCATTAACTAGTTAAAATGATACTGCTGTAACTTCCTTCCATTATTTATCATGTCCTGTATCAATTTTGATTTCGTAATAGAACAGTATAAAAATTTCTTTTTAATCTCCCATTGTGTAAGGACAATTTTTGCATAGAGCACTTTTCCGCCTTTTCCCGCTAGTGGTATCTCAAATTCTAGTGCTTTTCTCGTTTCATTCAAGTCCAAATTCAGTTCAGTAATGTTTTAAACCCCAATTTTGTTTCTTTCAAATATTAGCGCTTCCCCCCCTTTGTTTCATAATGCTTTGGGCGGCATTTTATTCAAGTTCACAAATGCTTGCTCTAAATTTAGATATGTTCACTTGGCGAATGAATGACGTTTCAATCTTAATTGTTTTTCGACACCAGAGAGTCGCCCGTTTTGCTTGCCGATGGTTCCCCTTTCTGAGCGCAAATATGTTACACAACTTGACGTCATTCGTATACGTTCAAAGAAGTTAGAGGCAGCGATCCTGTGTTCCGACTCTCCCCCCCCCCCTCCTTGTGCAGTTCGAGTCCCGCTGCATTCAGTCTCCCGCTTTAAGAGGGTCAACAAGTGGGTTTCGCTAAGCGCTCGCTGCGCCGGCAAAGTGCTTTTGTGTTAGAATGCTTCCGTTGACTAGCTTCGAAATTGGATTAAGTACCGTATTTTGAATGTTGTGTTGTGGGCGCTTTGTGGTGTCATGTCGCTGAAGAACCATCCGAGAGACCTTTAGGAAATATGGCAGCGGTGTGACCCATGATCGTCGATTGGCAGACCATAAAATTTACGCCTTGGGGCGGATTTTCTTCTGGGGTCCCACGTAACGCTCGGCTATATCGAGGAAGGTTTTGCCGGTCGTAAAACTGCTCGTTGTTGATGGCACCTTCCGTTTCTCCCGTTCCGGCAGCGTCTTGGTTCATTGAACCTGCAACCCGTCAAATACATCAACAGTTGCTATTTCGCCGGCCAGCGGCTTCGTTGGACAATCAAACAACGGCTTCCGAAAACTCTAAGTCAGGTACTATGTTATTTAATTTTATAGTGAATTGTATTCAGTTCAGTGTTACGCCATTCTCAATTTGTGTGACGTAGTATGTCAACTGTGCTGAATTTAAATTATGTTTGCGCGGAGTGTTTTCAGTTGGTAGTGTCCCTATTTTTAGATTTTTTGGGGTCGTTCACAACGGAACGATTGTAAAGTAATTCATGGTTTTATGTTTAATGATTACTGTTTCTAATGCCATATGTGAGCTTTGTTTATGTCCGACTCTCTTGATAATTGTTCAGTAAAGGTTTACTAACCCCTTTGCATTTAATTTAATGTTTGTAAAACGATTTTGTATTTGTTTCATTTCGATTAATACATTTTATCCTAAATTATTCGTGCGTTATTATTGCGTATACCTCATGTTGCATGTAAATGTTTAGTAGTTGTGGTGTTTTTCTTTTGTAAAGAGTTTTTAGGAAAGCTGAAAAAATACATGTAAAGTAAGTTCACTGATGCTGCACGCTGTCTGGAACCGGGCATTGCAAACTCCGTTCGCTATTTCCACTTTTGAGTGAGCTGATCTACCGACCTAAAAGTGGTGGCGCTTAGCAATTAACACCAGTAGTGATCATCATCTCGCCCTAATTAGTATCGTTTGTAGCCAACCGCGAACAGTTAGGGTGAGCTCTGTAATTCTTTCACTAACGTGTCGTAACGACGATGTCGTACTGTAACAATTGTCCATTCCATCGGAGATACTATGTACTTGTAAAACTGGCATCTCTTACATTTTACATCAGCACAATCCTAATACTTTATGTTCCTAACCTTATTGTTTTTTTTTATTTCTCCTTTTCTTTGTTTTCTCAAATGTATGTTCCTTGTCGTTGCAGTCGCCAGCAGTAGTCAATTCCTTCCTTGTATTGGCTGCTGTATATTTCAACGTTTCTTCGCTTATGTTTTATTCGTATACCTTATGATTAGGTAACTATCAATTTCTTGTATCCTATTCGAGTTCTTTGTCCTGTTTTTTTCTTCTCTCGCCAATTATATGATTCTTTCTCTCACGGTTAGATAATTTTGAAAATATATTGTGAGGTGGTCTTACCTGTTGAGAAAATTTATATTTGGTATTTGGATAGTTGGTAAATATCGATCTATATTACATTTCAAATAAGAATGCAGTAGGTGGTGCTTTACACTCAAACTTAGTTTTACTTTAAGAAAATATGTTTGTTTGACTGCTCGTGTTTATAATAATTTTTTCCTGTATAATTCAAATAAACATTATAAGCCAGCCTTTTTGTCCACTACTTAATTTTGATAAATATTGGATTTTCAGATAGTTGTAATGATGACTTTGTTTCGACCAATCAAGGTCATAGTTATAATTATTAATTAGTTCCAAGTAAGTACTGCATGCTTAGTTGAAATTTAGTATAAGTCGGTAATCGTGAGGGTCGGGGATCCAACGAAGCGACGACTCTATGCTTAAAAAGAAATCAAATAATGGGCGTCAGGTCCTAAGCGCAGTAATACTCCTTAGGTCGGACTTCCTCAAATTGGTGATACACTAAACTTCCAATAATAATAATGTACCGCTCCCTTAGAAAAAGAGTGATCACGGCCTAGGCTAGCTCTTTAACTCTCGGTAGAGTATGGCGTGGTGTAAAGACTAGGCAAGAAAATGCTTTAAAATTGAGCAGTAGGGTTATGAAAATTTGGGCGCCTTGTCGTTACTTACAACATAAAATAAAACTAGCTACTTAATAATACACCACCTACCTTTAGTGGTTCGCTGCATGCCCATATAAATTGTACAGGTGAAGAGGTTGCGGAAAGAACACAGTAATATTATCAGCAATACGGGCATTTAATTAAACCCAAAAAATTGCAGTAACATATAAATTACATACATAAGCTATGAGGGCTAAAGTGACAGCAATTGAGGTTTGTAGGACAATTGCCTAACAAATAAATAAACCATAAATAGAAATCAACTTCCAAGTATTTTAGTTACAATATAGCTAATTATAGTTCAGGGTTACAACTCAAGATGAAACAATTTTTTGGCTCCGCTTAATTGTTTCGCCAGTATCCAATTATTTCAGGCTTAACCTGTATATTTTTAGTTGAATTATAAATCCTTTACATTTCGAATTCGTAAATTTTCCAAAGCAGCGTATTTTGTGCCTGTATCAAGTTCCTTTCGTTTGCGCGATGCCCTCTCGATCAGCGCTATCTCTTATCAGAGTGCGAGTTTTCTTTTGGGCACGAATTGTTCGTACCTGGAACTTGCTTTGGCCCGCCGTTACCGGCGTGGTTAAGTTATGTTTGTTCAAGTCAAATTACGTGCGCTCAATTAATCTAATGAGCAGTGTGTGTTTCCAAGGGCTGATTATGATCAGGTACGATGGCGCTTTTCTGTCTTATTTTCCCTATAGTAATTACATTTTTTCTTAGCTCTATATTACCAGTTTCAATCACGAGTTTTTCTCGGAGGCCAAGCGCTAGCCTTATCGCATTTTCGACACCTGCTGGGTTCGGCGTATTTGCTGCCTTTTTGAGGATGCTTTCGCAGCAATTTTCTGAGCACCCATGGCGATTTCAACAAGGGTTGTAGCCGTTCACGTCCAGCTTATGTTTCGAGGTTAGTTAGTGCTACTCCGGAATTATTTATCAACGTATCTTCAATATCTGGATTTTACCTTTATACATTTTAAACCCGTAATTATTTGAAAATTTAAATTCATACGTTTTGCCATTATTAACATGTAACCTTCAATTTCATACATGCTCTTGCTTTTTACATTTGAATTTTTATGCTTATAGTTAATTATGCTCAGTATTTAAAGTTGCTATTTTGATGTGTTTCGACCCTCTGTAAAAGGTACAGTCACGCTTTTTATTTTCAATAGCCTAACAGAAGGTTTTATTAAATGACTGTGATAAGCTTATCCCACGAATTTTTTTTTTTTGGTAAAGTTATTAAAATAACCCGAAAAGGGTTTTTAATTTTATGCGTGTCGCAACCTTCAGTTCACGTACACAATTTTGTTATCACTTTATTTGCGTTTTAGTTATTCTGATCATTTACTACTGATACTTCAAGACTTTTTGTTGGTTATTAATTAAACGCTAGTCACTTGTTGTTTATTTTCTTATTATTTGAAATCTTTTGATTTCTGGCGCCCATTTCCATTTCCTTTCCTTTTTTTTTTTGAAGACATTCCAGGGCACACAGCTGATGATTTGAACCTACGATCCAAGGCCTCCGAAATTTGAGTTAGCTAGGGCCATCTTGGTGGGTAAAGAGTTTTCAGAGCTGCCGTGGTGTATAAACTGTAGGGGAGTTGATCTGCGATTTTTACTACTGTGGAGTATTTTGGCAGCAGCTAAAGTCTGCTTTTTGTAATCCGCTATCGCGGAGTGCAGGCCTTCGCATTACGATTGCCCTATACACTCACTCCAATTTGTAACGGCATTGAATAAACATATACTCGTATGCGTTGACTTTAATTAAATATTAGTGCAATACACCACAACTACCATTGCTTAATTTTAATGATCAATCGCAGGTCGGCTTCCTTATTGTTTCAAATATCGCCACCGGACGGACGCGACGGAAGTGAGTGTAGAGTACATACGGATTTCAGCAATTTAGCAATGATTAATCACTCACGCTTTTAGGGTTATAAATCGATTGAACAAGGGCCGGTTCTACAATGCAGGTTTATACATGGCACCGGCCCTAAAAGGAGTAATTAAACACGCTTTAGTTTGAATTTCTAAGGCCATAGCAAGAACTGATTATAGTTGCGCCTTTGTCGATTAAAACGCTGAGAAATGCATGTATTTACATTTATTCTTCGATGTTATGTCTAGCGATGTGAATGGAGAAAATCTTTAGAAAAAAAATTATCAGCCGGATTAGGCTGCATATTTCATAGAACCCAAGGACGCCACTATCAAAGAGAGCTGCTAACTGCGGCAAAAAGGCGGCCTAGGTATTTTAGACATGCTGGCCAATTTACACGTAGAAGCGAAAATAATGGGAGGTCCAGCTATTCCCTAGCGACTGTAGAATAACCTTCAAGGAAACCGCATGGCGTCCGGCCAAAGCTGTTTACGGCCGATTGTGCAGAAAACAACGCCGCTGGCGGTTTTCCTTTATAGAAGCCACATGGAAACCGGCCTAAATATCGAAATTAGTATGCAACGTTTAGCTAGAAGAGGCACTCTTAACAAAGCTGTTTGCGGCCGTTCGTGAAGAAACAATGCGCTGGCGGTTTTCGTTTGTTTAAAACAAGAGCGGTCTTTAGCCTGCTCCGAGAATTTAGATCCGCGAGGCGCTCTCCTTGAAAAATCAATAAGAATGAGCCATTCGACTGTTTTAAGCGAGCCTACTTCGGAAAGCCCAGCAAGCGTGCCTCGACCAGAAAAAGCCTTGCAGGTGTCTTATCTCTAATGTCAGTCGCTTAATCGGATAAATCTCAATTTCCTTGCTACATTATTAAATATAAGGTATTCCGAAAGAAGATGCTAATTGCAAGGACGCGCTACCGAAACGGTATTGAAACTGAGCGTTACAATAACACTTAATCAAGCTAATATCGAGATTTATTTCAATAAGCTCCGCTAACAGCAGTCTATAGTGCAGCCAGTATTCAAATAAGTAATATCAAAAACAATAAAAACAATTAAAGATAAATAAAACAATGCAACAATCGGTCGAACAATTTACTGAAAACATACAGAAAACAAATAGTTTGTTTACCTGGATAAATACAAATTAGCGAAGGGGGCTAGAATACCAGCGAAATGTTTAAATTTGTGAAAATGAACAATTTAAGTTTAAATTAGTCTCAAGTGAACTGTGAATTTTAATTAATGCCGTAGCTTGTTTAACAATAAATGAGTATTTGACTAAAAGGGGAATGTTATTGAAATCGTTAAACGTATAATAATTTATAAATCAAAAATATTAATTGACCGAGGCAAGAACGGGGCAAATATGCGCAGTGCTAGCTCGTAAGCTGACTTTAACCACGCCCAATTTAAAACGGGCTGGGAACACCAGGTTATAAGGCCTTACAAAAATCTGTTTTCACCCTCTAATGAATTCATGTATAGGTAGCTGACTAGTTAAGATCTACTTACGCGTATTTCTAACAATATAATTGGAATTAGCGGATCAACATTTTTGGAGCAAATCAGAAGTTCACGTAGTCCGTGTATTAGACACAGCCAAGCATAATTACGTGATTTTCCACGAATATGTAGTAATAAAATAGTACGATGAAACCAGATGCTATTTCGCTGGGAAAAGCAACTACCATGCAGCCCAAGCGTTGACCAGCGAGATTCTGGAGGCTCCCAGGGACACAGAACTGCCAAGTATCGCCAACGTGGTCTCTAGTGGCTATCGGGTGGGCCTGCGGTTTCTAGGTAGTGGATATGTAGCTTACACCAGATCTAACCTTATCAGTAAGCTGACTGCAGGCAGATAACGTCTTCTTCGAGGCAATCGAAACCAGGAAGGCTTTCAAGGACTATATTGTGGCCATACAGGTTATGTAAGAGCTGGAGTTTTGTCCAAATAAATACTGATTAGACAAAAGCTCGAGCTATGTTTAATCTGACTGTACAAAGTACAATAGCTCGTATGTCTAAAAGAGAAATCCTTAGCTATAGCAACGGTGCCAAAATGCACGGCAATCAGCCATTTACCCAAAAATGACAGATAGCCAAAGCTTACCTTAAGCTTGACGAGGTTGCATCAATAAATCCGCGAGAAGCGATTAGGACAAACGTGAGTTCAAATACAATGAATACAACTCGCAAAATACCAGAATTCTAATAGGGCTGGTTGCTCCCAGATCCCCGAGAAACGAGCAAGCTATGTAACTGCTTGATTTTTTTTAAATAAGTGTACCTATATTAGCAAAGCAGCACACTAGTGCTATACATACTAATTATAACATGTAGGTAAAATATAACTTAATTATACATAACATTAAGACTTAATAGATAATAGGTTGTTACATCAAGAATGTGTCATAATTTTAATTAACTGCTGACGCTGTCTTCGTTAGTTAAGATGAAGTCGTAAGGCACCCACCTTTTGAGGCGTCTAGTTGCGAAGGGGATGTTTAATCGATGGATTGTGGTGCTCGGGCATTCGTTGATGTTCACGAAGAAAGTTTGAGCATTTGATCTAATAACATAATTGATGCTATCAATTTGCAGTTCTTTGTGTAATTGGCAGTCTCTTACAGACTCGCTTGCATTGCAAATGATGCGTAGCATCTTGTTCTGCATCGTTTGGACTTGATTAATGTGTACATTTCCAGCTGTACCCCAAATTGTCGAACCCTACATTATGATTGGACGAATGAGTGATTTGTAGAGAAGTGTGGAGCACTTAATTTTTATACTCAATTTGCGGTTGATTAATGGATAAAGTTGCCTTAGTCTTGTATAGCACTCGTTGAATTTCTTGTTGATTTGTATGCCCCAAGTTAATTTCTTGTTGAAGTGGAGGCCCAGGTATTTAACTGTGCTGTCGTTTGGGTTCCACGGTAGCGGAGTTGTGTTCACTATTAGGTTAGGTGGATCTGAAGGGCGTCTCAGTGTAAATATTTTAGCCTGGCTCTTAGAAGTGTTGAGTACTATTTTCCACTTATTGCACCATTCGTGGTAAGTATTAGTAGCTTGTTGAAAGGTTAGTTGCTCCAAGAATATTAGCGTTTTGCGATATTAAAGCGGTGTCGTCTGCGTACATTGCAACTTTCACGTTGTTGAGATGGGGTAAGTCATAAGTGTAAATCTATATACATAAAAATCAATCGCCGTGTGTTAGTAACGCAAAAACTCGAGAACGACTTGACCGATTTAGATGATTTTTTTTTTGTTCGTCTTACTTCCGAGGTGGTTTAGCAAAAAAGAAAATTCGGAAAAATCCAACGGGAAAGCAGAAAAATTGGAAAATATCGAAATTGTATTTTTCTATACACTGTACGACTTTCTATTTGCAGTCGTACTTTTATGATTCTGTGCTTAATGGTTTGAAGGGTTTTCCCCATCATGTCATAATCCAAAACAACGTTTGCCGGGCCAGCTAGTACTATATAAAATGGGTTCTAGGATGGAACCCTGTGGTACCCCCGCTAGGATATTGTTTAATTATTACGTATACGAATTTAGTCTAACTTTGAGTGTTCTTGCAGTAAGGAAGAATACAAGTATTCGGATGAGATATGCAGGGGGATTTAGTTGGACTGGTTTGTAGGTTAGTCCATCTATCCATACTTTATCGAACGCTTGGGCTATATCGAAGAAGGCTATTACAATGTGTTGCTTGGTTTCGAAGCCGTTGGTTATTATATTAGAAATTCTCAATAGTTGATGGGCTGTGGAATAATTTTTGCGGAATCCGCATTGTGTATACGGTATGATGTTTTTGTCTGTTAGGAAGGTTTGCAGCCGTTCGTGTATTATTTCCCCAAACAGTTTAGATAGTGTAGGTAACAAGCTGATGGGTCTGTAGTTGTTGGGTGAAGTTTGTCCTTTTTTTGGTTTGGGAATAAGATGATTTCGGCCTGCTTTCAGGTGTTGGGAAAATAGCTTAGCCTGAGACATGCGTTGTATATGTTGGCTAAAAATGCAAGTGATTCACTTGTTAAATTGTTGATTATGCAGTTGGGTATCAGGTCGTGCCCTGGTGATTTTCTTAGTGGAAGTTTATTGATAAATTGCTTAATTTTGTAAAAGGAGATGTTGGTTGGAAGTTGCCCGATGTTAGTGGTAAGTACAAACGATACGATTTTGGCCTTTTCCAGCTATAATTCAAAATTTCAGCAAGTGCAACAGGTTGCCTAAGCCAGAGATAACTTTGTGACCACATCCTCCAATAAATGCGGAAAATGTGCCAAAAAAGATCTAATTCAGTAAGTACAAATCAACCGTAACAATGTTCTTCTTTCATTTTCTGATTCCATATTCGAAGTTACGCAGTATCATCGTGCTATTTTTATTGTTTTAGTATCAACAGCCTGAATTATGTTTTGCTTTAAGTTTTCTTTCTTTGTTAATTAGTTCTTCAATCTTTAGCAGTATATTTCAACCTTTCTCTATCTTTTATGACTATATTGTTTTTCTCTTTTCTGTTTTACATCTGCTTTTTTAAAAAACGAAAATGTGGAAAATCAGTTTCTTCTCTCTGTAGTGAAATTAAAACAAACATTTAGAACGATAGTCAAATTTAACCAAAACTTTGTTCCCATTTAAGAGATCTACATGTTGAGCATGATAATCTGGATACAATGTACTCATAAGTTTGCAGATGTTTACTCCCAGACTTGTTTTAAGTTTTCGCTTGTTCCCCACAGTCACGAACAATTGTGTCGACTGAAGAAGCTGTCAGAAATATGATAACATAGTGTTAGGATAGTTTCAAACCATAAGTGCCTTCTGCAAAATAACAATAATAATAGTAATCTTTATTATTAGCACATGGCTAGACATACAAAAATATAGAATAAACCAAAATTACGTAGACCTCAAAAAAAATATATAGACCATTTGTCAAATCAGCTAAACAAAAATTCTACAATAATAAAATAGTTTATTCAGAGAATAAACAACAACCTTTGTGGCAAATTGTCAACGCCATAACAAACAGGAAACCCAAACCAACTTCCAGTGTTGATGTGATCAGCGTTTGTGATTCCAATGAGTTTTTTGTTAATGTTAGTGAAGAAATATTAAAAGGAATTAGTAAACCAGAGGAAAAAGTTTGATCAGTTCAAAAACGCTAGAACGACCAGCAAAACATTATACTTTTTAATTTTTAATAAACTCAACACGGTTACACAATAAAATTAGTTATATTTAGATCTATTTAGGGTCTTTTCTCCTCCATATTTTCTCAGTTGTTTTTTTCCCCTGGTAGACTCACAAGTTAGGTGCTCAATTAGAACTCTTTTTGTAGTTTCCACCTTTTAGAACCTTCAGACATAACCCTTGTCGTCGTTTTTTGACTAGTCTCACGTTAGATTGCATTGCACAAGCTAATTGGTCATTTCCATTTTGAACGTCCCTCGTAATATTTGGACGCCTTGCGCTCCGCGCATGCGCGGTTCTAACAACCTTCTAGACACCTGTCGCTGCCTGCTTAGAAATAATTTTTCAATATCACGATTTTATCTAATTGACGGCCATGTTGGCCAAACAGCTAATAAAATTATTGTAAATCAAATTTTAAATGTGCTAGTGAATTTTCAATGTGTAATCTGCTAGATGTAGGAGTAAGCGTAGTTATGTCATATGCAGCCCAACTCTGTAACCTTGGTTGCCTACTGCCTTTTTTATGAATTTGTTCAAATTTGAATATCGTCACATGTCCTTAAAAAACATGTGTTTTGGTTCCACAAGTTGTTAGGTAAGACCTTCACTTTCAATAACTCTTATAACAACGTTTGCTTATTTGTAAATTTTTGTCCATAGCCTTGAAAATGTATTAAATATATACGAAACGTCGGCGATACATACAAGTGGTTTTATTTCAATCTAACCATTAAAGCTTGGTACCTGTGCGGAGTACTGAGATTGGAGTTATTCCAACCCCTATCCCAGTCAAGAAAAATAACATTTTACTGTGTATGTAACCACACAAGCTGTGAGAGGGACTATCTTTATATATATATATATATATACATTAAGTTAACTTTTGCTTGGGGTCGCCAATATTTCACATAGGATGTACCCAATGTATTGAATTTGAGTTCACCTTGGGGTGATTTATTAAATGTAAAGTTTGTCAACTTCAGCCTATTTATTTGTTGTTTTTGAACCCTGTGGAGCTTGGCGAGTGACGCTGGAGAGGACTGCAGCAACCCCGGCGAATTTCTCACAGCCCCGTGACGTTTCTCGTTTTGGGTCACGAGAGTTGTTCACCCCTTAAAAACGAGTGGCGCTTTGGGTAATATTTTGAGCAAAAGTATAGGGTAAGTGCCGTCGGTTTCTACTAAGCTTTCAAATCACGCCTTCTCGATTGAGCTAGACCGAGGGTAACAAAACCGCCTCCATCTGTTCCGACACATTTTAAGATCTGTATTATTGCAAAAACCGGCGAACCCTTCACTTTTTTCCCGATTTTGTCTTTTAGAACGACCCATGTCGATTGAGTTAAATAATCCTGTAACAAGCAATGTAAATTCATTTATAAATGCTTTTAAGGTGTTGACAGAGCATAACTGCCAATCCTTGAGGACATTCGAGTAACCTAGTGCACCTTCCTAAACCTATCCCACCTTCATTAATGGCAAGCTGAGACCGCAGCCTCTGTAGATTAATTTTACCTGCACCCTGCATAACCTGATCACCGTTAAGCGCAAGCCGAAACCGCGGTACTTGTAAGCTGACTTTTCCGTAATTCGTCGAACGAAATCACCGCTACTGTTTTGTCCGCAATCGCTCGAAGTTAGAGCGTAAATTTCAGTTACACTTCCGAAGGCCGCGTTCTAACAAACTTAAATTTTGTTAGCGCTAAAGCGCTCCGAATCTTATGCCGTTGCAGCCATCTACCAGTATCCGATACCGGAGAAGATTTCGAGATGAGGCGCTTACCTGCAAAGCTAGCTTTTTGCACCCCGGAGGCCCATACCCAGTTCCAGTGATCCGCCGTTTCAACTAGGGACTACGAGGTTACCGTTGCATAGAAATTCCGAGACCGCGGCCGCATCGCCAATTCGAGCTGCGCCCGCCAGCGAATCACAGGCTGGGACCCGGATAAATTGGCGAACTTTCTGGCCGCTCGCAAACCTTTCGCAGCACCTAGGTAAACATTTTTAATCCGAGAAATTTGCAGCAGCCATTGTTGTTAACAATCGCGTATCACCACTGCAGCAAACAACCTACTACCAGCTCCAGCAAAACTGACGTGCGGGAACTTAGAGCGTACGTTTTGGCCTACTTTACGCCATCACCCGAAAAAGCGACGCTTGTCCTAACAGAGCATACCCAACAGGCCGGTGATACTCTTCTGCAACCTGGGCTGCAGCTCCGTTCAACAAACCGAGCAACCCCTTGTGAACATTATTGTAGTTCTTATGATATACATTTTAAATATTAATTTAATGTACATAGTTATATAAATTATATTTAATTCCGAATGTTAGCTGGTGTTATAATTGATCTATCCCATATTTGAGCTGAAAGGAACCATTCTTCGACTAGAGTAAATCCAAAGCATAAAACTTATTAAAGCAACTTTATTAAAGGCGAAATATTACAGAGAGCCCTTCGTAAGGACTTTGATTGCATCTCTCATGAAGTACTACTGACAAAGATCTACAACTAATGGATTTAGAGGAATCTCTCATCAACTTGTCAGCTCCTATCTCGGAGATCGCCACCAAATAGTTTTCCATAACAATCAGCTTAGTGAACCTGAATCAGTAAATAAAGGACTACCTCAAGGTTCCATACTAGGACCCCTGTTTTTTCTATTAAGTGTAAATGACCTTCCAGACAACATAAATGCCACTGCTATCCAATTTGCTACCTAACAACCGAGCTAAAAATAAGAATTAATTACGAAACAAGCTGAAATGTGGTTTGGAGCTAATGATTTAGTTCTGAACAATAAGAAAACAGTTACGTTAAATTTTAGACATCCCAGGGCGCCAATAACAAGCCCATGAAACACCTAGGATTATTTTTTGATCCTCAATTGCAGTGAACACCACAAATAAACTACTTGATGGCAAAACTATCAAAAACAATATATGCTATACGAAGAATTAGAAAAACTGTTAATGAATCGGCGGCTTTATCAACCTACTATGCACTGTTCCACAGCTTGTTACTATACGGCACAATATCGTGGTGCACTGCAACACAATCAGACCTTTAAAAGCTCTTTGTTCTACAAAAACAAACGGTAAGAACCATAGCCAATATTAACTCCAGTGTCGTTTCCTGTAAACCTCTATTTAAGAAATATAGGATAATTACCCTATACTCCATTATCGTGTATCAGCGTTTGTGCAACACTAAAACTAACGTATGTCTCAAAAGTTTTGGCACAAATTTCTTTAGAACATTTTAAAAAGTAAAAATTAGTTTACGGCAATTTTTCAGAACAGATATAATTAACAGCTTTATAACCAGAATTTTTATTTTAAATTAAATGTAAAGGTCCATAGTCTTCAATAATATTCAGTCTTCTGGAAACATCTTGCATCAAGCGTTGGACCGTTTCAACATCAATCTCTCGAATTTTTCTAAAAATCCGCCGTCTTAATTGTTGCTCGTTTTCGGCTTCCCAACCTCCACCACACATTTTTCGAAACAAAATGGCCCAGAAATCTTCAATTGGCCGAGCCTGTGGTAAATTTCGAGGGTTGTCGTTTTTCCTCACTAAAGGTATATTGTGAGCATTCAGCCAATTTTGAATTTCACATGGATAATGGCAGGAAGCCAAGTCCGGCCAAAACATAATATCATCTTGAGAAGATTCTGGTGGATAAAATTAATCAATTTTGTTAAGCAATTGTTAATATAACTTTGACTCTCCACAGCTTTGGCTCTAACTCGCCCAACATAAGGTCTGGAAATCCCACCAATTGATATCGCGCAACAAACTAAAACTTTATCAGCAAATTTAGCCTTTTGTTTGTATTTTATATTGTTTGGGCATTTTTCTACATTCGGAATTACTTAGAGTAAAATACCTTTCATCATCTATGACGATGACTTTGTTATTTACAAACTGAGTGCGCCTTAAAACACAGCAACATCTCGGTATTCTAGCTAACTGCTTTGGCGTATATTTAGAACATTTCTTTCTTTTATGATATTCTACACCTCTTCTCTTCAGTTCTCTGGAAATTGTATCCTTCGAAACACCGTAACGCTGTAAAAGTTTTCTCAATGACTGTCCAATTTTATTCTTGGCACTTCCGACTACCTGGTTTGCTCTACGTTCAGTTAACAGTCTAGGTCTTCTACTTTTTGGAAGATTTAGGTATGGTAAACCTGGCTCACATTCTGATATCGTAAGATATATGGTTCTTTGCGACACATTTTGATTTTCAAAAAGTCAGACTATTTGAGCTTTAAGCATCTGCTCAACTGAATTGTAAACGCCTTTTCTAAGTTCTAATTTATAAGCCATTACAACGCAATCGATTTTGGTAACTGAACTGTCATTAAAATGACAAATCGTTGAATTACTTTTGTTCGCAAAACCAACCTGATATTCTGATATTTTTTATTTTTTTCAGAGTTGTATTTTGCGGCAAAACTTTTGAGACATACGTTAAGCTCATAAATCTACCAGCAAATTGTGACTATCACATCCACAACACAAGAAGGAAAAATGACCTGGTAATTTCAGCCCACACTAAAAGTTAATCATTAATAGTTTTTCCAGTACCTACTACTCTAAATTACATTTGTTGTTGCTTATTGCCATTCCTTTGACATGTCCTCTGCTGTACTGTAACTGTAATGGATCAATAAATATTATTATTATTATTATTATTATAGGTACCTACATCCATTTAAGACCATACAGATACGCCCCTGTCCGCTTGTTTGAATTGTCACCCACAGCGAATCTCGATTTGCAAGAGGCATTAGGCATTTCTGGATTTTCCCAAGCAAGAAATTTAAGTAGTTGGCAAATTATTAATGCCTGTGACACGGCTGAGTAAACTCAGCAAGATTCCAGACCGGGGAATTACCTCCTTCGCAAGATAAAGTACCTCGCGCTTGTATAACTAATAGCCCATTGCATTGCGATGACGAATTAATCCTAACCACCAAGCTAATTATAGCAGGCGATAGGAAATATTTCGTGCCTCAGGAAATCTAATGCCGAATGACGTGCATACAAACACATTTATTTCTTTGTTCTGTAAGTTTCTGGAGAAAGGACATTAGCGTCATCATTAATTTTAATCAGCACAACCAAAGCACACGTGCCAATGCACCGAGTCAGCCTGTAAGCTTGCGAATGCCCGTTGCGATTTTCACTAACCATGTTGAAATTCGCGTGGGATTCCCCCAATTACGCCGTTAAGTTGGCAAAACGTTATAGAACGCCAATAATAGGTACTCATCTGGTACCTCCCACCCTTTTCCTACCAATTTAAGATTAGATGAAGCGTCAGTTCTCGTAGTTACTTGAAGGACCTTGAGGTGAAAAGTAGTCGCCACTTGTCAGGTCAAGTGAGCGTACTTTCTGTGTAGAGGTGGTGACCTTTTTAACCGTCAGGCAAGAATATGTGGCCGTGAGTCTTCCTGCCGAAAGCTCGTAGGCTTCAAACGCCTTGTGCGAATTAAATTCGAAAGCTTAACTGCACCCAGATGTTGTAAGGGGAAGCAGTGGCCGAAGTCGCTGTAGTACCTAGCTCCCTGTTCTTACTTTCGAGAATTTAATATCGCAGCCCTTCTTGAAAATCACCCCAGTTGTTGAAGTTTCATCTTTACGCCGCCTCAGCTAGCTACCGACTTGACCAGTAGGTCAACAGAGGTTCATTAAGTGTGCGACGTGACCGTTGGAGCCCCATAAAACAGTAGAGGCGCCGCTAGGATTCTAATCAAGGTATTGTGTTATAATTCGCTAATTTTGGTGCTATAGTTTATAGTTTTGTAAGGAGAAGCAGTGGCCGACGTTGTCGTTGTAGTGTCTACCTCCACGTTCTCACTTTTCAGGAATGTTAAGAAGACCAAACTGTTAGTGACTAGCAAACTTGATGTAGGCCCACTGAATTTACAACTTAATGGAGTAAATATCTCTCAAGTCGATAATTTTAAATATTTAGGTAGCTGGATCAACAAAAATTTGGACCCAGATGAAGAAATAAAATATCGCATTCAGCTAGCTAAGAATTCTTTTCTGAAGTTTAGAACAATATTAAGTAATAAACATCTCAAACTGCCCACTAGAACTAAATTCCTCAAATGCTATGTCTGGTCTGTGCTTCTGTACGGATGTGAAACCTGGACACTAAAAATTGTTACTATGAACCGCATTGAGACATTTGAGTTGTGGTGCTACCGTAGAATCCTCAAAATTCCCTGGACGCAAAGAAAAACAAACGAACAAGTGTTAAACATGATGAACAAGGAAAGAAAACTTTTAACTATAATAAAACAAAGAAAACTAGAATATCTTGGGCATGTAATGAGAGGACCAAAATACGAACTTCTACGTTTAACACTAAATGGGAAAATCGAATGAAAGAAGTGGATAAGCAGAAAGAAAATGTCGTGGCTGAGAAACCTGCGCCAATGGACAGGCCTAACAGACGAACAATTATTCCATGCCCCACGGGATCGATATCGATATAAAGAAATTGTCGACATGGTGATAGTCAACTTCTGATAATCGGACAAGACATGAAGAAGAAGATTATTATTATATTGTAATGGTTTGCTGCCCACAGCAATTTTGATTGCCTAGTTAACACACAAATAAAAGTTCAAAAATGAGCCCAGAATTAGCTATTTCTTTTACTGCAAGAAAGTCAGTATTTTACACTAATAAATGCACTTAATATGAGCAGTAGCAAGTATCATTTGAGTAAGAAAGGTTGGCATGAGATAAGAAAGTTTTCAGAAAGGGTACGTTCAGAGTTTCAGTCATAATTCATATTTGGAATGGCAAATGCAGCTTGAATTATGTAGCTGACAGGGTTGATTTGAATAACGTCAAACAATGATATAAATTTTAAAATAATACAATATGTTTTGTGAAGTACAGAAATTGTATGAGCGTTGTAAGTATTAAAGGTTTATAAGCCACAAACGGTAAGGTCAGGGAAAGGTCAAGCAAGACAGTACGAGGAAGTAAATATTGCAAAGAGCAATAAGGCAACCTATCGAAAGACAGTTGATAAAGTGCTAGATAAAGTTATGTGATTAAGTGCAATTAAAACCAAGTGACTAAAAAGCAGAGCAAAGTGCTGCGTGAACAATTTCAAAGAATAAAAACGTTTTAGTAGTTATGCAAGAACATTTTATCAATACTATAGTCCATAAATAACAGGTAAATCAATCCTCTTTTCTTATAAACAAATGTAAATCACTATCGCTACGAAACGAGAATGTCAATTGTTTAAAAAGGAGATCAAATCGAAGCTTGTAACAGTTAGGCTGTGTGCTAGTGGAGCTCCCGGTTTGTTTAAAATTAATAATAAAGGAAATTATTTGTGGAGCCAAATTTGTGTAGACCATTTTTGTGGCTAAGTTTCAAAGTGAAAGCAGTGCCGCCTAGTAAAGAGTAATAGCCAGCTGCAAGAATTGTCGAAGTGCGACCAACTTTGGGACCCTTTTTCCGAGTAGCAGGGACTTAAGACATCCAGAACCTTGTGTGCTACAGTTCGAGATCATAAGAAGCACCTGGGTATTGAAATTTGGACCAACAAGCCGTCACCAAGGGTGTTCATGCCGTGGTGTCACTTCATTCTGCGAGCCAGCACCACTTCGAAAGGTAAATCTTACAGAAAGCAGGTGGAGCAGCGCCTTAGAATTTGGCGACCTTTAAGTTTGGATATTTTCCGAGGGATAGAACGTGATTCCAGCAGTCCAGATTCGTCTCCAAATTCGAATAATCGAGGTAGCGTCCTTAGATTTGGGGTTTGAAGGCGTTTTTTGCAATTTTTCCGAAAATAAGACAATTGAATATCACAGCGTCTGTTTGCGTCATCTAAAATAAGACAGATTTGCTGGAAGCTACGTCACATATTTGTGTGTGTATGTCATTTTGTTTGTTGCAGTCAATGTGAGATTAGAGATTTGTCAAATACAAAGATGTCGCCGACGTCGCAAATGTCACAAATGTCCCCGACGTCCCAGGTGTCCCAGATGTCGTTGACGTCCCCGACGTCCCAGATGGCCCCGACGCCTCTGACGTCCCAGATGCCCCCGACGTCCCAAACGTCCCAGATGTCCCCGACGTCCCAGATGTCTCTGACGTCCCAGATAGACCCGACGTCCCAGATGTCCTTGACGTAACAAACGTCCCAGATGTCCCAGACGTCCCAGATAGACCCGACGTCCCAGACGTCCCAGATGTCCCCGACGTCCCAGAGGTCCTTGACGTCCCCGACGTCCCAGATGGCCCCGACGTCCCAGACGTCCCAGATGTCCCCGACGTCCCAGATGTCTCTGACGTCCCAGAGAGACCCGACGTCCCAGGTGTCCTTGACGTAACAAACGTCCCAGATGTCCCAGACGTCCCAGATTGACCCGCTGTCCCAGGGGGCCCAGATGTCCCAGACGTCCTAGAAGTCGAAGACATCCCTAATGTCCCAGATGTCCCCGACGTTCTAAACGTCGCAGACGTCCCAAATGTCCCAGACGGCCCAGATGTCCCAGATGGCTCAGATGGCCCCGACGTCCTAAACGTCCCAGACGCCCCAAATGTCCCAGACGGCCCAGACGTCCCAGATGGCCCAGATGTCCCAGATGGCCCCGACGTCCCAGACGTCCCTGGTCCCTGACGTCCCAGTTGCCCCAGATGGCCCCGACGCCCCAGATGTCCCTGAGGTCCCAAACGTCCCAGACGTCCCAAACGTCCCAGACGTACCAGATGTCCCAGACGGCCCAAATGTCCCAGATGGCCCAGACGTCCCAGACGTCCCAGATGTCCCCGACGTCCCAAACGTCCAAGATATCCAAGACGTCCCAGACTTCCCAGATGTCCCCGAAGTCCCAGATGGTCTAGACGTCCCAGACGTCCCAGACGTCCCAAACGTCCCAGACGTCCCAGATGTCCCCGACGTCACAGATGTTCCAGACATCCTAGATGTCCCAGAGGACCCAGATGTCCCAGACGTCGCAAACGTCCCAAATGTCCCCGACTTCCCAGACGTCCGAGATCTCCTTGACGTCCCAGACGTCCCAAATGTCCCAGATATCCCCGGTTTCCCAAACGTACGAGATGTCCCAGACGGCCCAGACGTCCCAAATGTCCCCGACGTCCCAGTTGTCCTTGACGTCCCAGCCGTCCCAGATGTCCGTGACGTTTCAGTTGCCCCAGATGGCCCCGACGTCCCAGACGTCCCAGATGTCCCCGGATGTCCCAAACGTCCCAGACATCCCAGACGCCCCAGATGGCCTCGACGTCCCAGATGGCCGCGCCGTACCAGACGTCCCGGACGCCTTAGACTTTCCAGATGTCCCAGACGTCCCAGTAGTTCCCGACGTCCCAGATGGACCCTACGTCCCAGACGGCCTAGATATCCCAGACGTCCCAGATGTCCCCGACATCCCAAACGTCCCAGATGTCCCAGACGTCCCAAATGTCCCCGACGTCCCAGACGTCCCAGATGTCCTTGACGTCCCAGATGTCCCAGATGTCCCTGTCGTCCCAAATGTCCCCGACGTCCCAGATGTCCCCGACGTCCCAGATGTCCCCGACGTCCCAAACGTCCCAGATGTCCGAGGCGTCCCAGACTTCCCAGATGTCCCCGACGTCCCGACGTCCCAGATGGCCTGGACGTCCCAGACGTCGCAGATGTCCCCGACGTCCCAAACGTCCCAGACGTCCCAGATGTCCCCGACGTCACAGATGTTTCAGACGCCCTAGATCTCCCAGAGAACCCAGATGTCCCAGACGTCGCAAATGTCCCAAATGTCCCTGACATCCCAGTTGCCCCAGATGGCCCCGACGTGCCAGAAGTCTCAGATGGTCGCGACGTCCCAGACGTCTTAGACGTCCCGAACGCCTTAGACCTCCCAGATGTCCCAGACGTCCTAGTTGTCTCCGACGGCCTAGATGGACCGTAGGTCCCAGACGTCCTAGATATCACAAACGGCCCAGATGTCCAAGACGCCCCAAACGTCCCAGATGTCCCAGACGGCCCAGATAGCCCAGATGGCGCCAACGTCCCCAACGTCACAAAAGTCCCAGATGTCCCCGACGTCCCAGACGGCCCAGACGTCTCAAATGTCCCCGACGTCCCAGCTGACCTTGACGTCCCAAAAGTCCCAGATCCCAGACGGCCCAGATGTCCCCGACGTCCCAGATGACCCCGACGTCCCAGATGTTCCAGATGTCCCAGATGTCACCGACGTCCCAAAAGTCCCAAACGTCCCAGATGGACCCACCTTTCCAGACGTCCTAGATGTCCCAGAGGACCCAGATGTCTTAACTATCCCCGACGTCCCAGCTGACCTTGACGTCCCAGATGTTCCAGTTGTCCCCGACGTCCCAAACGTCCCAAATGTCCCAGTTGTTCCCGACGTCCCAAAAGTCCCAGATCCCAGACGGACCAGATGTCCCCGACGTCCCAGACGGCCCCGACGTTCCAGACGTCCCAGATGTCCCCGACGTCTCAGACGGCCCAAACGTCCCAGACACCCCAGAAGGCCCCGACGTCCCAGACGTCCCGGATGGCCCCGACGTTCCAGACGTCCCGGATGGCCGCGACGTCCCAGATGTCCCAGTAGTCCCCGACGTCCCAGATGGACCCTACGTCCCAGACGTCATACATATGGAACATATGGGACATCTGGGACGTCTGGGGCGTTAGGGACATATGGGACATCTGGGACGTCTGGGACGTTAAGGACATATGGGACATCTAGGACGTCTGGGACGTTAAGGACATATGGGACATTTAGGGCGCCTGGGACATTAGGGACATATGAGACATATGGAACATTTGGGACGCCTGGGACATTAGGGACATATGGGACATATGGGACATCTGGGACGCCTGGGACATTAGGGACATATGGGATATATGGGACATCTGGGATGTCTGGGACGTTACGGACATATGGGGCGTCTGGGACGTCTGGGACATTAAGGACATATGGGACATCGAGGACGTCTGGGACGTCAGGGATGTTAAGAACATATGGGACATTTAGGACGCCTGGGACATTAGGGACATATGGGACATATGGGACATCTGGGACATCTGGGACGTTAAGGACATATTGGACATCTAGGACGTCTGGGACGTCTGGAACGTTAAGGACATATCGGACATTTAGGACGCCTGGGACATTAGGGACATATGGGACATATGGGACATCTGGGACGCCTGGGACATTAAGGACATATGAAACATATGGAACATCTGGGACGTCTGGGACGTTAGGGACATATGGGACATCTGGGACGTCTGGGACGTTAAGGACATATGGGACATCTAGGACGTCTGGGACGTTAGGGACATATGAGACATCTGGAACGTCTGGGACGTTAGGGACATATGGGACATCTGGGACGTCTGGGACGTTAGGGACATATAGGACATCTAGGACGTCTGAGACGTTAGGGACATACGGGACAGCTGGGACATTAGGGACGCCTGGGACATTAGGGACATATGGAACATATGGGACATCTGGGACGTCTGGGGCGTTAGGGACATATGGGACATCTGGGACGTCTGGGACGTTAAGGACATATGGGACATCTAGGACGTCTGGGACGTTAAGGACATATGGGACATTTAGGGCGCCTGGGACATTAGGGACATATGGGACATATGGAACATCTGGGACGCCTGGGACATTAGGGACATATGGGACATATGGGACATCTGGGACGGCTGGGACGTTAGGGACATGTAGGGCATCTGGGACGTCTGGGACGTTAGGGACATATGGGACATCTGGGACGTCTGGGGCGTTAGGGACATATGGGACATCTGGGACGTCTGGGACGTTAAGGACATATGGGACATCTAGGACGTCTGGGACGTTAAGGACATATGGGACATTTAGGGCGCCTGGGACATTAGGGACATATGGGACATATGGAACATCTGGGACGCCTGGGACATTAGGGACATATGGGACATATGGGACATCTAGGACGTCTGGGACGTCTGGGACGTTAGGGACATACGGGACAGCTTAGACATCTGGGACGTTAGGGACATACGGGACAGCTGGGACGTCTGGGACGTTAGGGACATATGGAACATATGGGACATCTGGGACGTCTAAGACGTTAGGGACATATGGAACATTTAGGACGTCTGGGACGTTAGGAACATATGGAACATCTAGGACGTTTGAAACATTAGTGACATATGGGACATATGAGATATCTGGGACGTCTGGGACGTTAAGGACATATGGGACATCTAGGACGTCTGGGACGTCTGGGACGTTAGGGACATAGGGGACAGCTGGGACGTCTCGGACGTTAGGGACATATGGAACATTTAGGGCGTCTGGGACGTTAGGAACATATGGAACATCTAGGACGCCTGGAACATTAGTGACATATGGGACATATGGGACATCTGGGACATCTGGGACGTCTAGGACGTTAGGGACATATGAGACATCTGGGACGTCTGGGACGTTAAGGACATATGGGACATCTAGGACGTCTGGGACGTCTAGGACGTTAAGGACATATGGGACATTTTGGACGCCTGGGACATTAGGGACATATGGGACATATGGGACATCTGGGACGTCTGGGACATTAGGGACGCCTGGGACATTAGGGACATATGGAACATATGGGACATCTGGGACGTCTGGGGCGTTAGGGACATATGGGACATCTGGGACGTCTGGGACGTTAAGGACATATGGGACATCTAGGACGTCTGGGACGTTAAGGACATATGGGACATTTAGGGCGCCTGGGACATTAGGTACATATGGGACATATGGAACATCTGGGACGCCTGGGACATTAGGGACATATGGGACATATGGGACATCTGGGACGGCTGGGACGTTAGGGACATGTAGGACATCTAGGACGTCTGGGACGTTAGGGACATATGGGACATCTAGGACGTCTGGGACGTCTGGGACGTTAGGGACATACAGGACAGCTTGGACATCTGGAACGTTAGGGACATATGGGACATTTAGGACGCCTGGGACATTAGGGACATATGGGACATATGGGACATCTGGGACGACTGGGACATTAGGGACATATGGGATATATGGGACATCTGGGATGTCTGGGACGTTACGGACATATGGGGCGTCTGGGACGTCTGGGACATTAAGGACATATGGGACATCGAGGACGTCTGGGACGTCTGGGATGTTAAGGACATATGGGACATATGGGACATCTGGGACGACTGGGACGTTACGGACATATGGGGCGTCTGGGACGTCTGGGACGTTAAGGACATATGGGACATCGAGGACGTCTGGGACGTCTGGGATGTTAAGGACATATGGGACATTTAGGACGCCTGGGACATTAGTGACATATGGGACATATGGGACATCTGGGACGTCTGGGACGTTAAGGACATATTGGACATCTAGGACGTCTGGGACGTCTGGGACGTTAAGGACATATCGGACATTTAGGACGCCTGGGACATTAGGGACATATGGGACATATGGGACATCTGGGACGCCTGGGACATTAAGGACATATGGAACAAATGGAACATCTGGGACGTCTGGGACGTTATAGACATATGGGACATCTGGGACATCTGGGGCGTTAAGGACATATGGGACATCTAGGACGTCTGGGACGTTAGGGACATATGAGACATCTGAAACGTCTGGAACGTTAGGGACATATGGGACATCTGGGACGTCTGGGACATTAGGGACATATAGGACATCTAGGACGTCTGAGACGTTAGGGACATACGGGACAGCTGGGACATTAGGGACGCCTGGGACATTAGGGACATATGGAACATATGGGACATCTGGGACGTCTGGGGCGTTAGGGACATATGGGACATCTGGGACGTCTGGAACGTTAAGGACATATGTGACATCTAGGACGTCTGGGACGTTAAGGACATATGGGACATTTAGGGCGCCTGGGACATTAGGGACATATGGGACATATGGAACATCTGGGACGCCTGGGACATTAGGGACATATGGGACATATGGGACATCTGGGACGGCTGGGACGTTAGGGACATGTAGGACATCTAGGACGTCTGGGACGTTAGGGACATATGGGACATCTAGGACGTCTGGGACGTCTGGGACGTTAGGGACATACGGGACAGCTGGGACATCTGGGACGTTAGGGACATATGGAACATCTAGGACGCCTGGGAAATTAGGGACATATGGGACATATGGGACATCTGGGACGCCTGGGACATTAGGGACATATGGGGCGTCTGGGACGTCTGGGACGTTAAGGACATATGGGACATCGAGGACGTCTGGGACATCGAGGACGTCTGGGACGTCTGGGATGTTAAGGACATATGGGACATTTAGGACGCCTGGGACATTAGGGACATATGGGACATATGGGACATCTGGGACGTCTGGGACGTTAAGGACATATTGGACATCTAGGACGTATGGGACGTCTGGGACGTTAAGGACATATCGGACATTTAGGACGCCTGGGACATTAGGGACATATGGGACATATGGGACATCTGGGACGCCTGGGACATTAAGGACATATGGAACATATGGAACATCTGGGACGTCTGGGACGTTAGGGACATATGGGACATCTGGGACGTCTGGGACGTTAAGGACATATGGGACATCTAGGACGTCTGGGACGTTAGGGACATATGAGACATCTGGAACGTCTGGGACGTTAGGGACATATGGGACATCTGGGACGTCTGAGACGTTAGGGACATATAGGACATCTAGGACGTCTGAGACGTTAGGGACATACGGGACAGCTGGGACGTCTGGGACGGTAGGGACATATGGGATATTTAGGACGTCTGGGACGTTAGAGACATATGGAACATCCAGGACGCCTAGGACATTAGGGACATTAGGGACATATTGAACATATGGGACATCTGGGACGGTTGGGACGTTAGGGACATATGGGACATCTGGGACGTCTGGGACGTTAAGGACATATGGGACATCTAGGACGTCTGGGACGTCTGGGACGTTTAGGACATATGGGACATTTAGGACGCCTGGGACAATATTGACATATGGGACATATGGGACATCTGGGACGCCTGGTACATTAGGAACATATGGCACATATGGGACATATGGGACGTCTGGGACGTCTGGGACGTTAGGGACATATAGGACATCAAGGACGTCTAGGACGTTATGGAAAAATGGGACATCTAGGACGTCTGGGACGTCTGGAACGTTAAGGACATACGGGACGTCTGGGACTTTAGGGACATATGGGACATTTAGGACGTCTGGGACGTTAGGGACATATGGAACATCTAGGACGCCTGGGACATTAAGGACATATGGGACAAATGGAACATCTGGGACGCCTGGGACATTAGGGACATATGGGACATATGGGACATCTAGGACGTCTGGGACGTTAAGGACATATGGGACATCTAGGATGTTTGGGACGTCTAAGACGTTAGGGACATACGGGACAGCTGGGACGTCTGGGATGGTAGGGACATATGGGACATTTAGGACGTCTGGGATTTTAGGGACATATGGAACATCTATGACGCCTAGGACATTAGGGACATATGGGACATTTGGGACATATGGGACATCTGGGACGTCTGGGACGTTAGGGACATATGGGACATCTGGGACGTCTGAGACGTTCAGGACATATGGGACATCTAGGACGTCTGAAACGTTAGGGACATATGGAACATCTGGGACGTCTGGGACGTTAGGGACATATGGAACTTCTAGGACGCCTGGGATATTAAGGACATATGAGACCTATGGAACATCTGGGACTTCTGGGACGTTAGGGACATATAGGACATCTAGGACGTCTGGGACGTTAGGGACATATGGGACATCTAGGAGGTCTGGGACATCTGGGACGTTAGGGACATACGGGACAGCTGAGAAGTCTGGGACATATGGGACATTTAGGACGTCTGGGACGTTAGGGACATATGGAATGTCTAGGACACCTGGGACATTAGGGACATATGGGACATATGGAACATCTGGAACATCTGGGACGTTATGGACATATGGGACATCTGGGACGTCTGGGACGTTAACTACATATGGGACAGCTGAGACGTCTGGGACTTTAGGGACATATGGGACATTTAGGACGTCTGGTACGTTAGGGACATATGGAATGTCTAGGACACCTGGGACATTAGGGATATATGGGACATATGGAACATCTGGGACGTATGGGACGTTAGGGACATATGGGACATCTGGGACGCCTAGGACATTAGGGACATATGGGACATATGGGACATATGGGACGTCTGGGACGTTAGGGACATATGGGACATCTGATTATTGTGGGACGTTAAGGACATATGGGACATCTAGGACGTCTGGGACGTTAAGGACATATGGGACATTTAGGGCGCCTGGGACATTAGGGACATATGGGACATATGGGACATCTGGGACGATTAGGACATTAGGGACATATGGGACATATAAGACATCTGGGACGTCTGGGACGTCTGGGACGTTAGGGACATATAGGACATCTAGGACGCCTGGGACGTTAGAGACATATGGGACATCTAGGACGTCTGGGACGTCTGGGACGTTAGGGACATACGGGACAGCTGGGACGTCGGGGACGTTAGGGACATATGTGACATTTAGGACGTCTGGGACGTTAGGGACATATAGAACATCTAGGACGCCTGGTACATTAGGGACATATGGGACATATGGGACATCTGGGACGTCTAGGACGTTAGGGACATATGAGACATCTGGGACGTCTGGGACGTTAAGGACATATGGGACATTTAGGACGTCTGGGACGTCTGGGACGTTAAGGACATATTCGATATTTAGGACGCCTGGGACATTAGGGACATATGGGACATATGGGACATCTGGGACGCCTGGGACATTAGGGACATATGGGACATATGGGACTTCTGGAACGTCTGGGACGTTAGGGACATATGGGACACCTGGGGCGTTTGGGCCGTTAAGGACATATGGGACATCTAGGACGTCTCGGACGTTAAGGACTTATGGGACATTTAGAACGCTTGGGACATTAGAGACATATGGAACATCTAGGACGTCTGGAACGTCTGGGACGTTAGGCACATACGGGACAGCAGGGACGTCTGGGACGTTAGTGACATATGGGACATTTAGGACGTCTGGGACGTTAGGGACATATGGAACATCTAGGACGCCTGGGACATTAGGGACATATGGAACATCTGGAACATCTGGGTTGTCTGGGACGTTACGCACATATGGGACATCTGGGACGTCTGGGACGTTAAGGACATATGGGACGTTTAAGACGCCTGGGACATTAGGGACATATGGGACATATGGGACATTTGGGACGTCTGGGATGGTAGGGACATATGTTACATTTAGGACGTCTGGGACGTTAGGGACATATGGAACATCTAGGACGCCTAGGACATTAGGGACATATGGGACATATGGGACATCTGGGACGTCTGGGACGTTAGGGACATATGGGACATCTGGGACGTCTGGGACGATATAGACATATGGGACATCTAGGACGTCTGAAACGTTAGGGACATATGGAACATCTGGGACGTCTGGGACGTTAGGGACATATGGAACATTTAGGACGTCTGGGACGTTAGGGACATATGGAACATCTAGGACGCCTGGGACATTAGGGACATATGAGTCATATGGGACATCTGGGACGTCTGGGACGTTAGGGACATATAGGACATCTAGGACGTCTGGGACGTTAGGGACATATGGAACATCTAGGACGCCTGGGACATTAAGGACATATGGGACATATGGGACATCTGGGACGACTGGGACATTAGGGACATATGGGATATATGGGACATCTGGGATGTCTGGGACGTTACGGACATATGGGGCGTCTGGGACGTCTGGGACGTTAAGGACATATCGTACATTTAGGACGCCTGGGACATTAGGGACATATGGGACATATGGGACATCTGGGACGCCTGGGACATTAAGGACATATGGAACAAATGGAACATCTGGGACGTCTGGGACGTTATAGACATATGGGACATCTGGGACGTCTGGGACGTCTGGGATGTTAAGGACATATGGGACATTTAGGACGCCTGGGACATTAGGGACATATGGGACATATGGGACATCTGGGACATCTGGGACGTTAAGGACATATTGGACATCTAGGACGTCTGGGACGTCTGGGACGTTAAGGACATATCGTACATTTAGGACGCTTGGGACATTAGGGACATATGGGACATATGGGACATCTGGGACGCCTGGGACATTAAGGACATATGGAACAAATGGAACATCTGGGACGTCTGGGACGTTATAGACATATGGGACATCTGGGACGTCTGGGACGTTAAGGACATATGGGACATCTAGGACGTCTATGACGTTAGGGACATATGAGACATCTGAAACGTCTGGAACGTTAGGGACATATGGGACATCTGGGACGTCTGGGACGTTAGGGACATATAGGACATCTAGGACGTCTGAGACGTTAGGGACATACGGGACAGCTGGGACATTAGGGACGCCTGGGACATTAGGGACATATGGAACATATGGGACATCTGGGACGTCTGGGGCGTTACGGACATATGGGACATCTGGGACGTCTGGGACGTTAAGGACATATGTGACATCTAGGACGTCTGGGACGTTAAGGACATATGGAACATCTGGGACGCCTGGGACATTAGGGACATATGGGACATATGGGACATCTGGGACGGCTGGGACGTTAGGGACATGTAGGACATCTAGGACGTCTGGGACGTTAGGGACATATGGGACATCTAGGACGTCTGGGACGTCTAGGACGTTAGGGACATATGGGACATATGGGACATCTGGGACGCCTGGGACATTAGGGACATATGGGATATATGGGACATCTGGGATGTCTGAGACGTTACGGACATATGGGGCGTCTGGGACGTCTGGGACGTTAAGGACATATGGGATATCGAGGACGTCTGGGACGTCTAGGATGTTAAGGACATATGGGACATTTAGGACGTCTGGGACATTAGGGACATATGGGACATATGGGACATCTGGGACGTCTGGGACGTTAAGGACATATTGGACATCTAGGACGTCTGGGACGTCTGGGACGTTAAGGACATATCGGACATTTAGGACGCCTGGGACATTAGGGACATATGGGACATATGGGACATCTGGGACGCCTGGGACATTAAGGACATATGGAACATATGGAACATCTGGGACGTCTGGGACGTTAGGGACATATGGGACATCTGGGACGTCTGGGACGTTAAGGACATATGGGACATCTAGGACGTCTGGGACGTTAGGGACATATGAGACATCTGGAACGTCTGGGACGTTAGGGACATATGGGACATCTGGGACGTCTGAGACGTTAGGGACATATAGGACATCTGGGACGTCTGGGACGTTAAGGACATATGGGACATCTAGGACGTCTGGGACGTTAGGGACATATGAGACATCTGGAACGTCTGGGACGTTAGGGACATACGGGACAGCTGGGACGTCTGGGACGGTAGGGACATATGGGATATTTAGGACGTCTGGGACGTTAGAGACATATGGAACATCTAGGACGCCTAGGACATTAGGGGCATTAGGGACATATTGAACATATGGGACATCTGGGACGGTTGGGACGTTAGGGACATATGGGACGTCTGGGACGTTAAGGACATATGGGACATCTAGGACGTCTGGGACAATATTGACATATGGGACATATGGGACATCTAGGACGTCTGGGACGTTAGGGACATATGAGACATCTGGAACGTCTGGGACGTTAGGGACATACGGGACAGCTGGGACGTCTGGGACGGTAGGGACATATGGGATATTTAGGACGTCTGGGACGTTAGAGACATATGGAACATCTAGGACGCCTAGGACATTAGGGGCATTAGGGACATATTGAACATATGGGACATCTGGGACGGTTGGGACGTTAGGGACATATGGGACGTCTGGGACGTTAAGGACATATGGGACATCTAGGACGTCTGGGACAATATTGACATATGGGACATATGGGACATCTGGGACGCCTGGTACATTAGGAACATATGGCACATATGGGACATCTGGGACGTCTGGGACGTCTGGGACGTTAGGGACATATAGGACATCAAGGACGTCTAGGACGTTATGGAAAAATGGGACATCTAGGACGTCTGGGACGTCTGGGACGTTAAGGACATACGGGACAGCTGGGACGTCTGGGACTTTAGGGACATATGGGACATTTAGGACGTCTGGGACGTTAGGGACATATGGGACATCTGGGACGTCTGGGACGTTAAGGACATATGGGACATCTAGGACGTCTGGGACGTTAGGGACATATGAGACATCTGGAACGTCTGGGACGTTAGGGACATATGGGACATCTGGGACGTCTGAGACGTTAGGGACATATAGGACATCTAGGACGTCTGAGACGTTAGGGACATACGGGACAGCTGGGACGTCTGGGACGGTAGGGACATATGGGATATTTAGGACGTTAGAGACATATGGAACATCTAGGACGCCTAGGACATTAGGGACATTAGGGACATATTGAACATATGGGACATCTGGGACGGTTGGGACGTTAGGGACATATGGGACATCTGGGACGTCTGGGACGTTAAGGACATATGGGACATCTAGGACGTCTGGGACGTCTGGGACGTTAAGGACATATGGGACATTTAGGACGCCTGGGACAATATTGACATATGGGACATATGGGACATCTGGGACGCCTGGTACATTAGGAACATATGGCACATATGGGACATATGGGACGTCTGGGACGTCTGGGACGTTAGGGACATATAGGACATCAAGGACGTCTAGGACGTTATGGAAAAATGGGACATCTAGGACGTCTGGGACGTCTGGGACGTTAAGGACATACGGGACAGCTGGGACGTCTGGGACTTTAGGGACATATGGGACATTTAGGACGTCTGGGACGTTAGGGACATATGGAACATCTAGGACGCCTGGGACATTAAGGACATATGGGACATATGGAACATCTGGGACGCCTGGGACATTAGGGACATATGGGACATCTAGGACGTCTGGGACGTTAAGGACATATGGGACATCTAGGATGTTTGGGACGTCTAAGACGTTAGGGACATACGGGACAGCTGGGACGTCTGGGATGGTAGGGACATATGGGACATTTAGGACGTCTGGGATTTTAGGGACATATGGAACATCTATGACGCCTAGGCCATTAGGGGGACATATGGGACATATGGGACATCTGGGACGTCTAGGACGTTAGGGACATATGAGACATCTGGGACGTCTGGGACGTTAAGGACATATGGGACATTTAGGACGTCTGGGACGTCTGGGACGTTAAGGACATATTCGACATTTAGGACGCCTGGGACATTAGGGACATATGGGACATATGGGACATCTGGGACGCCTGGGACATTAGGGACATATGGGACATATGGGACTTCTGGAACGTCTGGGACATTTGGGACATATGGAACATCTGGGACGTCTGGGACGTTAGGGACATATGGGACATCTGGGACGTCTGAGACGTTCAGGACATATGGGACATCTAGGACGTCTGAAACGTTAGGGACATATGGAACATCTGGGACGTCTGGGACGTTAGGGACATATGGAACTTCTAGGACGCCTGGGATATTAAGGACATATGAGACCTATGGAACATCTGGGACTTCTGGGACGTTAGGGACATATAGGACATCTAGGACGTCTGGGACGTTAGGGACATATGGGACAGCTGAGAAGTCTGGGACGTATGGGACATTTAGGACGTCTGGGACGTTAGGGACATATGGAATGTCTAGGACACCTGGGACATTAGGGACATATGGGACATATGGAACATCTGGAACATCTGGGACGTTATGGACATATGGGACATCTGGGACGTCTGGGACGTTAACTACATATGGGACAGCTGAGACGTCTGGGACTTTAGGGACATATGGGACATTTAGGACGTCTGGTACGTTAGGGACATATGGAATGTCTAGGACACCTGGGACATTAGAGATATATGGGACATATGGAACATCTGGGACGTATGGGACGTTAGGGACATATGGGACATCTGGGACGCCTAGGACATTAGGGACATATGGGACATATGGGACATATGGAACGTCTGGGACGTTAGGGACATATGGGACATCTGATTATTGTGGGACGTTAAGGACATATGGGACATCTAGGACGTCTGGGACGTTAAGGACATATGGGACATTTAGGGCACCTGGGACATTAGGGACATATGGGACATATGGGACATCTGGGACGATTAGGACATTAGGGACATATGGGACATATAAGACATCTGGGACGTCTGGGACGTCTGGGACGTTAGGGACATATAGGACATCTAGGACGCCTGGGACGTTAGAGACATATGGGACATCTAGGACGTCTGGGACGTCTGGGACGTTAGGGACATACGGGACAGCTGGGACGTCGGGGACGTTAGGGACATATGTGACATTTAGGACGTCTGGGACGTTAGGGACATATAGAACATCTAGGACGCCTGGGACATTAGGGACATATGGGACATATGGGACATCTGGGACGTCTAGGACGTTAGGGACATATGAGACATCTGGGACGTCTGGGACGTTAAGGACATATGGGACATTTAGGACGTCTGGGACGTCTGGGACGTTAAGGACATATTCGACATTTAGGACGCCTGGGACATTAGGGACATATGGGACATATGGGACATCTGGGACGCCTGGGACATTAGGGACATATGGGACATATGGGACTTCTGGAACGTCTGGGACGTTAGGGACATATGGGACACCTGGGACGTTTGGCCGTTAAGGACATATGGGACATCTAGGACGTCTCGGACGTTAAGGACTTATGGGACATTTAGAACGCTTGGGACATTAGAGACATATGGAACATCTAAGACGTCTGGAACGTCTGGGACGTTAGGCACATACGGGACAGCAGGGACGTCTGGGACGTTAGTGACATATGGGACATTTAGGACGTCTGGGACGTTAGGGACATATGGAACATCTAGGACGCCTGGGACATTAGGGACATATGGAACATCTGGAACATCTGGGTTGTCTGGGACGTTACGCACATATGGGACATCTGGGACGTCTGGGACGTTAAGGACATATGGGACGTTTAAGACGCCTGGGACATTAGGGACATATGGGACATATGGGACATTTGGGACGTCTGGGATGGTAGGGACATATGTTACATTTAGGACGTCTGGGACGTTAGGGACATATGGAACATCTAGGACGCCTAGGACATTAGGGACATATGGGACATATGGGACATCTGGGACGTCTGGGACGTTAGGGACATATGGGACGTCTGGGACGATAAGGACATATGGGACATCTAGGACGTCTGAAACGTTAGGGACATATGGAACATCTGGGACGTCTGGGACGTTAGGGACATATGGAACATTTAGGACGTCTGGGACGTTAGGGACATATGGAACATCTAGGACGCCTGGGACATTAGGGACATATGAGACATATGGGACATCTGGGACGTCTGGGACGTTAGGGACATATAGGACATCTAGGACGTCTGGGACGTTAGGGACATATGGAACATCTAGGACGCCTGGGACATTAGGGACATATGGGACATATGGGACATCTGGGACATTAGGGACATATGGGATATATGGGACATCTGGGATGTCTGGGACGTTACGGACATATGGGGCGTCTGGGACGTTAAGGACATATCGTACATTTAGGACGCCTGGGACATTAGGGACATATGGGACATATGGGACATCTGGGACGCCTGGGACATTAAGGACATATGGAACAAATGGAACATCTGGGACGTCTGGGACGTTATAGACATATGGGACATCTGGGACGTCTGGGACGTCTGGGATGTTAAGGACATATGGGACATTTAGGACGCCTGGGACATTAGGGACATATGGGACATATGGGACATCTGGGACGTCTGGGACGTTAAGGACATATTGGACATCTAGGACGTCTGGGACGTCTGGGACGTTAAGGACATATCGTACATTTAGGACGCCTGGGACGTTAGGGACATATGAGACATCTGAAACGTCTGGAACGTTAGGGACATATGGGACATCTGGGACGTCTGGGACGTTAGGGACATATAGGACATCTAGGACGTCTGAGACGTTAGGGACATACGGGACAGCTGGGACATTAGGGACGCCTGGGACATTAGGGACATATGGAACATATGGGACATCTGGGACGTCTGGGGCGTTAGGGACATATGGGACATCTGGGACGTCTGGGACGTTAAGGACATATGTGACATCTAGGACGTCTGGGACGTTAAGGACATATGGGACATTTAGGGCGCCTGGGACATTAGGGACATATGGGACATATGGAACATCTGGGACGCCTGGGACAATAGGGACATATGGGACATATGGGACATCTGGGACGGCTGGGACGTTAGGGACATGTAGGACATCTAGGACCTCTGGGACGTTAGGGACATATGGGACATCTAGGACGTCTGGGACGTCTGGGACGTTAGGGACATATGGGACATATGGGACATCTGGGACGCCTGGGACATTAGGGACATATGGGATATATGGGACATCTGGGATGTCTGGGACGTTACGGACATATGGGGCGTCTGGGACGTCTGGGACGTTAAGGACATATAGGATATCGAGGACGTCTGGGACGTCTGGGATGTTAAGGACATATGGGACATTTAGGACGCCTGGGACATTAGGGACATATGGGACATATGGGACATCTGGGACGTCTGGGACGTTAAGGACATATTGGACATCTAGGACGTCTGGGACGTTAAGGACATATCGGACATTTAGGACGCCTGGGACATTAGGGACATATGGGACATTTAGGACGTCTGGTACGTTAGGGACATATGGAATGTCTAGGACACCTGGGACATTAGGGATATATGGGACATATGGAACATCTGGGACGTATGGGACGTTAGGGACATATGGGACATCTGGGACGCCTAGGACATTAGGGACATATGGGACATATGGGACATATGGGACGTCTGGGACGTTAGGGACATATGGGACATCTGATTATTGTGGGACGTTAAGGACATATGGGACATCTAGGACGTCTAGGACGTTAAGGACATATGGGACATTTAGGGCGCCTGGGACATTAGGGACATATGGGACATATGGGACATCTGGGACAATTAGGACATTAGGGACATATGGGACATATAAGACATCTGGGACGTCTGGGACGTCTGGGACGTTAGGGACATATAGGACATCTAGGACGCCTGGGACGTTAGAGACATATGGGACATCTAGGACGTCTGGGACGTCTGGGACGTTAGGGACATACGGGACAGCTGGGACGTCGGGGACGTTAGGGACATATGGGACATTTAGGACGTCTGGGACGTTAGGGACATAGGACGCCTGGGACATTAGGGACATATGGGACATATGGGACATCTGGGACGTCTAGGACGTTAGGGACATATGAGACATCTGGGACGTCTGGGACGTTAAGGACATATGGGACATTTAGGACGCCTGGGACATTAGGGACATATGGGACATATGAGACATCTGGGACGCCTGGGACATTAGGGACATATGGGACATATGGGACTTCTGGAACGTCTGGGACGTTAGGGACATATGGGACACCTGGGACGTTTGGGCCGTTAAGGACATATGGGACATCTAGGACGTCTGGGACGTTAAGGACTTATGGGACATTTAGAACGCTTGGGACATTAGAGACATATGGAACATCTAGGACGTCTGGAACGTCTGGGACGTTAGGCACATACGGGACAGCAGGGACGTCTGGGACGTTAATGACATATGGGACATTTAGGACGTCTGGGACGTTAGGGACATATGGAACATCTAGGACGCCTGGGACATTAGGGACATATGGAACATCTGGAACATCTGGGTTGTCTGGGACGTTACGCACATATGGGAAATCTGGGACGTCTGGGACGTTAAGGACATATGGGACGTTTAAGACGCCTGGGACATTAGGGACATATGGGACATATGGGACATTTGGGACGTCTGGGATGGTAGGGACATATGTTACATTTAGGACGTCTGGGACGTTAGGGACATATGGAACATCTAGGACGCCTAGGACATTAGGGACATATGGGACATATGGGACATCTGGGACGTCTGGGACGTTAGGGACATATGGGACATCTGGGAAGTCTGGGACGATAAGGACATATGGGACATCTAGGACTTCTGAAACGTTAGGGACATATGGAACATCTGGGACGTCTGGGACGTTAGGGACATATGGAACATTTAGGACGTCTGGGACGTTAGGGACATATGGAACATCTAGGACGCCTGGGACATTAGGGACATATGAGACATATGGGACATCTGGGACGTCTGGGACGTTAAGGAGATATAGGACATCTAGGACGTGTGGGACGTTAGGGACATATGGGACATCTAGGAAGTCTGGGACGTCTGGGACGTTAGGGACATACGGGACAGCTGAGACGTCTGGGACGTTAGGGACATATGGGACATTTATGACGTCTGGGACGTTAGGGACATATGGAATGTCTAGGACGCCTGGGACATTAGGGACATATGGGACATATGGAACATCTGGGACGTCTGGGACGTTAGGGACATATGGGACATCTGGGACGTCTGGGACGTTAACTACATATGGGACATCTAGGACGTCTGGGACGTCCGGGACGTTAAGGACATATGGGACATTTAGGACGCCTGGGACATTAGGGACATATGGGACATATGGGACATCTGGGACGCCTGGGACATTAGGGACGAATGGGACATCTTGGACGTCTGGGACGTTAGGGACATATGTTACATTTAGGACGTCTGGGACGTTAGGGACATATGGAACATCTAGGACGCCTAGGACATTAGGGACATATGGGACATATGGGACATCTGGGACGTCTGGGACGTTAGGGACATATGGGACATCTGGGACGTCTGGGACGATAAGGACATATGGGACATCTAGGACTTCTGAAACGTTAGGGACATATGGAACATCTGGGACGTCTGGGACGTTAGGGACATATGGAACATTTAGGACGTCTGGGACGTTAGGGACATATGGAACATCTAGGACGCCTGGGACATTAGGGACATATGAGACATATGGGACATCTGGGACGTCTGGGACGTTAGGGAGATATAGGACATCTAGGACGTCTGGGACGTTAGGGACATATGGGACATCTAGGAAGTCTGGGACGTCTGGGACGTTTGGGACATACGGGACAGCTGAGACGTCTGGGACGTTAGGGACATATGGGACATTTATGACGTCTGGGACGTTAGGGACATATGGAATGTCTAGGACGCCTGGGACATTAGGGACATATGGGACATATGGAACATCTGTTACGTCTGGGACGTTAGGGACATATGGGACATCTGGGACGTCTGGGACGTTAACTACATATGGGACATCTAGGACGTCTGGGACGTCCGGGACGTTAAGGACATATGGGACATTTAGGACGCCTGGGACATTAGGGACATATGGGACATATGGGACATCTGGGACGCCTGGGACATTAGGGATGTATGGGACATCTTGGACGTCTGGGACGTTAGGGACATATGGGACATCTGGGACGTCTGGGACGTTAAGGACATATGGGACAGCTAGGACGTCTGGGACGTTAGGAACATATGGAACATCTAGCACGTCTGGGACATTAGAGACATATGGGACATCTGGGACGTCTGGGACGTTAGGGACATATGGGACATCTGGGAAGTCTGGGACGTAAAGGACATATGGGACATCTAGGACGTCTGAAACGTTAGGGACATATGGAACATCTGGGTCGTCTGGGACGTTAGGGACATATGGGACATTTAGGACGTCTGGGACGTTAGGGACATATGGAACATCTAGGACGCCTGTGACATTAGAGACATATGAGACATATAGGACATCTGGGACGTCTGGGACGTTAGGGACATATAGGACATCTAGGACGTCTGGGACGTTAGGGACATATGGGACATTTAGGACGTCTGGGACGTTAGAGGCATATGGAATGTCTAGGACGCCTGTAACATTAGGGACATATGGGACACATGGGACATCTGGGACGTCTGGAACGTTAGGGACATATGGGACATCTGGGACGTCAGGGACGTTAACTACATATGGGACATCTAGGACGTCTGGGACGTCTGGGACGTTAAGGACATATGGGACATTTAGGACGCCTGGGACATTAGGGACATATGGGACATATGGGACATCTGGGACGTCTGCGACGTTAAGGACATATGGGACATCTGGGATGTCTGGGACGTTACGGACATATGGGACGTCTGGGACGTCTGGGACGTTAAGGACATATGGGACATCGAGGACGTCTGGGACGTCTGGGACGTTAAGGGCTAATGGGACATTTAGGACGCCTGGGACATTAGGGACATATGGAACATCTGGGACGTTAAGGACATATATCACATCTAGGACGTCTGGGACGTCTGGGACGTTAAGGACATATGGGACATTTAGGACGTCTGGGACATTAGTGACATATGGGACATATGGGACATATGGGACATCTGGGACGCCTGGGACATTAAGGACATATGGGACATATGGAACATCTGGGACGTCTGGGATGTTAGGGACATATGGGACATCTGGGACGTCTGGGACGTTAAGGACATATGGGACATCTAGGACGTCTGGGACGTTAGGGACATATGGGACATTTGGGACGTCTGGGACGTTAGGGTCATATGGGACATCTGGGCCGTCTGGGACATTAGGGACATATGGGACATATGGGACATATGGGACATCTGGGACGTCTGGGACGTTAGGGACATATGGGACATCTGGGACGTCTGGGACGATAAGGACATATGGGACATCTAGGACGTCTGAAACGTTAGGGACATATGGAACATCTGGGACGTCTGGGACGTTAGGGACATATGGAACATTTAGGACGTCTGGGACGTTAGGGACATATAGGACGCCTGTGACATTAGAGACATATGAGACATATAGGACATCTGGGACGTCTGGGACGTTAGGGACATATAGGACATCTAGGACGTCTGGGACGTTAGGGACATATGGGACATTTAGGACGTCTGGGACGTTAGAGGCATATGGAATGTCTAGGACGCCTGTAACATTAGGGACATATGGGACACATGGGACATCTGGGACGTCTGGAACGTTAGGGACATATGGGACATCTGGGACGTCAGGGACGTTAACTACATATGGGACATCTAGGACGTCTGGGACGTCTGGGACGTTAAGGACATATGGGACATTTAGGACGCCTGGGACATTAGGGACATATGGGACATATGGGACATCTGGGACGTCTGCGACGTTAAGGACATATGGGACATCTGGAACGTCTGGGACGTTAGGGACATACGGGACAGCTGGGACGTCTGGGACGCATGGGACATTAGGGACATATGGGACATATGGGACATCTGGGATGTCTGGGACGTTACGGACATATGGGACGTCTGGGACGTCTGGGACGTTAAGGACATATGGGACATCGAGGACGTCTGTTACGTCTGGGACGTTAAGGGCTAATGGGACATTTAGGACGCCTGGGACATTAGGGACATATGGAACATCTGGGACGTCTGGGACGTTAAGGACATATATCACATCTAGGACGTCTGGGACGTCTGGGACGTTAAGGACATATGGGACATTTAGGACGTCTGGGACATTAGTGACATATGGGACATATAGGACATCTAGGACTACTGGGACGTTAGGGACAGCTGGGACGTCTCGGACGGTAGGGAGATATGGGACATTTAGGACGTCTGGGACGTTAAGGACATTTGGAGCATCTAGGACGCCTAGGACATTAGGGACATTAGGGACATATGGAACATATGGGACATCTGGGACGGTTGGGACGTTAGGGACATATGGGACATCTGGGACGTCCGGGACGTTAAGGACATATGGGACATCTAGGACGTCTTGGACGTCTGGGACGTTAAGGACATATGGGACATTTAGGACGCCTGGGACATTATTGACATATGGGACATATGGGACATCTGGGACGCCTGGGACATTAGGAACATATGGGACATATGGGACATCTGGGACGTCTGGGACGTCTGGGACGTTAGGGACATATAGGACATCTAGGACTGCTGGGACGTTATGGACAAATGGGACATCTAGGACGTCTGGGACGTTAGAGACATATGGAATATCTAGGACACCTGGGACATTAGGGATATATGAAACATATGGAACATCTGGGACGTCTGGGACGTTAGGAACATATGGGACATCTGGGACGCCTAAGACATTAGGGACGTATGGGACATATGGGACATATGGGACATATGGAACATCTGGGACGCCTGGGACATTAGGGACATATGGGACATCTAGGACGTCTGGGACGTTAAGGACATATGGGACATCTAGGACGTTTGGGGCCTCTAAGACGTTAGGGACATACGGGACAGTTGGGACGTCTGGAATGGTAGGGACATGTGGGACACTTAGGACGTCTGGGACGTTAGGGACATATGGAACATCTAGGACGCCTAGGACATTAGGGACATATGGGACATATGGGACATCTGGGACGTCTGGGACGTTAGGGACATATGGAACATCTGGGACGTCTGGGACATTAGGGACATATGAGACATATGGGACATCAGGGACGTGTGGGACGTTAGGGACATATAGGACATCTAGGACGTCTGGGACGTTAGGGACATATGGGACATCTAGGAGGTCTGGGACGTTAAGGACATATGGGACATTTAGGGCGCCTGGGACATTAGGGACATATGGGACATATGGGACATCTGGGACGATTAGGACATTAGGGACATATGGGACATATAAGACATCTGGGACGTCTGGGACGTCTGGGACGTTAGGGACATATAGGACATCTAGGACGCCTGGGACGTTAGAGACATATGGGACATCTAGGACGTCTGGGATGTCTGGGACGTTAGGGACATATGGGACATCTGATTATTGTGGGACGTTAAGGACATATGGGACATCTAGGACGTCTGGGACGTTAAGGACATATGGGACATTTAGGGCGCCTGGGACATTAGGGACATATGGGACATATGGGACATCTGGGACGATTAGGACATTAGGGACATATGGGACATATAAGACATCTGGGACGTCTGGGACGTCTGGGACGTTAGGGACATATAGGACATCTAGGACGCCTGGGACGTTAGAGACATATGGGACATCTAGGACGTCTGGGATGTCTGGGACGTTAGGGACATACGGGACAGCTGGGACGTCGGGGACGTTAGGGACATATGGGACATTTAGGACGTCTGGGACGTTAGAGACATATAGAACAGCTAGGACGCCTGGGACATTAGGGACATATGGGACATATGGGACATCTGGGACGTCTAGGACGTTAGGGACATATGAGACATCTGGGACGTCTGGGACGTTAAGGACATATGGGACATTTAGGACGTCTGGGACGTCTGGGACGTTAAGGACATATGGGACATTTAGGACGCCTGGGACATTAGGGACATATGGGACATATGGGACATCTGGGACGCCTGGGACATTAGGGACATATGGGACATATGGGACTTCTGGAACGTCTGGGACGTTAGGGACATATGGGACACCTGGGACGTTTGGGCCGTTAAGGACATATGGGACATCTAGGACGTCTGGGACGTCTGGGACGTTAGGCACATACGGGACAGCTGGGACGTCTGGGACGTTAGTGACATATGGGACATTTAGGACGTCTGGGACGTTAGGGACGTTAAGGACATATGGGACATTTAGGACGCCTGGGACATTAGGGACATATGGGACATATGGGACATCTGGGACGCCTGGGACATTAGGGACATATGGGACATATGGGACTTCTGGAACGTCTGGGACGTTAGGGACGTATGGGACATTTAGGACGCCTGGGACATTAGGGACATATGGGACATATGGGACATCTGGGACGCCTGGGACATTAGGGACATATGGGACATATGGGACTTCTGGAACGTCTGGGACGTTAGGGACATATGGGACACCTGGGACGTTTGGGCCGTTAAGGACATATGGAACATCTAGGACGTCTGGAACGTCTGGGACGTTAGGCACATACGGGACAGCTGGGACGTCTGGGACGTTAGTGACATATGGGACATTTAGGACGTCTGGGACGTTAGGGACATATGGAACATCTAGGACGCCTGGGACATTAGGGACATATGGAACATATGGGACATCTGGGACGTCTGGGACGTTAAGGACATATGGGACATTTAAAACGCCTGGGACATTAGGGACATATGGGACATCTGGGACGTCTGGGACATTAGGGACATATAGGACATCTAGGACGTCTGAGACGTTAGGGACATACGGGACAGCTGGGACATTAGGGACGCCTGGGACATTAGGGACATATGGAACATATGGGACATCTGGGACGTCTGGGGCGTTAGGGACATATGGGACATCTGGGACGTCTGGAACGTTAAGGACATATGTGACATCTAGGACGTCTGGGACGTTAAGGACATATGGGACATTTAGGGCGCCTGGGACATTAGGGACATATGGGACATATGGAACATCTGGGACGCCTGGGACATTAGGGACATATGGGACATATGGGACATCTGGGACGGCTGGGACGTTAGGGACATGTAGGACATCTAGGACGTCTGGGACGTTAGGGACATATGGGACATCTAGGACGTCTGGGACGTCTGGGACGTTAGGGACATACGGGACAGCTGGGACATCTGGGACGTTAGGGACATATGGAACATCTAGGACGCCTGGGAAATTAGGGACATATGGGACATATGGGACATCTGGGACGCCTGGGACATTAGGGACATATGGGATATATGGGACATCTGGGATGTCTGGGACGTTACGGACATATGGGGCGTCTGGGACGTCTGGGACGTTAAGGACATATGGGACATCGAGGACGTCTGGGACGTCTGGGATGTTAAGGACATATGGGACATTTAGGACGCCTGGGACATTAGGGACATATGGGACATATGGGACATCTGGGACGTCTGGGACGGTAAGGACATATTGGACATCTAGGACGTCTGGGACGTCTGGGACGTTAAGGACATATCGGACATTTAGGACGCCTGGGACATTAGGGACATATGGGACATATGGGACATCTGGGACGCCTGGGACATTAAGGACATATGGATCATATGGAACATCTGGGACGTCTGGGACGTTAGGGACATATGGGACATCTGGGACGTCTGGGACGTTAAGGACATATGGGACATCTAGGACGTCTGGGACGTTAGGGACATATGAGACATCTGGAACGTCTGGGACGTTAGGGACATATGGGACATCTGGGACGTCTGAGACGTTAGGGACATATAGGACATCTAGGACGTCTGAGACGTTAGGGACATACGGGACAGCTGGGACGTCTGGGACGGTAGGGACATATGGGATATTTAGGACGTCTGGGACGTTAGAGACATATGGAACATCCAGGACGCCTAGGACATTAGGGACATTAGGGACATATTGAACATATGGGACATCTGGGACGGTTGGGACGTTAGGGACATATGGGACATCTGGGATGTCTGGGACGTTAAGGACATATGGGACATCTAGGACGTCTGGGACGTCTGGGACGTTAAGGACATATGGGACATTTAGGACGCCTGGGACAATATTGACATATGGGACATATGGGACATCTGGGACGCCTGGTACATTAGGAACATATGGCACATATGGGACATATGGGACGTCTGGGACGTCTGGGACGTTAGGGACATATAGGACATCAAGGACGTCTAGGACGTTATGGAAAAATGGGACATCTAGGACGTCTGGGACGTCTGGAACGTTAAGGACATACGGGACAGCTGGGACGTCTGGGACTTTAGGGACATATGGGACATTTAGGACGTCTGGGACGTTAGGGACATATGGAACATCTAGGACGCCTGGGACATTAAGGACATATGGGACATATGGAACATCTGGGACGCCTGGGACATTAGGGACATATGGGACATATGGGACATCTAGGACGTCTGGGACGTTAAGGACATATGGGACATCTAGGATGTTTGGGACGTCTAAGACGTTAGGGACATACGGGACAGCTGGGACGTCTGGGATGGTAGGGACATATGGGGCATTTAGGACGTCTGGGATTTTAGGGACATATGGAACATCTATTACGCCTAGGACATTAGGGACATATGGGACATTTGGGACATATGGGACATCTGGGACGTCTGGGACGTTAGGGACATATGGGACATCTGGGACGTCTGAGACGTTCAGGACATATGGGACATCTAGGACGTCTGAAACGTTAGGAACATATGGAACATCTGGGACGTCTGGGACGTTAGGGACATATGGAACTTCTAGGACGCCTGGGATATTAAGGACATATGAGACCTATGGAACATCTGGGACTTCTGGGACGTTAGGGACATATAGGACATCTAGGACGTCTGGGACGTTAGGGACATATGGGACATCTAGGAGGTCTGGGACATCTGGGACGTTAGGGACATACGGGACAGCTGAGAAGTCTGGGACATATGGGACATTTAGGACGTCTGGGACGTTAGGGACATATGGAATGTCTAGGACACCTGGGACATTAGGGACATATGGGACATATGGAACATCTGGAACATCTGGGACGTTATGGACATATGGGACATCTGGGACGTCTGGGACGTTAACTACATATGGGACAGCTGAGACGTCTGGGACTTTAGGGACATATGGGACATTTAGGACGTCTGGTACGTTAGGGACATATGGAATGTCTAGGACACCTGGGACATTAGGGATATATGGGACATATGGAACATCTGGGACGTATGGGACGTTAGGGACATATGGGACATATGGGACGTCTGGCACGTTAGGGACATATCGGACATCTGATTATTGTGGGACGCTAAGGACATATGGGACATCTAGGACGTCTGGGACGTTAAGGACATATGGGACATTTAGGGCGCCTGGGACATTAGGGATATATGGGACATATGGGACATCTGGGACGATTAGGACATTAGGGACATATGGGACATATAAGACATCTGGGACGTCTGGGACGTCTGGGACGTTAGGGACATATAGGACATCTAGGACGCCTGGGACGTTAGAGACATATGGGACATCTAGGACGTCTGGGACGTCTGGGACGTTAGGGACATACGGGACAGCTGGGACGTCGGGGACGTTAGGGACATATGTGACATTTAGGACGTCTGGGACGTTAGGGATATATAGAACATCTAGGACGCCTGGGACATTAGGGACATATGGGACATATGGGACATCTGGGACGTCTAGGACGTTAGGGACATATGAGACATCTGGGACGTCTGGGACGTTAAGGACATATGGGACATTTAGGACGTCTGGGACGTCTGGGACGTTAAGGACATATTCGATATTTAGGACGCCTGGGACATTAGGGACATATGGGACATATGGGACATCTGGGACGCCTGGGACATTAGGGACATATGGGACATATGGGACTTCTGGAACGTCTGGGACGTTAGGGACATATGGGACACCTGGGGCGTTTGGGCCATTAAGGACATATGGGACATCTAGGACGTCTCGGACGTTAAGGACTTATGGGACATTTAGAACGCTTGGGACATTAGAGACATATGGAACATCTAGGACGTCTGGAACATCTGGGACGTTAGGCACATACGGGACAGCAGGGACGTCTGGGACGTTAGTGACATATGGGACATTTAGGACGTCTGGGACGTTAGGGACATATGGAACATCTAGGACGCCTGGGACATTAGGGACATATGGAACATCTGGAACATCTGGGTTGTCTGGGACGTTACGCACATATGGGACATCTGGGACGTCTGGGACGTTAAGGACATATGGGACGTTTAAGACGCCTGGGACATTAGGGACATATGGGACATATGGGACATTTGGGACGTCTGGGATGGTAGGGACATATGTTACATTTAGGACGTCTGGGACGTTAGGGACATATGGAACATCTAGGACGCCTAGGACATTAGGGACATATGGGACATATGGGACATCTGGGACGTCTGGGACGTTAGGGATATATGGGACATCTGGGACGTCTGGAACGATAAGGACATATGGGACATCTAGGACGTCTGAAACGTTAGGGACATATGGAACATCTGGGACGTCTGGGACGTTAGGGACATATGGAACATTTAGGACGTCTGGGACGTTAGGGACATATGGAACATCTAGGACGCCTGGGACATTAGGGACATATGAGACATATGGGACATCTGGGACGTCTGGGACGTTAGGGACATATAGGACATCTAGGACGTCTGGGACGTTAGGGACATATGGAACATCTAGGACGCCTGGGACATTAAGGACATATGGGACATATGGGACATCTGGGACGACTGGGACATTAGGGACATATGGGATATATGGGACATCTGGGATGTCTGGGACGTTACGCACATATGGGACATCTGGGACGTCTGGGACGTTAAGGACATATGGGACGTTTAAGACGCCTGGGACATTAGGGACATATGGGACATATGGGACATTTGGGACGTCTGGGATGGTAGGGACATATGTTACATTTAGGACGTCTGGGACGTTAGGGACATATGGAACATCTAGGACGCCTAGGACATTAGGGACATATGGGACATATGGGACATCTGGGACGTCTGGGACGTTACGGACATATGGGGCGTCTGGGACGTCTGGGACGTTAAGGACATAACGTACATTTAGGACGCCTGGGACATTAGGGACATATGGGACATATGGGACATCTGGGACGCCTGGGACATTAAGGACATATGGAACAAATGGAACATCTGGGACGTCTGGGACGTTATAGACATATGGGACATCTGGGACGTCTGGGACGTCTGGGATGTTAAGGACATATGGTACATTTAGGACGCCTGGGACATTAGGGACATATGGGACATATGGGACATCTGGGACGTCTGGGACGTTAAGGACATATTGGACATCTAGGACGTCTGGGACGTCTGGGACGTTAAGGACATATCGTACATTTAGGACGCCTGGGACATTAGGGACATATGGGACATATGGGACATCTGGGACGCCTGGGACATTAAGGACATATGGAACAAATGGAACATCTGGGACGTCTGGGACGTTATAGACATATGGGACATCTGGGACGTCTGGGACGTTAAGGACATATGGGACATCTAAGACGTCTGGGACGTTAGGGACATATGAGACATCTGAAACGTCTGGAACGTTAGGGACATATGGGACATCTGGGACGTCTGGGACGTTAGGGACATATAGGACATCTAGGACGTCTGAGACGTTAGGGACATACGGGACAGCTGGGACATTAGGGACGCCTGGGACATTAGGGACATATGGAACATATGGGACATCTGGGACGTCTGGGGCGTTACGGACATATGGGACATCTGGGACGTCTGGGACGTTAAGGACATATTTGACATCTAGGACGTCTGGGACGTTAAGGACATATGGGACATTTAGGGCGCCTGGGACATTAGGGACATATGGGACATATGGAACATCTGGGACGCCTGGGACATTAGGGACATATGGGACATATGGGACATCTGGGACGGCTGGGACGTTAGGGACATGTAGGACATCTAGGACGTCTGGGACGTTAGGGACATATGGGACATCTAGGACGTCTGGGACGTCTGGGACGTTAGGGACATATGGGACATATGGGACATCTGGGACGCCTGGGACATTAGGGACATATGGGATATATGTGACATCTGGGATGTCTGGGACGTCTGGGACGTTAAGGACATATGGGATATCGAGGACGTCTGGGACGTCTGGGATGTTAAGGACATATGGGACATTTAGGACGCCTGGGACATTAGGGACATATGGGACATATGGGACATCTGGGACGTCTGGGACGTTAAGGACATATTGGACATCTAGGACGTCTGGGACGTCTGGGACGTTAAGGACATATCGGACATTTAGGACGCCTGGGACATTAGGGACATATGGGACATATGGGACATCTGGGACGCCTGGGACATTAAGGACATATGGAACATATGGAACATCTGGGACGTCTGGGACGTTAGGGACATATGGGACATCTGGGACGTCTGGGACGTTAAGGACATATGGGACATCTAGGACGTCTGGGACGTTAGGGACATATGAGACATCTGGAACGTCTGGGACGTTAGGGACATATGGGACATCTGGGACGTCTGAGACGTTAGGGACATATAGGACATCTAGGACGTCTGAGACGTTAGGGACATACGGGACAGCTGGGACGTCTGGGACGGTAGGGACATATGGGATATTTAGGACGTCTGGGACGTTAGAGACATATGGAACATCTAGGACGCCTAGGACATTAGGGGCATTAGGGACATATTGAACATATGGGACATCTGGGACGGTTGGGACGTTAGGGACATATGGGACATCTGGGACGTCTGGGACGTTAAGGACATATGGGACATCTAGGACGTCTGGGACGTCTGGGACGTTAAGGACATATGGGACATTTAGGACGCCTGGGCCAATATTGACATATGGGACATATGGGACATCTGGGACGCCTGGTACATTAGGAACATATGGCACATATGGGACATCTGGGACGTCTGGGACGTCTGGGACGTTAGGGACATATAGGACATCAAGGACGTCTAGGACGTTATGGAAAAATGAGACATCTAGGACGTCTGGGACGTCTGGGACGTTAAGGACATACGGGACAGCTGGGACGTCTGGGACTTTAGGGACATATGGGACATTTAGGACGTCTGGGACGTTAGGGACATATGGGACATCTGGGACGTCTGGGACGTTAAGGACATATGGGACATCTAGGACGTCTGGGACGTTAGGGACATATAAGACATCTGGAACGTCTGGGACGTTAGGGACATATGGGACATCTGGGACGTCTGAGACGTTAGGGACATACGGGACAGCTGGGACGTCTGGGACGGTAGGGACATATGGGATATTTAGGACGTCTGGGACGTTAGAGACATATGGAACATCTAGGACGCCTAGGACATTAGGGACATTAGGGACATATTGAACATATGGGACATCTGGGACGGTTGGGACGTTAGGGACATATGGGACATCTGGGACGTCTGGGACGTTAAGGACATATGGGACATCTAGTACGTCTGGGACGTCTGGGACGTTAAGGACATATGGGACATTTAGGACGCCTGGGACAATATTGACATATGGGACATATGGGACATCTGGGACGCCTGGTACATTAGGAACATATGGCACATATGGGACATATGGGACGTCTGGGACGTCTGGGACGTTAGGGACATATAGGACATCAAGGACGTCTAGGACGTTATGGAAAAATGGGACATCTAGGACGTCTGGGACGTCTGGGACGTTAAGGACATACGGGACAGCTGGGACGTCTGGGACTTTAGGGACATATGGGACATTTAGGACGTCTGGGACGTTAGGGACATATGGAACATCTAGGACGCCTGGGACATTAAGGACATATGGGACATAAGGAACATCTGGGACGCCTGGGACAATAGGGACATATGGGACATATGGGACATCTAGGACGTCTGGGACGTTAAGGACATATGGGACATCTAGGATGTTTGGGACGTCTAAGACGTTAGGGACATACGGGACAGCTGGGACGTCTGGGATGGTAGGGACATATGGGACATTTAGGACGTCTGGGATTTTAGAAACATATGGAACATCTATGACGCCTAGGACATTAGGGGGACATATGGGACATATGGGACATCTGGGACGTCTAGGACGTTAGGGACATATGAGACATCTGGGACGTCTGGGACGTTAAGGACATATGGGACATTTAGGACGTCTGGGACGTCTGGGACGTTAAGGACATATTCGACATTTAGGACGCCTGGGACATTAGGGACATATGGGACATATGGGACATCTTGGACGCCTGGGACATTAGGGACATATGGGACATATGGGACTTCTGGAACGTCTGGGACATTTGGGACATATGGGACATCTGGGACGTCTGGGACGTTAGGGACATATGGGACATCTGGGACGTCTGAGACGTTCAGGACATATGGGACATCTAGGACGTCTGAAACGTTAGGGACATATGGAACATCTGGGACGTCTGGGACGTTAGGGACAAATGGAACTTCTAGGACGCCTGGGATATTAAGGACATATGAGACCTATGGAACATCTGGGACTTCTGGGACGTTAGGGACATATAGGACATCTAGGACGTCTGGGACGTTAGGGACATATGGGACAGCTGAGAAGTCTGGGACGTATGGGACATTTAGGACGTCTGGGACGTTAGGGACATATGGAATGTCTAGGACACCTGGGACATTAGGGACATATGGGACATATGGAACATCTGGAACATCTGGGACGTTAGGGACATATGGGACATCTGGGACGTCTGGGACGTTAACTACATATGGGACAGCTGAGACGTCTGGGACTTTAGGGACGTATGGGACATTTAGGACGTCTGGGACGTTAGGGACATATGGAATGTCTAGGACACCTGGGACATTAGGGATATATGGGACATATGGAACATCTGGGACGTATGGGACGTTAGGGACATATGGGACATCTGGGACGCCTAGGACATTAGGGACATATGGGACATATGGGACGTCTGGGACGTTAGGGACATATGGGACATCTGATTATTGTGGGACGTTAAGGACATATGGGACATCTAGGACGTCTGGGACGTTAAGGACATATGGGACATTTAGGGCGCCTGGGACATTAGGGACATATGGGACATATGGGACATCTGGGACGATTAGGACATTAGGGACATATGGGACATATAAGACATCTGGGACGTCTGGGACGTCTGGGACGTTAGGGACATATAGGACATCTAGGACGCCTGGGACGTTAGAGACATATGGGACATCTAGGACGTCTGGGACGTCTGGGACGTTAGGGACATACGGGACAGCTGGGACGTCGGGGACGTTAGGGACATATGTGACATTTAGGACGTCTGGGACGTTAGGGACATATAGAACATCTAGGACGCCTGGGACATTAGGGACATATGGGACATATGGGATATCTGGGACGTCTAGGACGTTAGGGACATATGAGACATCTGGGACGTCTGGGACGTTAAGGACATATGGGACATTTAGGACGTCTGGGACGTCTGGGACGTTAAGGACATATTCGACATTTAGGACGCCTGGGACATTAGGGACATATGGGACATATGGGACATCTGGGACGCCTGGGACATTAGGGACATATGGGACATATGGGACTTCTGGAACGTCTGGGACGTTAGGGACATATGGGACACCTGGGACGTTTGGCCGTTAAGGACATATGGGACATCTAGGCCGTCTCGGACGTTAAGGACTTATGGGACATTTAGAACGCTTGGGACATTAGAGACATATGGAACATCTAGGACGTCTGGAACGTCTAGGACGTTAGGCACATACGGGACAGCAGGGACGTCTGGGACGTTAGTGACATATGGGACATTTAGGACGTCTGGGACGTTAGGGACATATGGAACATCTAGGACGCCTGGGACATTAGGGACATATGGAACATCTGGAACATCTGGGTTGTCTGGGACGTTACGCACATATGGGACATCTGGGACGTCTGGGACGTTAAGGACATATGGGACGTTTAAGACGCCTGGGACATTAGGGACATATGGGACATATGGGACATTTGGGACGTCTGGGATGGTAGGGACATATGGGACATCTGGGACGTCTGGGACGATAAGGACATATGGGACATCTAGGACGTCTGAAACGTTAGGGACATATGGAACATCTGGGACGTCTGGGACGTTAGGGACATATGGAACATTTAGGACGTCTGGGACGTTAGGGACATATGGAACATCTAGGACGCCTGGGACATTAGGGACATATGAGACATATGGGACATCAGGGACGTCTGGGACGTTAGGGACATATGGGACATCTGGGACGTCTGGGACGATAAGGACATATGGGACATCTAGGACGTCTGAAACGTTAGGGACATATGGAACATCTGGCACGTCTGGGACGTTAGGGACATATGGAACATTTAGGACGTCTGGGACGTTAGGGACATATGGAACATCTAGGACGCCTGGGACATTAGGGACATATGAGACATATGGGACATCTGGGACGTCTGGGACGTTAGGGACATATAGGACATCTAGGACGTCTGGGACGTTAGGGACATATGGAACATCTAGGACGCCTGGGACATTAGGGACATATGGGACATATGGGACATCTGGGACGACTGGGACATTAGGGACATATGGGATATATGGGACATCTGGGATGTCTGGGACGTTACGGACATATGGGGCGTCTGGGACGTCTGGGACGTTAAGGACATATCGTACATTTAGGACGCCTGGGACATTAGGGACATATGGGACATATGGGACATCTGGGACGCCTGGGACATTAAGGACATATGGAACAAATGGAACATCTGGGACGTCTGGGACGTTATAGACATATGGGACATCTGGGACGTCTGGGACGTCTGGGATGTTAAGGACATATGGGACATTTAGGACGCCTGGGACATTAGGGACATATGGGACATATGGGACATCTGGGACGTCTGGGACGTTAAGGACATATTGGACATCTAGGACGTCTGGGACATCTGGGACGTTAAGGACATATCGTACATTTAGGACGCCTGGGACATTAAGGACATATGGGACATATGGGACATCTGGGACGCCTGGGACATTAAGAACATATGGTACAAATGGAACATCTGGGACGTCTGGGACGTTATAGACATATGGGACATCTGGGACGTCTGGGACGTTAAGGACATATGGGACATCTAGGACGTCTGGGACGTTAGGGACATATGAGACATCTGAAACGTCTGGAACGTTAGGGACATATAGGACATCTGGGACGTCTGAGACGTTAGGGACATATAGGACATCTAGGACGTCTGAGACGTTAGGGACATACGGGACCGCTGGGACATTAGGGACGCCTGGGACATTAGGGACATATGGAACATATGGGACATCTGGGACGTCTGGGGCGTTAGGGACATATGGGACATCTGGGACGTCTGGGACGTTAAGGACATATGTGACATCTAGGACGTCTGGGACGTTAAGGACATATGGGACATTTAGGGCGCCTGGGACATTAGGGACATATGGGACATATGGAACATCTGGGACGCCTGGGACAATAGGGACATATGGGACATATGGGACATCTGGGACGGCTGGGACGTTAGGGACATGTAGGACATCTAGGACGTCTGGGACGTTAGGGACATATGGGACATCTAGGACGTCTGGGACGTCTGGGACGTTAGGGACATATGGGACGCCTGGGACATTAGGGACATATGGGATATATGGGACATCTGGGATGTCTGGGACGTTACGGACATATGGGGCGTCTGGGACGTCTGGGACGTTAAGGACATATGGGATATCGAGGACGTCTGGGACGTCTGGGATGTTAAGGACATATGGGACATTTAGGACGCCTGGAACATTAGGGACATATGGGACATATGGGACATCTGGGACGTCTGGGACGTTAAGGACATATTGGACATCTAGGACGTCTGGGACGTTAAGGACATATCGGACATTTAGGACGCCTGGGACATTAGGGACATATGGGACATATGGGACATCTGGACGCCTGGGACATTAGGGACATATGGAAAATATGGAACATCTGGGACGTCTGGGACGTTAGGGACATATGGGACATCTGGGACGTCTGGGACGTTAAGGACATATGGGACATCTAGGACGTCTGGGACGTTAGGGACATATGAGACATCTGGAACGTCTGGGACGTTAGGGACATATGGGACATCTGGGACGTCTGAGACGTTAGACACATATAGGACATCTAGGACGTCTGAGACGTTAGGGACATACGGGACAGCTGGGACGTCTGGGACGGTAGGGACATATGGGATATTTAGGACGTCTGGGACGTTAGAGACATATGGAACATCTAGGACGCCTAGGACATTAGGGGCATTAGGGACATATTGAACATATGGGACATCTGGGACGGTTGGGACGTTAGGGACATATGGGACATCTGGGACGTCTGGGACGTTAAGGACATATGGGACATCTAGGACGTCTGGGACGTCTGGGACGTTAAGGACATATGGGACATTTAGGACGCCTGGGACAATATTGACATATGGGACATATGGGACATCTGGGACGCCTGGTACATTAGGAACATATGGCACATATGGGACATCTGGGACGTCTGGGACGTCTGGGACGTTAGGGACATGTAGGACATCAAGGACGTCTAGGACGTTATGGAAAAATGGGACATCTAGGACGTCTGGGACGTCTGGGACGTTAAGGACATACGGGACAGCTGGGACGTCTGGGACTTTAGGGACATATGGGACATTTAGGACGTCTGGGACGTTAGGGACATATGGAACATCTAGGACACCTGGGACATTAAGGACATATGGGACATATGGAACATCTGGGACGCCTGGGACATTAGGGACATATGGGACATATGGGACATCTAGTACGTCTGGGACGTTAAGGACATATGGGACATCTAGGATGTTTGGGACGTCTAAGACGTTAGGGACATACGGGACAGCTGGGACGTCTGGGATGGTAGGGACATATGGGACATTTAGGACGTCTGGGATTTTAGGGACATATGGAACATCTATGACGCCTAGGACATTAGGGACATATGGGACATTTGGGACATATGGGACATCTGGGACGTCTGGGACGTTAGGGACATATGGGACATCTGGGACGTCTGAGACGTTAAGGACATATGGGACATCTAGGACGTCTGAAACGTTAGGGACATATGGAACATCTGGGACGTCTGGGATATTAAGGACATATGAGACCTATGGGACATCTGGGACGTCTGGGACGTTAGGGACATATGGGACATCTAGGAGGTCTGGGACATCTGGGACGTTAGGGACATACGGGACATCTGAGAAGTCTGGGACATATGGGACATTTAGGACGTCTGGGACGTTAGGGACATATGGAATGTCTAGGACACCTGGGACATTAGGGACATATGGGACATATGGAACATCTGGAACATCTGGGACGTTATGGACATATGGGACATCTGGGACGTCTGGGACGTTAACTACATATGGGACAGCTGAGACGTCTGGGACTTTAGGGACATATGGGACATTTAGGACGTCTGGTACGTTAGGGACATATGGAATGTCTAGGACACCTGGGACATTAGGGATATATGGGACATATGGAACATCTGGGACGTATGGGACGTTAGGGACATATGGGACATCTGGGACGCCTAGGACATTAGGGACATATGGGACATATGGGACATATGGGACGTCTGGGACGTTAGGGACATATGGGACATCTGATTATTGTGGGACGTTAAGGACATATGGGACATCTAGGACGTCTAGGACGTTAAGGACATATGGGACATTTAGGGCGCCTGGGACATTAGGGACATATGGGACATATGGGACATCTGGGACAATTAGGACATTAGGGACATATGGGACATATAAGACATCTGGGACGTCTGGGACGTCTGGGACGTTAGGGACATATAGGACATCTAGGACGCCTGGGACGTTAGAGACATATGGGACATCTAGGTCGTCTGGGACGTCTGGGACGTTAGGGACATACGGGACAGCTGGGACGTCGGGGACGTTAGGGACATATGGGACATTTAGGACGTCTGGGACGTTAGGGACATAGGACGCCTGGGACATTAGGGACATATGGGACATATGGGACATCTGGGACGTCTAGGACGTTAGGGACATATGAGACATCTGGGACGTCTGGGACGTTAAGGACATATGGGACATTTAGGACGTCTGGGACGTCTGGGACGTTAAGGACATATTCGACATTTAGGACGCCTGGGACATTAGGGACATATGGGACATATGAGACATCTGGGACGCCTGGGACATTAGGGACATATGGGACATATGGGACTTCTGGAACGTCTGGGACGTTAGGGACATATGGGACACCTAGGACGTTTGGGCCGTTAAGGACATATGGGACATCTAGGACGTCTGGGACGTTAAGGACTTATGGGACATTTAGAACGCTTGGGACATTAGAGACATATGGAACATCTAGGACGTCTGGAACGTCTGGGACGTTAGGCACATACGGGACAGCAGGGACGTCTGGGACGTTAATGACATATGGGACATTTAGGACGTCTGGGACGTTAGGGACATATGGAACATCTAGGACGCCTGGGACATTAGGGACATATGGAACATCTGGAACATCTGGGTTGTCTGGGACGTTACGCACATATGGGACATCTGGGACGTCTGGGACGTTAAGGACATATGGGACGTTTAAGACGCCTGGGACATTAGGGACATATGGGACATATGGGACATTTGGGACGTCTGGGATGGTAGGGACATATGTTACATTTAGGACGTCTGGGACGTTAGGGACATATGGAACATCTAGGACGCCTAGGACATTAGGGACATATGGGACATATGGGACATATGGGACATCTGAGACGTCTGGGACGTTAGGGACATATGGGACATCTGGGACGTCTGGGACGATAAGGACATATGGGACATCTAGGACGTCTGAAACGTTAGGGACATATGGAACATTTAGGACGTCTGGGACGTTAGGGACATATGGAACATCTAGGACGCCTGGGACATTAGGGACATATGAGACATATGGGACATCTGGGACGTCTGGGACGTTAGGGAGATATAGGACATCTAGGACGTCTGGGACGTTAGGGACATATGGGACATCTAGGAAGTCTGGGACGTCTGGGACGTTAGGGACATACGGGACAGCTGAGACGTCTGGGACGTTAGGGACATATGGGACATTTATGACGTCTGGGACGTTAGGGACATATGGAATGTCTAGGACGATTGGGACATTAGGGACATATGGGACATATGGAACATCTGGGACGTCTGGGACGTTAGGGACATATGGGACATCTGGGACGTCTGGGACGTTAACTACATATGGGACATCTAGGACGTCTGGGACGTCCGGGACGTTAAGGACATATGGGACATTTAGGACGCCTGGGACATTAGGGACATATGGGACATATGGGACATCTGGGACGCCTGGGACATTAGGGACGTATGGGACATCTTGGACATCTGGGACGTTAGGGACATATGGGACATCTGGGACGTCTGGGACGTTAAGGACATATGGGACAGCTAGGACGTCTGAGACGTTAGGAACATATGGAACATCTAGCACGTCTGGGACATTAGAGACATATGGGACATCTGGGACGTCTGGGACGTTAGGGACATATGGGACATCTGGGAAGTCTGGGACGTAAAGGACATATGGGACATCTAGGACGTCTGAAACGTTAGGGACATATGGAACATCTGGGTCGTCTGGGACGTTAGGGACATATGGGACATTTAGGACGTCTGGGACGTTAGGGACATATGGAACATCTAGGACGCCTGTGACATTAGAGACATATGAGACATATAGGACATCTGGGACGTCTGGGACGTTAGGGACATATAGGACATCTAGGACGTCTGGGACGTTAGGGACATATGGGACATTTAGGACGTCTGGGACGTTAGAGGCATATGGAATGTCTAGGACGCCTGTAACATTAGGGACATATGGGACACATGGGACATCTGGGACGTCTGGAACGTTAGGGACATATAGGACATCTGGGACGTCAGGGACGTTAACTACATATGGGACATCTAGGACGTCTGGGACGTCTGGGACGTTAAGGACATATGGGACATTTAGGACGCCTGGGACATTAGGGACATATGGGACATATGGGACATCTGGGACGTCTGCGACGTTAAGGACATATGGGACATCTGGGATGTCTGGGACGTTACGGACATATGGGACGTCTGGGACGTCTGGGACGTTAAGGACATATGGGACATCGAGGACGTCTGGGACGTCTGGGACGTTAAGGGCTAATGGGACATTTAGGACGCCTGGGACATTAGGGACATATGGAACATCTGGGACGTCTGGGACGTTAAGGACATATATCACATCTAGGACGTCTGGGACGTCTGGGACGTTAAGGACATATGGGACATTTAGGACGTCTGGGACATTAGTGACATATGGGACATATGGGACATCTGGGACGCCTGGGACATTAAGGACATATGGGACATATGGAACATCTGGGACGTCTGGGATGTTAGGGACATATGGGACATCTGGGACGTCTGGGACGTTAAGGACATATGGGACATCTAGGACGTCTGGGACGTTAGGGACATATGGGACATTTGGGACGTCTGGGACGTTAGGGTCATATGGGACATCTGTGCCGTCTGGGACATTAGGGACATATGGGACATATGGGACATATCGGACATCTGGGACGTCTGGGACGTTAGGGACATATGGGACATCTGGGACATCTGGGACGATAAGGACATATGGGACATCTAGGACGTCTGAAACGTTAGGGACATATGGAACATCTGGGACGTCTGGGACGTTAGGGACATATGGAACATTTAGGACGTCTAGGACGTTAGGGACATATGGAACATCTAGGACGCCTGTGACATTAGAGACATATGAGACATATAGGACATCTGGGACGTCTGGGACGTTAGGGACATATAGGACATCTAGGACGTCTGGGACGTTAGGGACATATGGGACATTTAGGACGTCTGGGACGTTAGAGGCATATGGAATGTCTAGGACGCCTGTAACATTAGGGACATATGGGACACATGGGACATCTGGGACGTCTGGAACGTTAGGGACATATGGGACATCTGGGACGTCAGGGACGTTAACTACATATGGGACATCTAGGACGTCTGGGACATTAGGGACATATGGGACATATGGGACATCTGGGACGTCTGCGACGTTAAGGACATATGGGACATCTGGGACGTCTGGGACGTTAACTACATATGGGACAGCTGAGACGTCTGGGACTTTAGGGACATATGGGACATTTAGGACGTCTGGTACGTTAGGGACATATGGAATGTCTAGGACACCTGGGACATTAGGGATATATGGGACATATGGAACATCTGGGACGTATGGGACGTTAGGGACATATGGGACATCTGGGACGCCTAGGACATTAGGGACATATGGGACATATGGGACATATGGGACGTCTGGGACGTTAGGGACATATGGGACATCTGATTATTGTGGGACGTTAAGGACATATGGGACATCTAGGACGTCTAGGACGTTAAGGACATATGGGACATTTAGGGCGCCTGGGACATTAGGGACATATGGGACATATGGGACATCTGGGACAATTAGGACATTAGGGACATATGGGACATATAAGACATCTGGGACGTCTGGGACGTCTGGGACGTTAGGGACATATAGGACATCTAGGACGCCTGGGACGTTAGAGACATATGGGACATCTAGGTCGTCTGGGACGTCTGGGACGTTAGGGACATACGGGACAGCTGGGACGTCGGGGACGTTAGGGACATATGGGACATTTAGGACGTCTGGGACGTTAGGGACATAGGACGCCTGGGACATTAGGGACATATGGGACATATGGGACATCTGGGACGTCTAGGACGTTAGGGACATATGAGACATCTGGGACGTCTGGGACGTTAAGGACATATGGGACATTTAGGACGTCTGGGACGTCTGGGACGTTAAGGACATATTCGACATTTAGGACGCCTGGGACATTAGGGACATATGGGACATATGAGACATCTGGGACGCCTGGGACATTAGGGACATATGGGACATATGGGACTTCTGGAACGTCTGGGACGTTAGGGACATATGGGACACCTAGGACGTTTGGGCCGTTAAGGACATATGGGACATCTAGGACGTCTGGGACGTTAAGGACTTATGGGACATTTAGAACGCTTGGGACATTAGAGACATATGGAACATCTAGGACGTCTGGAACGTCTGGGACGTTAGGCACATACGGGACAGCAGGGACGTCTGGGACGTTAATGACATATGGGACATTTAGGACGTCTGGGACGTTAGGGACATATGGAACATCTAGGACGCCTGGGACATTAGGGACATATGGAACATCTGGAACATCTGGGTTGTCTGGGACGTTACGCACATATGGGACATCTGGGACGTCTGGGACGTTAAGGACATATGGGACGTTTAAGACGCCTGGGACATTAGGGACATATGGGACATATGGGACATTTGGGACGTCTGGGATGGTAGGGACATATGTTACATTTAGGACGTCTGGGACGTTAGGGACATATGGAACATCTAGGACGCCTAGGACATTAGGGACATATGGGACATATGGGACATATGGGACATCTGAGACGTCTGGGACGTTAGGGACATATGGGACATCTGGGACGTCTGGGACGATAAGGACATATGGGACATCTAGGACGTCTGAAACGTTAGGGACATATGGAACATTTAGGACGTCTGGGACGTTAGGGACATATGGAACATCTAGGACGCCTGGGACATTAGGGACATATGAGACATATGGGACATCTGGGACGTCTGGGACGTTAGGGAGATATAGGACATCTAGGACGTCTGGGACGTTAGGGACATATGGGACATCTAGGAAGTCTGGGACGTCTGGGACGTTAGGGACATACGGGACAGCTGAGACGTCTGGGACGTTAGGGACATATGGGACATTTATGACGTCTGGGACGTTAGGGACATATGGAATGTCTAGGACGATTGGGACATTAGGGACATATGGGACATATGGAACATCTGGGACGTCTGGGACGTTAGGGACATATGGGACATCTGGGACGTCTGGGACGTTAACTACATATGGGACATCTAGGACGTCTGGGACGTCCGGGACGTTAAGGACATATGGGACATTTAGGACGCCTGGGACATTAGGGACATATGGGACATATGGGACATCTGGGACGCCTGGGACATTAGGGACGTATGGGACATCTTGGACATCTGGGACGTTAGGGACATATGGGACATCTGGGACGTCTGGGACGTTAAGGACATATGGGACAGCTAGGACGTCTGAGACGTTAGGAACATATGGAACATCTAGCACGTCTGGGACATTAGAGACATATGGGACATCTGGGACGTCTGGGACGTTAGGGACATATGGGACATCTGGGAAGTCTGGGACGTAAAGGACATATGGGACATCTAGGACGTCTGAAACGTTAGGGACATATGGAACATCTGGGTCGTCTGGGACGTTAGGGACATATGGGACATTTAGGACGTCTGGGACGTTAGGGACATATGGAACATCTAGGACGCCTGTGACATTAGAGACATATGAGACATATAGGACATCTGGGACGTCTGGGACGTTAGGGACATATAGGACATCTAGGACGTCTGGGACGTTAGGGACATATGGGACATTTAGGACGTCTGGGACGTTAGAGGCATATGGAATGTCTAGGACGCCTGTAACATTAGGGACATATGGGACACATGGGACATCTGGGACGTCTGGAACGTTAGGGACATATGGGACATCTGGGACGTCAGGGACGTTAACTACATATGGGACATCTAGGACGTCTGGGACGTCTGGGACGTTAAGGACATATGGGACATTTAGGACGCCTGGGACATTAGGGACATATGGGACATATGGGACATCTGGGACGTCTGCGACGTTAAGGACATATGGGACATCTGGGATGTCTGGGACGTTACGGACATATGGGACGTCTGGGACGTCTGGGACGTTAAGGACATATGGGACATCGAGGACGTCTGGGACGTCTGGGACGTTAAGGGCTAATGGGACATTTAGGACGCCTGGGACATTAGGGACATATGGAACATCTGGGACGTCTGGGACGTTAAGGACATATATCACATCTAGGACGTCTGGGACGTCTGGGACGTTAAGGACATATGGGACATTTAGGACGTCTGGGACATTAGTGACATATGGGACATATGGGACATCTGGGACGCCTGGGACATTAAGGACATATGGGACATATGGAACATCTGGGACGTCTGGGATGTTAGGGACATATGGGACATCTGGGACGTCTGGGACGTTAAGGACATATGGGACATCTAGGACGTCTGGGACGTTAGGGACATATGGGACATTTGGGACGTCTGGGACGTTAGGGTCATATGGGACATCTGTGCCGTCTGGGACATTAGGGACATATGGGACATATGGGACATATCGGACATCTGGGACGTCTGGGACGTTAGGGACATATGGGACATCTGGGACATCTGGGACGATAAGGACATATGGGACATCTAGGACGTCTGAAACGTTAGGGACATATGGAACATCTGGGACGTCTGGGACGTTAGGGACATATGGAACATTTAGGACGTCTAGGACGTTAGGGACATATGGAACATCTAGGACGCCTGTGACATTAGAGACATATGAGACATATAGGACATCTGGGACGTCTGGGACGTTAGGGACATATAGGACATCTAGGACGTCTGGGACGTTAGGGACATATGGGACATTTAGGACGTCTGGGACGTTAGAGGCATATGGAATGTCTAGGACGCCTGTAACATTAGGGACATATGGGACACATGGGACATCTGGGACGTCTGGAACGTTAGGGACATATGGGACATCTGGGACGTCAGGGACGTTAACTACATATGGGACATCTAGGACGTCTGGGACATTAGGGACATATGGGACATATGGGACATCTGGGACGTCTGCGACGTTAAGGACATATGGGACATCTGGAACGTCTGGGACGTTAGGGACATACGGGACAGCTGGGACGTCTGGGACGCATGGGACATTAGGGACATATGGGACATATGGGACATCTGGGATGTCTGGGACGTTACAGACATATGGGACGTCTGGGACGTCTGGGACGTTAAGGACATATGGGACATCGAGGACGTCTGGGACGTCTGGGACGTTAAGGGCTAATGGGACATTTAGGACGCCTGGGACATTAGGGACATATGGAACATCTGGGACGTCTGGGACGTTAAGGACATATATCACATCTAGGACGTCTGGGACGTCTGGGAAGTTAAGGACATATGGGACATTTAGTACGTCTGGGACATTAGTGACATATGGGACATATGGGACATCTGGGACGCCTGGGCATTAAGGACATATGGGACATATGGAACATCTGGGACGTCTGGGATGTTAGGGACATATGGGACATCTGGGACGTCTGGGACGTTAAGGACATATGGGACATCTAGGACGTCTGGGACGTTAGGGACATATGGGACATTTGGGACGTCTGGGACGTTAGGGTCATATGGGACATCTGGGCCGTCTGGGACGTTAGGGTCATATAGGACATCTAGGACTACTGGGACGTTAGGGACATACGGGACAGCTGGGACGTCTGGGACGGTAGGGAGATATGGAACATTTAGGACGTCTGGGACGTTAAGGACATTTGGAGCATCTAGGACGCCTAGGACATTAGGGACATTAGGGACATATGGAACATATGGGACATCTGGGACGGTTGGGACGTTAGGGACATATGGGACATCTGGGACGTCCGGGACGTTAAGGACATATGGGACATCTAGGACGTCTTGGACGTCTGGGACGTTAAGGACATATGGGACATTTAGGACGCCTGGGACATTATTGACATATGGGACATATGGGACATCTGGGACGCCTGGGACATTAGGAACATATGGGACATATGGGACATCTGGGACGTCTGGGACGTCTGGGACGTTAGGGACATATAGGACATCTAGGACTGCTGGGACGTTATGGACAAATGGGACATCTAGGACGTCTGGGACGTCTGGGACGTTAGGGACATACGGGACAGCTGGGACGTCTGGGACTTTAGGGACATATGGGACATTTAGGACGTCTGGGACATTAGGGACATATGGGACATATGGAACATCTGAGACGCCTGGGACATTAGGGACATATGGGACATCTAGGACGTCTAGGACGTTAAGGACATATGGGACATCTAGGACGTTTGGGGCCTCTAAGACGTTAGGGACATACGGGACAGTTGGGACGTCTGGAATGGTAGGGACATGTGGGACACTTAGGACGTCTGGGACATTAGGGACATATGGGACATATGGAACATCTGAGACGCCTGGGACATTAGGGACATATGGGACATCTAGGACGTCTAGGACGTTAAGGACATATGGGACATCTAGGACGTTTGGGGCCTCTAAGACGTTAGGGACATACGGGACAGTTGGGACGTCTGGAATGGTAGGGACATATGGGACATTTAGGACGTCTGGGACATTAGGGACATATGGGACATATGGAACATCTGAGACGCCTGGGACATTAGGGACATATGGGACATCTAGGACGTCTAGGACGTTAAGGACATATGGGACATCTAGGACGTTTGGGGCCTCTAAGACGTTAGGGACATACGGGACAGTTGGGACGTCTGGAATGGTAGGGACATATGGGACATTTAGTACGTCTGGGACATTAGTGACATATGGGACATATGGGACATCTGGGACGCCTGGGCATTAAGGACATATGGGACATATGGAACATCTGGGACGTCTGGGATGTTAGGGACATATGGGACATCTGGGACGTCTGGGACGTTAAGGACATATGGGACATCTAGGACGTCTGGGACGTTAGGGACATATGGGACATTTGGGACGTCTGGGACGTTAGGGTCATATGGGACATCTGGGCCGTCTGGGACGTTAGGGTCATATAGGACATCTAGGACTACTGGGACGTTAGGGACATACGGGACAGCTGGGACGTCTGGGACGGTAGGGAGATATGGAACATTTAGGACGTCTGGGACGTTAAGGACATTTGGAGCATCTAGGACGCCTAGGACATTAGGGACATTAGGGACATATGGAACATATGGGACATCTGGGACGGTTGGGACGTTAGGGACATATGGGACATCTGGGACGTCCGGGACGTTAAGGACATATGGGACATCTAGGACGTCTTGGACGTCTGGGACGTTAAGGACATATGGGACATTTAGGACGCCTGGGACATTATTGACATATGGGACATATGGGACATCTGGGACGCCTGGGACATTAGGAACATATGGGACATATGGGACATCTGGGACGTCTGGGACGTCTGGGACGTTAGGGACATATAGGACATCTAGGACTGCTGGGACGTTATGGACAAATGGGACATCTAGGACGTCTGGGACGTCTGGGACGTTAGGGACATACGGGACAGCTGGGACGTCTGGGACTTTAGGGACATATGGAACATCTAGGACGCCTGGGACATTAGGGACATATGGGACATATGGAACATCTGAGACGCCTGGGACATTAGGGACATATGGGACATCTAGGACGTCTAGGACGTTAAGGACATATGGGACATCTAGGACGTTTGGGGCCTCTAAGACGTTAGGGACATACGGGACAGTTGGGACGTCTGGAATGGTAGGGACATGTGGGACACTTAGGACGTCTGGGACGTTAGGGACATATGGAACATCTAGGACGCCTAGGACATTAGGGACATATGGGACATATGGGACATCTGGGACGTCTGGGACGTTAGGGACATATGGGACATCTGGGACGTCTGGGACGTTAAGGGCATATGGAACATCTAGGACGTCTGAAACGTTAGGGACATATGGAACATCTGGGACGTCTGGGACATTAGGGACATATGAGACATATGGGACATCAGGGACGTGTGGGACGTTAGGGACATATAGGACATCTAGGACGTCTGGGACGTTAGGGACATATGGGACATCTAGGAGGTCTGGGACGTTAAGGACATATGGGACATTTAGGGCGCCTGGGACATTAGGGACATATGGGACATATGGGACATCTGGGACGATTAGGACATTAGGGACATATGCGACATATAAGACATCTGGGACGTCTGGGACGTCTGGGACGTTAGGGACATATAGGACATCTAGGACGCCTGGGACGTTAGAGACATATGGGACATCTAGGACGTCTGGGATGTCTGGGACGTTAGGGACATATGGGACATCTGATTATTGTGGGACGTTAAGGACATATGGGACATCTAGGACGTCTGGGACGTTAAGGACATATGGGACATTTAGGGCGCCTGGGACATTAGGGACATATGGGACATATGGGACATCTGGGACGATTAAGACATTAGGGACATATGGGACATATAAGACATCTGGGACGTCTGGGACGTCTGGGACGTTAGGGACATATAGGACATCTAGGACGCCTGGGACGTTAGAGACATATGGGACATCTAGGACGTCTGGGATGACTGGGACGTTAGGGACATACGGGACAGCTGGGACGTCGGGGACGTTAGGGACATATGGGACATTTAGGACGTCTGGGACGTTAGAGACATATAGAACAGCTAGGACGCCTGAGACATTAGGGACATATGGGACATATGGGACATCTGGGACGTCTAGGACGTTAGGGACATATGAGACATCTGGGACGTCTGGGACGTTAAGGACATATGGGACATTTAGGACGTCTTGGACGTCTGGGACGTTAAGGACATATGGGACATTTAGGACGCCTGGGACATTAGGGACATATGGGACATATGGGACATCTGGGACGCCTGGGACATTAGGGACATATGGGACATATGGGACTTCTGGAACGTCTGGGACGTTAGGGACATATGGGACACCTGGGACGTTTGGGCCGTTAAGGACATATGGGACATCTAGGACGTCTGGGACGTCTGGGACGTTAGGCACATACGGGACAGCTGGGACGTCTGGGACGTTAGTGACATATGGGACATTTATAACGTCTGGGACGTTAGGGACGTTAAGGACATATGGGACATTTAGGACGCCTGGGACATTAGGGACATATGGGACATATGGGACATCTGGGACGCCTGGGACATTAGGGACATATGGGACATATGGGACTTCTGGAACGTCTGGGACGTTAGGGACATATGGGACATTTAGGACGCCTGGGACATTAGGGACATATGGGACATATGGGACGTCTGGGACGCCTGGGACATTAGGGACATATGGGACATATGGGACTTCTGGAACGTCTGGGACGTTAGGGACATATGGGACACCTGGGACGTTTGGGCCGTTAAGGGCATATGGAACATCTAGGACGTCTGGAACGTCTGGGACGTTAGGCACATACGGGACAGCTAGGACGTCTGGGACGTTAGTGACATATGGGACATTTAGGACGTCTGGGACGTTAGGGACATATGGAACATCTAGGACGCCTGGGACATTAGAGACATATGGAACATATGGGACATCTGGGACGTCTGGGACGTTAAGGACATATGGGACATTTAAAACGCCTGGGACATTAGGGACATATCGGACATTTGGACGTCTGGGATGGTAGGGACATATGGGACATTTAGGACGTCTGGCACGTTAGGGACATATGGGACATCTGGGACGTCTGGGACGTTAAGGGCATATGGAACATCTAGGACGTCTGAAACGTTAGGGACATATGGAACATCTGGGACGTCTGGGACATTAGGGACATATGAGACATATGGGACATCAGGGACGTGTGGGACGTTAGGGACATATAGGACATCTAGGACGTCTGGGACGTTAGGGACATATGGGACATTTAGGGCGCCTGGGACATTAGGGACATATGGGACATATGGGACATCTGGGACGATTAGGACATTAGGGACATATGGGACATATAAGACATCTGGGACGTCTGGGACGTCTGGGACGTTAGGGACATATAGGACATCTAGGACGCCTGGGACGTTAGAGACATATGGGACATCTAGGACGTCTGGGATGTCTGGGACGTTAGGGACATATGGGACATCTGATTATTGTGGGACGTTAAGGACATATGGGACATCTAGGACGTCTGGGACGTTAAGGACATATGGGACATTTAGGGCGCCTGGGACATTAGGGACATATGGGACATATGGGACATCTGGGACGATTAGGACATTAGGGACATATGGGACATATAAGACATCTGGGACGTCTGGGACGTCTGGGACGTTAGGGACATATAGGACATCTAGGACGCCTGGGACGTTAGAGACATATGGGACATCTAGGACGTCTGGGATGTCTGGGACGTTAGGGACATACGGGACAGCTGGGACGTCGGGGACGTTAGGGACATATGGGACATTTAGGACGTCTGGGACGTTAGAGACATATAGAACAGCTAGGACGCCTGGGACTTTAGGGACATATGGGACATATGGGACATCTGGGACGTCTAGGACGTTAGGGACATATGAGACATCTGGGACGTCTGGGACGTTAAGGACATATGGGACATTTAGGACGTCTGGGACGTCTGGGACGTTAAGGACATATGGGACATTTAGGACGCCTGGGACATTAGGGACATATGGGACATATGGGACATCTGGGACGCCTGGGACATTAGGGACATATGGGACATATGGGACTTCTGGAACGTCTGGGACGTTAAGGACATATGGGACACCTGGGACGTTTGGGCCGTTAAGGACATATGGGACATCTAGGACGTCTGGGACGTTAAGGACTTATGGGACATTTAGAACGCTTGGGACATTAGGGACATATGGAACATCTAGGACGTCTGGAACGTCTGGTACGTTAGGCACATACGGGACAGCTGGGACGTCTGGGACGTTAGTGACATATGGGACATTTAGGACGTCTGGGACGTTAGGGACATATGGAACATCTAGGACGCCTGGGACATTAGGGACATATGGAACATATGGGACATCTGGGACGTCTGGGACGTTAAGGACATATGGGACATTTAAAACGCCTGGGACATTAGGGACATATGGGACATTTGGACGTCTGGGATGGTAGGGACATATGGGACATTTAGGACGTCTGGGACGTTAGGGACATATGGAACATCTAGGACGCCTAGGACATTAGGGACATATGGGACATATGGGACATCTGGGACGTCTGGGACGTTAAGGACATATGGGACATCTAGGACGTCTGAAACGTTAGGGACATATGGAACATCTGGGACGTCTGGGACGTTAGGGACATATGGGATATTTAGGACGTCTGGGACGTTAGGGACATATGGAACATCTAGGACGCCTGGGACATTAGGGACATATGAGACATATGGGACATCTGGGACGTCTGGGACGTTAGGGACATATAGGACATCTAGGACGTCTGGGACGTTAGGGACATATGGGACATCTAGGAAGTCTGGGACGTCTGGGACGTTAGGGACATACGGGACAGCTGAGACGTCTGGGACGTTAGGGACATATGGGACATTTATGACGTCTGGGACGTTAGGGACATATGGAACATCTAGGACGCTTGGGACATTAGGGACATATGAGACATATGGGACATCAGGGACGTGTGGGACGTTAGGGACATATAGGACATCTAGGACGTCTGGGACGTTAGGGACATATGGGACATCTAGGAGGTCTGGGACGTCTGGGACGTTAGGGACATACGGGACAGCTAAGACGTCTGGGACGTTAGGGACATATGGGGCATTTAGGACGTCTGGGACGTTAGGGACATATGGAATGTCTAGGACGCCTGGGCCATTAGGGACATATGAGACATATGAAACATCTGGGACGTCTGGGACGTTAAGGACATATGGGACATCTGGGACGTCTGGGACGCTAACTACATATGGGACATCTAGGACGTCTGGGACGTCTGGGACGTTAAAGACATATGGGACATTTAAGACGCCTGGGACATTAGGGACATATGGGACATACGGGACATCTGGGACGCCTGGGACATTAGGGACATATGGGACATATGGGACATCTGGGACGTCTGGGACGTTAAGAACATATGGGACATCTAGGACGTCTGGGACGTTAAGGACATATGGGACATCTAGGACGTCTGGGACGTCTGGGACGTTAAGGACATATGGGACATTTAGGACGCCTGGGACATTAGGGACATATGGGACATATCGGACATCTGGGACGCCTAGGACATTAGGGACATATGGGACATATGAGACATCTAGGAGGTCTGGGACGTCTGAGACGTTAGGGACATACGGGACAGCTAAGACGTCTGGGACCTTAGGGACATATGGGACATTTAGGACGTCTGGGACGTTAGGGACATATGGAATGTCTAGGACGCCTGGGACATTAGGGACATATGGGACACATGGGACATCTGAGACGTCTGGAACGTTAGGGACATATGGGACATCTGGGACGTCAGGGACGTTAACTACATATGGGACATCTAGAACGTCTGGGACGTCTGGGACGTTAAGGACATATGAGACATTTAGGACGCCTGGGACATTAGGGACATATGGGACATATGGGACATCTGGGCCGTCTGCGACGTTAAGGACATATTTGACATCTGGGACGTCTGGGACGTTAGGGACATACGGGACAGCTGGGACGTCTGGGACGGTAGGGACATATGGGACATTTAGGACGTCTGGGACGTTAGGGACATATGGAACATCTAGGACGCCTAGGACGTTAGGGACATATGGGACATATGGGACATCTGGGACGTCTGCGACGTTAAAAACATATGGGACATCTCGGACGTCTGGGACGTTAGGGATATATAGGACATCTAGGACGTCTGGGACGTTAGGGACATATAGGACATCTAGGACGTCTGGGACTTCTGGGACGTTAGGGACATACGGGACAGCTGGGACGTCTGGGGCGTTAGGGACATATGGAACATTTAGGACGTCTGGGACGTTAGGAACGTATGGATCATCTAGGACGCCTGGGACATTAGTGACATATGGGACATCTGGGACGTCTAGGACGTTAGGGGCATATGAGACATCTGGGACGTCTGGGACGTTAAGGACATATGGGACATTTAGGACGCCTGGGACATTAGGGACATATGGGACATATGGAACATCTGGGACGTCTGGGACGTTAGGGACATATGGGACATCTGGGACGTCTGGGACGTTAAGGACATATGGGAATCTAGGACGTCTGGGACGTTAAGGACGTATGGGACATTTAGGACGCCTGGGACATTAGGGACATATGAGACCTATGGGACATCTGGGACGTCTGGGACGTTAGGGACATATAGGACATTAAGGACGTCTGGGACGTTAGGGACATATGGGACATCTAGGAGGTCTGGGACGTCTGGGACGTTAGGGACATACGGAACAGCTGAGAAGTCTGGGACATATGGGACATTTAGGACGTCTGGGATGTTAGGGACATATGGAATGTCTAGGACATCTGGGACATTAGGGACATATGGGAAATATGGAACATCTGGAACATCTGGGACGTTATGGACATATGGGACATCTGGCACGTCTGGGACGTTAACTACATATGGGACAGCTGAGACGTCTGGGATTTTAGGGACATATGGGACATTTACGACGTCTGGTACGTTAGGGACATATGGAATGTCTAGGACACCTGGGACATTAGGGATATATGAAACATATGGAACATCTGGGACGTCTGGGACGTTAGGGGCATATGAGACATCTGGGACGTCTGGGACGTTAAGGACATATATGACATCTAGGACGTCTGGGACGTCAGGGTCGTTAAGGACATATGGGACATTTAGGACGCCTGGGACATTAGGGACATATGGGCATATTGGACATCTGGGACGCCCGGGACATTAGGGACATATGGGACATATGGGATATCTGGGACGTCTGGGACGTTAGGGACATATGGGACATCTGGGACGTCTGGGACGTTAAGGCCATATGGGAATCTAGGACGTCTGGGACGTTAAGGACATATGGAACATTTAGGACGCCTGGGACATTAGGGACATATGGGATATCTGGGACGTCTGGGACGTTAGGGACATATGGGACATCTGGGACGTCTGGGACGTTAAGGACATATGGGAATCTAGGACGTCTGGGACGTTAAGGACATATGGGACATTTAGGACGCCTGGGACATTAGGGACATATGAGACCTATGGGACATCTGGGACGTCTGGGACGTTAGGGACATATAGGACATTAAGGACGTCTGGGACGTTAGGGACATATGGGACATCTAGGAGGTCTGGGACGTCTGGGACGTTAGGGACATACGGAACAGCTGAGAAGTCTGGGACATATGGGACATTTAGGACGTCTGGGATGTTAGGGACATATGGAATGTCTAGGACACCTGGGACATTAGGGACATATGGGAAATATGGAACATCTGGAACATCTGGGACGTTATGGACATATGGGACATCTGGCACGTCTGGGACGTTAACTACATATGGGACAGCTGAGACGTCTGGGACTTTAGGGACATATGGGACATTTACGACGTCTGGTACGTTAGGGACATATGGAATGTCTAGGACACCTGGGACATTAGGGATATATGAAACATATGGAACATCTGGGACGTCAGGGACGTTAGGGGCATATGAGACATCTGGGACGTCTGGGACGTTAAGGACATATATGACATCTAGGACGTCTGGGACGTCAGGGTCGTTAAGGACATATGGGACATTTAGGACGCCTGGGACATTAGGGACATATGGGCATATTGGACATCTGGGACGCCCGGGACATTAGGGACATATGGGACATATGGGATATCTGGGACGTCTGGGACGTTAGGGACATATGGGACATCTGGGACGTCTGGGACGTTAAGGACATATGGGAATCTAGGACGTCTGGGACGTTAAGGACATATGGGACATTTAGGACGCCTGGGACATTAGGGACATATGGGACATATGGAACATCTGGGACGCCTGGGACATTAGCTACATATGGGACATATGGGACATCTGAGACGGCTGGGACGTTAGGGACATGTAGGACATCTTAGACGTCTGGGACGTTAGAGACATATGGGACATCTAGGACGCACGGGACATTAGGGACATATGGGACATATGGAACATCTGGGACGCCTGGGACATTAGGGACAATGGGACATATGGGACATCTAGGACGTCTGGGACGTTAGGGACATATGGGACATTTAGGACGGCTGGGACATTAGGGACATATGGGACATATGGAACATCTGGGACGCCTGGGACATTAGGGACATATGGGACATATGGGACATCTGGGACGGCTGGGACGTTAGGGACATGTAGGACATCTAGGACGGCTGGGACGTTAGGGACATATGGGATATCTAGGACGTCTGGGACGTCTGGGACGTTAGGGACATACGGTACAGCTGGGACGTCTGGGACGTTAGGGACATATGGGACATTTAGGACGTCTGGGACGTTAGGGACATATGGAACATCTAGAACGCCTGGGACATTAGAGACATATGGGACATATGGGACATCTGGGACGTCTGGGACGTTAGGGACATATGGGACATCTAGGACGTCTGGGACGTTAAGGACATATGGGACATCTAGGACGTCTGGGACGTTAGGGACATATGAGACATCTGGAACGTCTGGGACGTTAGGGACATATGGGACATCTGGGACGTCTGGGACGTTAGGGACATATAGGACATCTAGGACGTCTGAGGCGTTAGGGACATACAAGACAGCTGGGACGTCTGGGGCGGTAGGGACATATGGGACATTTAGGACGTCTGGGACGTTAGGGACATATGGAACATCTAGGACGCCTAGGACATTAGGGACATTAGGGACATATTGAACATATGGGACATCTGGGACGGTTGGGACGTTAGGGACATATGGGACATCTGGGACGTCTGGGACGTTAAGGACATATGGGACATCTAGGACGTCTGGGACGTCTGGGACGTTAAGGACATATGGGACATTTAGGACGCCTGGGGCAATATTGACATATGGGACATATGGGACATCTGGGACGCCTGGTACATTAGGAACAAATGGCACATATGGGACATCTGGGACGTCTGGGACGTCTGGGACTTTAGGGACATATAGGACATCTAGGACGTCTGGGTCGTTATAGAAAAATGGGACATCTAGGACGTCTGGAACGTCTGGGACGTTAAGGACATACGGGACAGCTGGGACGTCTGGGACTTTAGGGACATATGGGACATTTAGGACGTCTGGGACGTTAGGGACATATGAAACATCTAGGACGCCTGGGACATTAAGGACATATGGGACATATGGAACATCTGGGACGCCTGGGACATTAGGGACATATGGGACATATGGGACATCTAGGACGTCTGGGACGTTAAGGACATATGGGACATCTAGGATGTTTGGAACGTCTAAGACGTTAGGGACATACGGGACAGCTGGGACGTCTGGGATGGTAGGGACATATGGGACATTTAGGACGTCTGGGATTTTAGGGACATATGGAACATCTATGACGCCTAGGACATTAGGGACATATGGGACATTTGGAACATATGGGACATCTGGGACGTCTGGGACGTTAGGGACATATGGGACATCTGGGACGTCTGAGACGTTAAGGACATATGGGACATCTAGGACGTCTGAAACGTTAGGGACATATGGAACATCTGGGACGTCTGGGACGTTAGGGACATATGGGACATTTAGGACGTCTGGGACGTTAGAGACATATGGAACTTCTAGGACGCCTGGGATATTAAGGACATATGAGACCTATGGGACATCTGGGACGTCTGGGACGTTAGGGACATATAGGACATTAAGGACGTCTGGGACGTTAGGGACATATGGGACATCTAGGAGGTCTGGGACGTCTGGGACGTTAGGGACATACGGAACAGCTGAGAAGTCTGGGACATATGGGACATTTAGGACGTCTGGGATGTTAGGGACATATGGAATGTCTAGGACACCTGGGACATTAGGGACATATGGGAAATATGGAACATCTGGAACATCTGGGACGTTATGGACATATGGGACATCTGGCACGTCTGGGACGTTAACTACATATGGGAAAGCTGAGACGTCTGGGACTTTAGGGACATATGGGACATTTACGACGTCTGGTACGTTAGGGACATATGGAATGTCTAGGACACCTGGGACATTAGGGATATATGAAACATATGGAACATCTGGGACGTCTGGGACGTTAGGGACATATGGGACATCTGGGACGCCTAAGACATTAGGGACGTATGGGACATATGGGACATATGGGACGTCTGGGACGTTAGGGACATATGGGACATCTGATTATTGTGGGACGTTAAGGACATATGGGACATCTAGGACGTCTGGGACGTTAAGGACATATGGGACATTTAGGGCGCCTGGGACATTAGGGACATATGGGACATATGGGACATCTGGGACGATTAGGACATTAGGGACATATGGGACATATAAGACATCTGGGACGTCTGGGACGTTAGGGACATATAGGACATCTAGGACGCCTGGGACGTTAGAGACATATGGGACATCTAGGACGTCTGGGATGTCTGGGACGTTAGGGACATACGGGACAGCTGGGACGTCGGGGACGTTAGGGACATATGGGACATTTAGGACGTCTGGGACGTTAGAGACATATAGAACAGCCAGGACGCCTGGGACATTAGGGACATATGGGACATATGGGACATCTGGGACGTCTAGGACATTAGGGACATATGAGACATCTGGGACGTCTGGGACGTTAAGGACATATGGGACATTTAGGACGTCTGGGACGTCTGGGACGTTAAGGACATATGGGACATTTAGGACGCCTGGGACATTAGGGACATATGGGACATATGGGACATCTGGGACGCCTGGGACATTAGGGACATATGGGACATATGGGACTTCTGGAACGTCTGGGACGTTAGGGACATATGGGACACCTGGGACGTTTGGGCCGTTAAGGACATATGGGACATCTAGGACGTCTGGGACGTTAAGGACTTATGGGACATTTAGAACGCTTGGGACATTAGGGACATATAGAACATCTAGGACGTCTGGAACGTCTGGGACGTTAGGCACATACGGGACAGCTGGGACGTCTGGGACGTTAGTGACATATGGGACATTTAGGACGTCTGGGACGTTAGGGACATATGGAACATCTAGGACGCCTGGGACATTAGGGACATATGGAACATATGGGACATCTGGGACGTCTGGGACGTTAAGGACATATGGGACATTTAAAACGCCTGGGACATTAGGGACATATGGGACATTTGGACGTCTGGGATGGTAGGGACATATGGGACATTTAGGACGTCTGGGACGTTAGGGACATATGGAACATCTAGGACGCCTAGGACATTAGGGACATATGGGACATATGGGACATCTGGGACGTCTGGGACGTTAAGGTTATATGGGACATCTAGGACGTCTGAAACGTTAGGGACATATGGAACATCTGGGACGTCTGGGACGTTAGGGACATATGGGATATTTAGGACGTCTGGGACGTTAGGGACATATGGAACATCTAGGACGCCTGGGACATTAGGAACATATGAGACATATGGGACATCTGGGACGTCTGGGACGTTAGGGACATATAGGACATCTAGGACGTCTGGGACGTTAGGGACATATGGGACATCTAGGAAGTCTGGGACGTCTGGGACGTTAGGGACATACGGGACAGCTGAGACGTCTGGGACGTTAGGGACATATGGGACATTTATGACGTCTGGGACGTTAGGAACATATGGAATGTCTAGGACGCCTGGGACGTTAGGGACATATGGGACATCTGAGACGTCTGGGACGTTAACTACATATGGGACATCTAGGACGTCTGGGACGTCCGGGACGTTAAGGACATATGGGACATTTAGGACGCCTGGGACATTAGGTACATATGGGACATATGGGACATCCGGGACGCCTGGGACATTAGGGACGTATGGGACATCTTGGACGTCTGGGACGTTAGGGACATATGGGACATCTGGAACGTCTGGGACGTTAAGGACATATGGGACATCTGGGACGCCTGGGACGTAAAGGACATATGGGACATCTAGGACGTCTGAAACGTTAGGGACATATGGAACATCTGGGTCGTCTGGGACGTTAGGGACATATGGGACATTTATAACGTCTGGGACGTTAGGGTCATATGGAACATCTAGCACGCCCGGGACGTTAAGGACATATGGGACATTTAGGACGCCTGGGACATTAGGTACATATGGGACATATGGGACATCCGGGACGCCTGGGACATTAGGGACGTATGGGACATCTTGGACGTCTGGGACGTTAGGAAAATATGGGACATCTGGAACGTCTGGGACGTTAAGGACATATGGGACAGCTAGGACGTCTGGGACGTTAGGAACATATGGAACATCTAGGACGTCTGGGACATTAGAGACATATGGGACATCTGGGACGTCTGGCACGTTAGGGACATATGGGACATCTGGGACGTCTGGGACGTAAAGGACATATGGGACATCTAGGACGTCTGAAACGTTAGGGACATATGGAACATCTGGGTCGTCTGGGACGTTAGGGACATATGGGACATTTAGGACGTCTGGGACGTTAGGGGCATATGGAACATCTAGGACGCCCGGGACATTAGAGACATATGAGACATATAGGACATCTGGGACGTCTGGGACGTTAGGGACATATAGGACATCTAGGACGTCTGGGACGTTAGGGACATATGGGACATTTAGGACGTCTGGGACGTTAGAGACATATGGAATGTCTAGGACGCCTGTTACATTAGGGACATATGGGACACATGGGACATCTGGGACGTCTGGAACGTTAGGGACATATGGGACATCTGGGACGTCAGGGACGTTAACTACATATGGGACATCTAGGACGTCTGGGACGTCTGGGACGTTAAGGAAATATGGGACATTTAGGACGCCTGGGACATTAGGGACATATGGGACATATGGGACATCTGGGACGTCTGCGACGTTAAGGACATATGGGACATCTGGAAGGTCTGGGACGTTAGGGACATACGGGACAGCTGGGACGTCTGGGACGCATGGGACATTAGGGCCATATGGGACATATGGGGCATCTGGGATGTCTGGGACGTTACGGACATATGGGACGTCTGGGACGTCTGGGACGTTAAGGACATATGGGACATCGAGGACGTCTAGGACGTCTGGGACGTTAAGGACTAATGGGACATTTAGGACGTCTGGGATATTAGGGACATATGGAACATCTGGGACGTCTGGGACGTTAAGGACATGTATCACATCCAGGACGTCTGGGACGTCTGGGACGTTAAGGACAAATGGGACATTTAGGACGTCTGGGACATTAGGGACATATGGGACATATGGGACATCTGGGACGCCTGGGACATTAAGGACATATGGGACAAATGGAACATCTGGGACGTCTGGGATGTTAGGGACATATGGGACATCTGGGACGTCTGGGACGTTAAGGACATATGGGACATCTAGGACGTCTGGGACGTTAGGGATATATGGGACATTTGGGACGTCTGGGACGTTAGGGACATATGGGACATCTGGGACGTCTGGGACGTTAGGGTCATATAGGACATCTAGGACTACTGTGACATTAGGGACATATGGGACATATGGGACATCTGGGACGCCTGGGACATTAAGGACATATGGGACATATGGAACATCTGGGACGTCTGGGATGTTAGGGACATATGGGACACCTGGGACGTTTGGGACGTTAGGGACATATGGGATATTTAGGACGTCTGGGATGTTAGGGACATATGGAACATCTAGGACGCCTGGGACATTAGGGACATATGAGACATATGGGACATCTGGGACGTCTGGGACGTTAGGGACATATAGGACATCTAGGACGTCTGGGACGTTAGGGACATATGGGACATCTAGGAAGTCTGGGACGTCTGGGACGTTAGGGACATACGGGACAGCTGAGACGTCTGGGACGTTAGGGACATATGGGACATTTATGACGTCTGGGACGTTAGGAACATATGGAGTGTCTAGGACGCCTGGGACATTAGGACATATGGGACATATGGAACATCTGAGACGTCTGGGACGTTAGGGACATATGGGACATCTGAGACGTCTGGGACGTTAACTACATATGGGACATCTAGGACGTCTGGGACGTCCGGGACGTTAAGGACATATGGGACATTTAGGACGCCTGGGACATTAGGTACATATGGGACATATGGGACATCCGGGACGCCTGGGACATTAGGGACGTATGGGACATCTTGGACGTCTGGGACGTTAAGGACATATGGGACATCTGGAACGTCTGGGACGTTAAGGACATATGGGACAGCTAGGACGTCTGGGACGTTAGGAACATATGGAACATCTAAGACGTCTGGGGCATTAGAGACATATGGGACATCTGGGACGTCTGGGACGTTAGGGACATATGGGACATCTGGGACGCCTGGGACGTAAAGGACATATGGGACATCTAGGACGTCTGAAACGTTAGGGACATATGGAACATCTGGGTCGTCTGGGACGTTAGGGACATATGGGACATTTAGGACGTCTGGGACGTTAGGGTCATATGGAACATCTAGCACGCCCGGGACATTAGAGACATATGAGACATATAGGACATCTGGGACGTCTGGGACGTTAGGGACATATAGGACATCTAGGACGTCTGGGACGTTAGGGACATATGGGACATTTAGGACGTCTGGGACGTTAGAGACATATGGCATGTCTAGGACGCCTGTTACGTTAGGGACATATGGGACACATGGGACATCTGGGACGTCTGGAACGTTAGGGACATATGGGACATCTGGGACGTCAGGGACGTTAACTACATATGGGACATCTAGGACGTCTGGGACGTCTGGGACGTTAAGGAAATATGGGACATTTAGGACGCCTGGGACATTAGGGACATATGGGACATATGGGACATCTGGGACGTCTGCGACGTTAAGGACATATGGGACATCTGGAAGGTCTGGGACGTTAGGGACATACGGGACAGCTGGGACGTCTGGGACGCATGGGACATTAGGGACATATGGGACATATGGGACATCTGGGATGGCTGGGACGTTACGGACATATGGGACGTCTGGGACGTCTGGGACGTTAAGGACATATGGGACATCGAGGACGTCTGGGACGTCTGGGACGTTAAGGACTAATGGGACATTTAGGACGTCTGGGACATTAGGGACATATGGAACATCTGGGACGTCTGGGACGTTAAGGACATGTATCACATCTAGGACGTCTGGGACGTCTGGGACGTTAAGGACATATGGGACATTTAGGACGTCTGGGACATTAGGGACATATGGGACATATGGGACATCTGGGACGCCTGGGACATTAAGGACATATGGGACATATGAACATCTGGGACGTCTGGGATGTTAGGGACATATGGGACATCTGGGACGTCTGGGACGTTAAGGACATATGGGACATCTAGGACGTCTGGGACGTTAGGGATATATGGGACATTTGGGACGTCTGGGACGTTAGGGACATATGGGACATCTGGGACGTCTGGGACGTTAGGGTCATATAGGACATCTAGGACTACTGGGACATTAGGGACATATGGGACATATGGGACATCTGGGACGCCTGGGACATTAAGGACATATGGGACATATGGAACATCTGGGACGTCTGGGATGTTAGGGACATATGGGACATCTAGGACGTCTGGGACGTTAGGGATATATGGGACATTTGGGACGTCTGGGACGTTAGGGATATATGGGACATCTGGGACGTCTGGGACGTTAGGGACATATGGGACATCTGGGACGTCTGGGACGTTAGGGTCATATAGGACATCTAGGACGTCTGGGACGTTAGGGATATATGGGACATTTGGGACGTCTGGGACGGTAGGGAGATATGGGACATTTAGGACGTCTGGGACGTTAAGGACATATGGAGCATCTAGGACGCCTAGGACATTAGGGACATTAGGGACATATGGAACATATGGGACATCTGGGACGGTTGGGACGTTAGGGACATATGGGACATCTGGGACGTCCGGGACGTTAAGGACATATGGGACATCTAGGACGTCTTGGACGTCTGGGACGTTAAGGACATATGGGACATTTAGGACGCCTGGGACATTATTGACATATGGGACAAATGGGACATCTGGGACGCCTGGGACATTAGGAACATATGGGACATATGGGGCATCTGGGACGTCTGGGACGTCTGGGACGTTAGGGACATATAGGACATCTAGGACGTCTGGGACGTTATGGACAAATGGGACATCTAGGACGTCTGGGACGTCTGGGACGTTAGGGGCATACGGGACAGCTGGGACGTCTGGGACTTTAGGGACATATGGGACATCTAGGACGTCTGGGGCGTTAAGGACATATGGGACATCTAGGGCGTTTGGGGCCTCTAAGACGTTAGGGACATACGGGACAGTTGGGACGTCTGGAATGGTAGGGACATGTGGGACACTTAGGACGTCTGGGACGTTAGGGACATATGGAACATCTAGGACGCCTAGGACATTAGGGACATATGGGACATATAGGACATATGGGACATCTGGGACGTCTGGGACGTTAGGGACATATGGGACATTTGGGACGTCTGGGACGTTAAGGGCATATGGAACATCTAGGACGTCTGAAACGTTAGGGACATATGGAACATCTGGGACGTCTGGGACGTTAGGGACATATGGTACATCTAGGACGCTTGGGACATTAGGGACATATGAGACATATGGGACTTCAGGGACGTGTGGGACGTTAGGGACATATAGGACATCTAGGACGTCTGTGACGTTAGGGACATATGGGACATCTAGGAGGTCTGGGACGTCTGGGACGTTAGGGACATACGGGACAGCTAAGACGTCTGGGACGTTAGGGACATATGGGACATTTAGGACGTCTGGGGCGTTAGGGACATATGGAATGTCTAGGACGCCTGGGCCATTAGGGACATATGGGACAAATGAAACATCTGGGACGTCTGGGACGTTAGGGACATATGGGACATCTGGGACGTCTGGGACGCTAACTACATATGGGACATCTAGGACGTCTTGGACGTCTGGGACGTTAAAGACATATGGGACATTTAGGACGCCTGGGACATTAGGGACATACGGGACATATGGGACATCTGGGACGCCTGGGACATTAGGGACATATGGGACATATGGGACATCTGGGACGTCTGGGACGTTAGGGACATATGGGACATCTAGGACGTCTGGGACGTTAAGGACATATGGGACATCTAGGACGTCTGGGACGTCTGGGACGTTAAGGACATATGGGCATTTAGGACGCCTGGGACATTAGGGACATATGGGACATATCGGACATCTGGGACGCCTAGGACATTAGTGACATATGGGACATATGAGACATCTAGGAGGTCTGGGACGTCTGGGACGTTAGGGACATACGGGACAGCTAAGACGTCTGGGACGTTAGGGAAATATGGGTCATTTAGGACGTCTGGGACGTTAGGGACATATGGAATGTCTAGGACGCCTGGGACATTAGGGACATATGGGACACATGGGACATCTGAGACGTCTGGAACGTTAGGGACATATGGGACATATGGGACATCTGGGACGTCTGGGACGTTAGGGACATATGGGACATCTAGGACGTCTGGGACGTTAAGGACATATGGGACATCTAGGACGTCTGGGACGTCTGTGACGTTAAGGACATATGAGACATTTAAAACGCCTGGGACATTTGGGGACATATGGGACATATGGGACATCTGGGACGTCTGCGACGTTAAGGACATATGGGACATCTGGGAAGTCTGGGACGTTAGGGACATACGGGACAGCTGGGACGTCTGGGACGGTAGGGACATATGGGACATTTAGGACGTCTGGGACGTTAGGGACATATGGAACATCTAGGACGCCTAGGACGTTAGGGACATATGGGACATATGGGACATCTGGGACGTCTGCGACGTTAAAAACATATGGGACATCTCGGACGTCTGGGACGTTAGGGATATATAAGACATCTAGGACGTCTGGGACGTTAGGGACATATGGGACATCTAGGACGTCTGGGACGTCTGGGACGTTAGGGACATACGGGACAGCTGGGACATCTGGGACGTTAGGGACATATGGAACATTTAGAACGTCTGGGACGTTAGGAACGTATGGATCATCTAGGACGCCTGGGACATTAGTGACATATGGGACATATGGGACATCTGGGACGTCTAGGACGTTAGGGACATATGAGAAATCTGGGACGTCTGGGACGTTAAGGACATATGGGACATCTAGGACGTCTGGGACGTCAGGGTCGTTAAGGACATATGGGACATTTAGGACGCCTGGGACATTAGGTACATATGGGCATATGGGACATCTGGGACGCCCGGGACATTAGGGACATATGGGACATATGGGATATCTGGGACGTCTGGGACGTTAGGGACATATGGGACTTCTGGGACGTCTGGGACGTTAAGGACATATGGGAATCTAGGACGTCTGGGACGTTAAGGACATATGGGACATTTAGGACGCCTGGGACATTAGGGACATATGGGACATATGGAACATCTGGGACGCCTGGGACATTTGCTACATATGGGACATATGGGACATCTGGGACGGCTGGGACGTTAGGGACATGTAGGACATCTTAGACGTCTGGGACGTTAGAGACATATGGGACATCTAGGACGCCCGGGACATTAGGGACATATGGGACATATGGAACATCTGGGACGCCTGGGACATTAGGGACATATGGGACATATGGGACATCTAGGACGTCTGGGACGTTAGGGACATATGGGACATTTAGGACGGCTGGGACATTAGGGACATATGGGACATATGGAACATCTGGACGCCTGGGACATTAGGGACATATGGGACATATGGGACATCTGAGACGGCTGGGACGTTAGGGACATGTAGGACATCTAGGACGTCTTGGACGTCTGGGACGTTAGGGACATACGGTACAGCTGGGACGTCTGGGACGTTAGGGACATATGGGACATTTAGGACGTCTGGGACGTTAGGGACATATGGAACATCTAGAACGCCTGGGACATTAGGGACAAATGGGACATATGGGACATCTGGGACGTCTGGGACATTAGGGACATATGGGACATCTATTACGTCTGGGACGTTAAGGACATATGGGACATATGGGACATCTAGAACGTCTGGGACGTCTGGGACGTTAAGGACATATGGGACATTTAGGACGCCTGGGACATTAGGGACATATGGGACATATGGGACATCTGGGACGCCTAGGACATTAGGGACATATGGGACATATGAGACATCTAGGAGGTCTGGGACGTCTGGGACGTTAGGGACATACGGGACAGCTAAGACGTCTGGGACGTTAGGGACATATGGGACATTTACTACGTCTGGGACGTTAGGGACATATGGAATGTCTATGACGCCTGGGACATTAGGGACATATGGGACATATGGAACATCTGGGACGTCTGGGACGTTAGGGACATAATGGGACATCTGGGACGACTGGGACGTTAACTACATATAGGACATCTAGGACGTCTGGGACGTCTGGGACGTTAAGGACATATGGGACATTTAGGACGCCTGGGACATTAGGGACATATGGGACATATGGGACATCTGGGACGCCTGGGACATTAGGAACATATGGGACATCTTGGACGTCTGGGACGTTAGGGACATATGGGACATCTGGGACGTCTGGGACGTTAAGGACATATGGGACATCTAGGACGACTGGGACGTTAGGAACATATGGAACATCTAGGACGTCTGGGACGTTAGGGACATATGGGACATCTGGGAGGTAAAGGACATATGGGACATCTAGGACGTCTGAAACGTTAGGGACATATGGAACATCTGGGTCGTCTGGCACGTTAGGGACATATGGGACATTTAGGACGTCTGGGACGTTAGGGTCATATGGAACATCTAGGACGCCTGGGACATTAGATACATATGAGACATATGGGACATCTGGGACGTCTGGGACGTCTGGGACGTTAAGGACATATGGGAATCTAGGACGTCTGGGACGTTAAGGACATATGGGACATTTAGGACGCCTGGGACATTAGGGACATATGGGACATATGGAACATCTGGGACGCCTGGGACATTAGCTACATATGGGACATATGGGACATCTGGGACGGCTGGGACGTTAGGGACATGTAGGACATCTTAGACGTCTGGGACGTTAGAGACATATGGGACATCTAGGACTCCCGGGACATTAGGGACATATGGGACATTTAGGACGTCTGGGACGTTAGGGACATATGGAACATCTAGAACGCCTGGGACATTAGGGACAAATGGGACATATGGGACATCTGGGACGTCTGGGACGTTAGGGACATATGGGACATCTATTACGTCTGGGACGTTAAGGACATATGGGACATATGGGACATCTAGAACGTCTGGACGTCTGGGACGTTAAGGACATATGGGACATTTAGGACGCCTGGGACATTAGGGACATATGGGACATATGGGACATCTGGGACGCCTAGGACATTAGGGACATATGGGACATATGAGACATCTAGGAGGTCTGGGACGTCTGGGACGTTAGGGACATACGGGACAGCTAAGACGTCTGGGACGTTAGGGACATATGGGACATTTAGGATGTCTGGGTCGTTAGGGACATATGGAATGTCTATGACGCCTGGGACGTTAGGGACATATGGGACATATGGAACATCTGGGACGTCTGGGACGTTAGGGACATAATGGGACATCTGGGACGTCTGGGAAGTTAACTACATATAGGACATCTAGGACGTCTGGGACGTCTGGACGTTAAGGACATATGGGACATTTAGGACGCCTGGGACATTAGGGACATATGGGACATATGGGACATCTGGGACGCCTGGGACATTAGGAACATATGGGACATCTTGGACGTCTGGGACGTTAGGGACATATGGACATCTGGGACGTCTGGGACGTTAAGGACATATGGGACATCTAGGACGACTGGGACGTTAGGAACATATGGAACATCTAGGACGTCTGGAACATAGAGACATATGGGACATCTGGGACGTCTGGGACGTTAGGGACATATGGGACATCTGGGAGGTAAAGGACATATTGGACATCTAGGACGTCTGAAACGTTAGGGACATATGGAACATCTGGGTCCGTCTGGGACGTTAGGGACATATGGGACATTTAGGACGTCTGGGACGTTAGGGACATATGAACAACATCTAGGACGCCTGGGACATTAGATACATATGAGACATATGGGACATCTGGGACGTCTGGGACGTCTGGGACGTTAAGGACATATGGGAATCTAGGACGTCTGGGACGTTAAGGACATATGGGACATTTAGGACGCCTGGGACATTAGGGACATATGGGACATATGGAACATCTGGGACGCCTGGGACATTAGCTACATATGGGACATATGGGACATCTGGGACGGCTGGGACGTTAGGGACATGTAGGACATCTTAGACGTCTGGGACGTTAGAGACATATGGGACATCTAGGACTCCCGGGACATTAGGGACATATGGGACATATGGACCATCTGGGACGCCTGGGACATTAGGGACATATGGGACATATGGGACATCTAGGACGTCTGGGACGTTAGGGACATATGGGACATTTAGGACGGCTGGGACATTAGGGACATATGGGACATATGGAACATCTGGGACGGCTGGGACGTTAGGGACATGTAGGACATCTAGGACGTCTTGGACATCTGGGACGTTAGGGACATACGGTACAGCTGGGACGTCTGGGACGTTAGGGACATATGGGACATTTAGTACGTCTGGGACGTTAGGGACATATGGAACATATGGACCATCTGGGACGCCTGGGACATTAGGGACATATGGGACATATGGGACATATGGGACATCTAGGACGTCTGGGACGTTAGGGACATATGGGACATCTAGGAAGTCTTGGACATCTGGGACGTTAGGGACATACGGTACAGCTGGGACGTCTGGGACGTTAGGGACATATGGGATATTTAGTACGTCTGGGACGTTAGGGACATATGGAACATCTAGAACGCCTGGGACATTAGGGACATATGGGACATATGGGACATCTGGGACGTCTGGGACGTTAGGGACATATGGGACATCTAGGACGTCTGGGACGTTAAGGACATATGGGACATCTAGAACGTCTGGGACGTCTGGGACGTTAAGGACATATGGGACATTTAGGACGCCTGGGACATTAGGGACATATGGGACATATGGGACATCTGGGACGCCTAGGACATTAGGGACATATGGGACATATGAGACATCTAGGAGGTCTGGGACGTCTGGGACGTTAGGGACATACGAGACAGCTAAGACGTCTGGGACGTTAGGGACATATGGGACATTTAGGACGTCTGGGACGTTAGGGACATATGGAATGTCTATGACGCCTGGGACATTAGGGACATATGGGACATATGGAACATCTGGGACGTCTGGGACGTTAGGGACATATGGGACATCTGGGACGTCTGGGACGTTAACTACATATAGGACACCTAGGACGTCTGGGACGTCTGGGACGTTAAGGACATATGGGACATTTAGGACGCCTGGGACATTAGGGACATATGGGACATATGGGACATCTGGGACGCCTGGGACATTAGGAACATATGGGACATCTTGGACGTCTGGGACGTTAGGGACATATGGGACATCTGGGACGTCTGGGACGTTAAGGACATATGGGACATCTAGGACGACTGGGACGTTAGGAACATATGGAACATCTAGGACGTCTGGGACATTAGAGACATATGGGACATCTGGGACGTCTGGGACGTTAGGGACATATGGGACATCTGGGACGTAAAGGACATATGGGACATCTAGGACGTCTGAAACGTTAGGGACATATGGAACATCAGGGTCGTCTGGGACGTTAGGGACATATGGGACATTTAGGACGTCTGGGACGTTAGGGTCATATGGAACATCTAGGACGCCTGGGAAATTAAAGACATATGAGACATATGGGACATCTGGGACGTCTGGGACGTTAGGGACATATAGGACATCTAGGACGTCTTGGACGTTAAGGACATATGGGACATTTAGGCCGTCTGGGACGTTAGAGACATATGGAATGTCTAGGACGCCTGTAACATTAGGGACATATGGGACACATGGGACATCTGGGATGTCTGGAACGTTAGGGACATATGGGACATCTGGGACGTCAGGGACGTTAACTACATATGGGACATCTAGAACGTCTAGGACGTCTGGGACGTTAAGGACATATGGGACATTTAGGACGCCTGGGACATTAGGGACATATGGGACATATGGGACATCTAGGACGTCTGCGACGTTAAGGACATATGGGACATCTGGGACGTCTGGAACGTTAGGGACATACGGGACAGCTGGGACGTCTGGGACGGTAGGGACATATGGGACATTTAGGACGTCTGGGACGTTAGGGACATATGGAACATCTAGGACGCCTAGGACGTTAGGGACATATGGTACATATGGGACATCTGGGACGTCTGCGACGTTAAAAACATATGGGACATCTCGGACGTCTGGGACGTTAGGGATATATAAGACATCTAGGACGTGTGGGACGTTAGGGACATATGAGACATCTAGGACGTCTGGGACGTCTGGGACGTTAGTGACATACGGGACAGCTGGGACGTCTGGGACGTTAGGGACATATGGAAGATTTAGGACGTCTGGGACGTTAGGAACGTATGGATCATCTAGGACGCCTGGGACATTAGTGACATATGGGACATATGGGACATCTGGGACGTCTAGGACGTTAGGGACATATGAGACATTTGGGACGTCTGGGACGTTAAGGACATATGGGACATCTAGGATGTCTGGGACGTCTGGGTCGTTAAGGACATATGGGACATTTAGGACGCCTGGGACATTAGGGACATATGGGCATATGGGACATCTGGGACGTCTGGAACGTTAGGGACATATGGGACATCTGGGACGTCTGGGACGTTAAGGACATATGGGAATCTAGGACGTCTGGGACGTTAAGGACATATGGGACATTTAGGACGCCTGGGACATTAGGGAGATATGGGACATATGGAACATCTGGGACGCCTGGGACATTAGCTACATATGGGACATATGGGACATCTGGGACGGCTGGGACGTTAGGGACATGTAGGACATCTAAGACGTCTGGGACGTTAGAGACATATGGGACATCTAGGACGCCCGGGACATTAGGGACATATGGGACATATGGAACATCAGGGACGCCTGGGACATTAGGGACATATGGGACATATGGGACATCTAGGACGTCTGGGACGTTAGGGACATATGGGACATTTTGGACGCCTGGGACATTAGGGACATGTGGGACATATGGGACATCTGGGACGGCTGGGACGTTAGGAACATGTAGGACATCTAGGACGTCTGGGACGTTAGGGACATATGGGACATCTTGGACGTCTGGGACGTCTGGGACGTTAGGGACATACGGTACAGCTGGGACGTCTGGGACGTTAGGGACATATGGGACATTTAGGACGTCTGGGACGTTAGGGACATATGGAACAACTAGAACGCCTGGGACATTAGGGACATATGGGACATATGGGACATCTGGGACGCATGGGACATTAGGTACATATGGGACATATGGGACATATGGGACATCTAGGACGTCTGGGACGTCTGGGACGTTAAGGACATATGGGACATTTAGGACGCCTGGGACATTAGGGACATATGGGACATCTGGGACGCCTAGGACATTAGGGACATATGGGACATATGTGACATCTGGGACGTCTGGGACGTCTGGGACGTTAGGGACATATAGGACATCTAGGACGTCTGGGACGTTAGGGACGTTAGGGACATGTAGAACATCTAGGACGTCTGGGACGTTAGGGACATATGGGACATCTAGGACGTCTGAGACGTTAGGGACATATGAGACATCTGGGACGTCTGGGACGTTAAGGACATATGGGACATCTAGGACGTCTGGGAAGTCTGGGACGTTAAGGACATATGGGATATCTAGGACGCCTGGGACATTAGGGACATATGGGACATATGGGACATCTGGGACGCCTGGGACATTAGGGACATATGGGACATATGGGACATCTGCAAAGTCTGGGACGTTAGGTACATATGGGACATCTGGGACGTTTGGGACGTTAAGGACATATGGGACATCTAGGACGTCTGGGACGTTAAGGACTTATGGGACATTTAGAACGCTTGGGACATTAGGGACATATGGAACATCTAGGACGTCTGGGACGTCTGGGACGTTAGGGACATACGGGACAGCTGGGACGTCTGGGACGTTACGGACATATGGGACATCTAGGACGTCTGGGACGTCTGGGACGTTAAGGACATATGGGATATTTAGGACGCCTGGGACATTAGGGACATATGGGACATATGGGACATCTGGGACGCCTGGGACGTTAGGAACATATGGGACATCTGGCACGTCTGGGACGTTAAGGACATATAGGACATCTAGGACGTCTGGGACGTCTGGGACGTTAAGGATATATGGGGCATTTAGGACGCCTGGGACATTAGGGACATATGGGAAATATTGGACATCTGGGACGCCTAGAACATTAGGGACATATGGGACATATGAGACATCTGGACGTCTGGGACGTCTGGGACGTTAGGGACATATAGGACATCTAGGACGTCTGGGACGTTAGGGACATATGGGACATCTAGGACGTCTGGGACGTCTGGGACGTTAGGGACATACGGGACAGCTGGGACGTCTGGGACGTTAGAGACATATGGGACATTTAGGACGTCTGGGACGTTATGGACATATAGAACATCTAGGATGCCTGGGACGTTAAGGACATATGGGACATATGGGACATCTGTGAAGTCTAGGACGTTAGGGACATATGAGACATCTGGGACGTCTGGGACGTTAAGGACATATGGGACATCTAGGACGTCTGGGACGTCTGGGACGTTAAGGACATATGGGATATTTAGGACGCCTGGGACATTAGGGACATATGGGACATCTGGGACGCCTTGGACATTAGGGACATATGGGACATATGGGACATCTGGAACGTCTGGGACGTTAGGTACATATGGGACATCTGGGACGTTTGGGACGTTAAGGACATATGGGACATCTAGGACGTCTGGGACGTTAAGGACTTATGGGACATTTAGAACGCTTGGGACATTAGGGACATATGGAACATCTAGGACAGCTGGGACGTCTGGGACGTTACGGACATATGGGACATTTAGGACGCCTGGGACGTTAGGGACATATGGAACATCTAGGACGCATGTGACATTAGGGACATATGGGACATATGGGACATCTGGCATGTCTGGGACGTTACGGACATATGGGACATCTGGGACGTCTGGGACGTTAAGGACATATGGGACATTTAGGACGCCTGGGACATTAGGGACATATGGGACATATGGGACATTTGGGACGTCTGGGATGGTAGGGACAAATGGGATATTTAGGACGTCTGTGACGTTAGGGACATTTAGAACATCTAAGACGCCTAGGACATTAGGGACATATGGGACATATGGGACATATGGGACATCTGGGACGTCTGGGACGTTAGGGACATATGGGACATCTGGGACGTCTTGGACGTTAAGGACATATGGGACATCTAGGACGTCTGAAACGTTAGGGACATATGGAACATCTGGGACGCCTGGGACATTAGGGACATATGAGACATATGGGACATCTGGGACGTCTGGGACGTTAGGGACATAGAGGACATCTAGTACGTCTGGGACGTTAGGGACATATGGGACATCTAGGAGGTCTGAGACGTCTGGGACGTTAGGGACATATGGGGCATTTAGGACGTCTGGGACGTTAAGGACATATGGGACATCTAGGACGTCTGGGACGTCTGGGACGTTAAGGACATATGGGACATCTGGGACGTCTGGGACGTTAGGGACATACGGGACAGCTAGGACGTCTGAGACGGTAGGAACATATGGGACATTTAGGACGTCTGGGACGTTAGGGACATATGGAACATCTAGGAAGAATAGGACATTAGGGACATATGGGACATATGGGACATCTGGGACGTCTGCGACTATAAGGACATATGGGACATCTGGGACGTCTGGGACGTTAGGGACATACGGGACAGCTGGGACGTCTGAGACGGTAGGGACATATGGTACATTTAGGACGTCTGGGACGTTAAGGACATATGGGACATCTGGGAGGTCTGGGACGTTATGGACATATAGGACATCTAGGACGTCTGGGACGTTAGGGACATATGGGACATCTAAAACGTCTGGGACGTCTGGGACGTTAAGGACATACGGGACAGCTGGGACGTCTGGGACGTTAGGGACATATGGGACATCCAGGACGCCTGGGACATTAGTGACATATGGGACATATGGGACATCTGGGACGTCTAGGACGTTAGGGACATATGAGACATCTGGGACGTCTGGGACGTTAAGGACATATGGGACATCTAGGACGTCTGGGACGTCTGGGACGTTAAGGACATATGGGACATTTAGGACCCCTGGGACATTAGGGACATATGGGACATATGGGACATCTAGGACGTATGGGACGTTAGGGACATATGGGACATTTAGGACGGCTGGGACATTAGGGACATATGGGACATATGGAACATCTGGGACGCCTGGGACATTAGGGACATATGGGACATATGGGACATCTGGGACGGCTGGGACGTTAGGGACATGTAGGACATCTAGGACGTCTTGGACGTCTGGGACGTTAGGGACATACGGTACAGCTGGGACGTCTGGGACGTTAGGAACATATGGGACATTTAGGACGTCTGGGACGTTAGGGACATATGGAACATCTAGAACGCCTGGGACATTAGGGACATATGGGACATATGGGACATCTGGGACGTCTGGGACGTTAGGAACATATGGGACATCTAGGACGTCTGGGACGTTAAGGACATATGGGACATATGGGACATCTAGAACGTCTGGGACGTCTGGGACGTTAAGGACATATGGGACATTTAGGACGCCTGGGACATTAGGGACATATGGGACATATGGGACATCTGGGACGCCTAGGACATTAGGGACATATGGGACATATGAGACATCTAGGAGGTCTGGGACGTCTGGGACGTTAGGGACATACGGGACAGCTAAGACGTCTCGGACGTTAGGGACATATGGGACATTTAGGACGTCTGGGACGTTAGGGACATATGGAATGTCTATGACGCCTGGGACATTAGGGACATATGGTACATATGGAACATCTGGGACGTCTGGGACGTTAGGGACATAATGGGACATCTGGGACGTCTGGGACGTTAACTACATATAGGACATCTAGCACGTCTGGGACGTCTGGGACGTTAAGGACATATAGGACATTTAGGACGCCTGGGACATTAGGCACATATGGGACATATGGAACATCTGGGACGCCTGGGACATTAGGAACATATGGGACATCTTGGACGTCTGGGACGTTAGGGACATATGGAACATCTGGGACGTCTGGGACGTTAAGGACATATGGGACATCTAGGACGACTGGGACGTTAGGAACATATGGAACATCTAGGACGTCTGGGACATTAGAGACATATGGGACATCTGGGACGTCTGGGACGTTAGGGACATATGGGACATCTGGGACGTAAAGGACATATGGGACATCTAGGACGTCTGAAACGTTAGGGACATATGGAACATCTGGGTCGTCTGGGACGTTAGGGACATATGGGACATTTAGGACGTCTGGGACGTTAGGGTCATATGGAACATCTAGGACCCCTGGGACATTAGATACATATGAGACATATGGGACATCTGGGACGTCTGGGACGTCTGGGACGTTAAGGATATATGGGAATCTAGGACGTCTGGGACGTTAAGGACATATGGGACATTTAGGACGCCTGGGACATTAGGGACATATGGGACATATGGAACATCTGGGACGCCTGGGACATTAGCTACATATGGGACATATGGGACATCTGGGACGGCTGGGACGTTAGGGACATGTAGGACATCTTAGACGTCTGGGACGTTAGAGACATATGGGACATCTAGGACTCCCGGGACATTAGGGACATATGGGACATATGGAACATCTGGGACGCCTGGGACATTAGGGACATATGGGACATATGGGACATCTAGGACGTCTGGGACGTTAGGGACATATGGGACATTTAGGACGGCTGGGACATTAGGGACATATGGGACATATGGAACATCTGGGAGGCCTGGGACATTAGGGACATATGGGACATATGGGACATCTGGGACGGCTGGGACGTTAGGGACATGTAGGACATCTAGGACGTCTGGGACGTTAGGGACATATGGGACATCTAGGACGTCTTGGACGTCTGGGACGTTAGGGACATACGGTACAGCTGGGACGTCTGGGACGTTAGGGACATATGGGACATTTAGGACGTCTGGGACGTTAGGGACATATGGAACATCTAGAACGCCTGGGACATTAGGGACATATGGGACATATGGGACATCTGGGACGTCTGGGACGTTAGGGACATATGGGACATCAAGGACGTCTGGGACGTTAAGGACATATGGGACATCTAGAACGTCTGGGACGTCTGGGACGTTAAGGACATATGGGACATTTAGGACGCCTGGGACATTAGGGACATATGGGACATATGGGACATCTGGGACGCCTAGGACATTAGGGACATATGGGACATATGAGACATCTAGGAGGTCTGGGACGTCTGGGACGTTAGGGACATACGGGACAGCTAAGACGTCTGGGACGTTAGGGACATATGGGACATTTAGGACGTCTGGGACGTTAGGGACATATGGAATGTCTATGACGCCTGGGACATTAGGGACATATGGGACATATGGAACATCTGGGACGTCTGGGACGTTAGGGACATATGGGACATCTCGGACGTCTGGGACGTTAACTACATATAGGACACCTAGGACGTCTGGGACGTCTGGGACGTTAAGGACATATGGGACATTTAGGACGCCAGGGACATTAGGGACATATGGGACATATGGGACATCTGGGACGCCTGGGACATTAGGAACATACGGGACATCTTGGACGTCTGGGACGTTAGGGACATATGGGACATCTGGGACGTCTGGGACGTTAAGGACATATGGGACATCTAGGACGACTGGGACGTTAGGAACATATGGAACATTTAGGACGTCTGGGACATTAGAGACATATGGGACATCTGGGACGTCTGGGACGTTAGGGACATATGGGACATCTGGGACGTAAAGTACATATGGGACATCTAGGACGTCTGAAACGTTAGGGACATATGGAACATCTGGGTCGTCTGGGACGTTAGGGACATATGGGACATTTAGGACGTCTGGGACGTTAGGGTCATATGGAACATCTAGGACGCCTGGGACATTAGAGACATATGAGACATATGGGACATCTGGGACGTCTGGGACGTTAGGGACATATAGGACATCTAGGACGTCTGGGACGTTAAGGACATATGGGACATTTAGGCCGTCTGGGACGTTAGAGACATATGGAATGTCTAGGACGCCTGTAACATTAGGGACATATGGGACACATGGGACATCTGGGATGTCTGGAACGTTAGGGACATATGGGACATCTGGGACGTCAGGGACGTTAACTACATATGGGACATCTAGAACGTCTGGGTCGTCTGGGACGTTAAGGACATATGGGACATTTAGGACGCCTGGGACATTAGGGACATATGGGACATATGGGACATCTAGGACGTCTGCGACGTTAAGGACATATGGGACATCTGGGACGTCTGGGACGTTAGGGACATACGGGACAGCTGGGACGTCTGGGACGGTAGGGAAATATGGGACATTTAGGACGCCTGGGACATTAGGGACATATGGGACATATGGGACATTTGGGACGTCTGGGATGGTAGGGACAAATGGGACATTTAGGACGTCTGTGACGTTAGGGACATTTAGAACATCTAAGACGCCTAGGACATTAGGGACATATGGGACATATGGGACATATGGGACATCTGGGACGTCTGGGACGTTAGGGACATATGGGACATCTGGGACGTCTTGGACGTTAAGGACATATGGGACATCTAGGACGTCTGAAACGTTAGGGACATATGGAACATCTGGGACGCCTGGGACATTAGGGACATATGAGACATATGGGACATCTGGGACGTCTGGGACGTTAGGGACATAGAGGACATCTAGTACGTCTGGGACGTTAGGGACATATGGGACATCTAGGAGGTCTGAGACGTCTGGGACGTTAGGGACATATGGGGCATTTAGGACGTCTGGGACGTTAAGGACATATGGGACATCTAGGACGTCTGGGACGTCTGGGACGTTAAGGACATATGGGACATCTGGGACGTCTGGGACGTTAGGGACATACGGGACAGCTAGGACGTCTGAGACGGTAGGAACATATGGGACATTTAGGACGTCTGGGACGTTAGGGACATATGGAACATCTAGGAAGAATAGGACATTAGGGACATATGGGACATATGGGACATCTGGGACGTCTGCGACTATAAGGACATATGGGACATCTGGGACGTCTGGGACGTTAGGGACATACGGGACAGCTGGGACGTCTGAGACGGTAGGGACATATGGTACATTTAGGACGTCTGGGACGTTAAGGACATATGGGACATCTGGGAGGTCTGGGACGTTATGGACATATAGGACATCTAGGACGTCTGGGACGTTAGGGACATATGGGACATCTAAAACGTCTGGGACGTCTGGGACGTTAAGGACATACGGGACAGCTGGGACGTCTGGGACGTTAGGGACATATGGGACATCCAGGACGCCTGGGACATTAGTGACATATGGGACATATGGGACATCTGGGACGTCTAGGACGTTAGGGACATATGAGATATCTGGGACGTCTGGGACGTTAAGGACATATGGGACATCTAGGACGTCTGGGACGTCTGGGACGTTAAGGACATATGGGACATTTAGGACCCCTGGGACATTAGGGACATATGGGACATATGGGACATCTAGGACGTATGGGACGTTAGGGACATATGGGACATTTAGGACGGCTGGGACATTAGGGACATATGGGACATATGGAACATCTGGGACGCCTGGGACATTAGGGACATATGGGACATATGGGACATCTGGGACGGCTGGGACGTTAGGGACATGTAGGACATCTAGGACGTCTTGGACGTCTGGGACGTTAGGGACATACGGTACAGCTGGGACGTCTGGGACGTTAGGAACATATGGGACATTTAGGACGTCTGGGACGTTAGGGACATATGGAACATCTAGAACGCCTGGGACATTAGGGACATATGGGACATATGGGACATCTGGGACGTCTGGGACGTTAGGAACATATGGGACATCTAGGACGTCTGGGACGTTAAGGACATATGGGACATATGGGACATCTAGAACGTCTGGGACGTCTGGGACGTTAAGGACATATGGGACATTTAGGACGCCTGGGACATTAGGGACATATGGGACATATGGGACATCTGGGACGCCTAGGACATTAGGGACATATGGGACATATGAGACATCTAGGAGGTCTGGGACGTCTGGGACGTTAGGGACATACGGGACAGCTAAGACGTCTCGGACGTTAGGGACATATGGGACATTTAGGACGTCTGGGACGTTAGGGACATATGGAATGTCTATGACGCCTGGGACATTAGGGACATATGGTACATATGGAACATCTGGGACGTCTGGGACGTTAGGGACATAATGGGACATCTGGGCGTCTGGGACGTTAACTACATATAGGACATCTAGCACGTCTGGGACGTCTGGGACGTTAAGGACATATAGGACATTTAGGACGCCTGGGACATTAGGCACATATGGGACATATGGAACATCTGGGACGCCTGGGACATTAGGAACATATGGGACATCTTGGACGTCTGGGACGTTAGGGACATATGGAACATCTGGGACGTCTGGGACGTTAAGGACATATGGGACATCTAGGACGACTGGGACGTTAGGAACATATGGAACATCTAGGACGTCTGGGACATTAGAGACATATGGGACATCTGGGACGTCTGGGACGTTAGGGACATATGGGACATCTGGGACGTAAAGGACATATGGGACATCTAGGACGTCTGAAACGTTAGGGACATATGGAACATCTGGGTCGTCTGGGACGTTAGGGACATATGGGACATTTAGGACGTCTGGGACGTTAGGGTCATATGGAACATCTAGGACCCCTGGGACATTAGATACATATGAGACATATGGGACATCTGGGACGTCTGGGACGTCTGGGACGTTAAGGATATATGGGAATCTAGGACGTCTGGGACGTTAAGGACATATGGGACATTTAGGACGCCTGGGACATTAGGGACATATGGGACATATGGAACATCTGGGACGCCTGGGACATTAGCTACATATGGGACATATGGGACATCTGGGACGGCTGGGACGTTAGGGACATGTAGGACATCTTAGACGTCTGGGACGTTAGAGACATATGGGACATCTAGGACTCCCGGGACATTAGGGACATATGGGACATATGGAACATCTGGGACGCCTGGGACATTAGGGACATATGGGACATATGGGACATCTAGGACGTCTGGGACGTTAGGGACATATGGGACATTTAGGACGGCTGGGACATTAGGGACATATGGGACATATGGAACATCTGGGAGGCCTGGGACATTAGGGACATATGGGACATATGGGACATCTGGGACGGCTGGGACGTTAGGGACATGTAGGACATCTAGGACGTCTGGGACGTTAGGGACATATGGGACATCTAGGACGTCTTGGACGTCTGGGACGTTAGGGACATACGGTACAGCTGGGACGTCTGGGACGTTAGGGACATATGGGACATTTAGGACGTCTGGGACGTTAGGGACATATGGAACATCTAGAACGCCTGGGACATTAGGGACATATGGGACATATGGGACATCTGGGACGTCTGGGACGTTAGGGACATATGGGACATCAAGGACGTCTGGGACGTTAAGGACATATGGGACATCTAGAACGTCTGGGACGTCTGGGACGTTAAGGACATATGGGACATTTAGGACGCCTGGGACATTAGGGACATATGGGACATATGGGACATCTGGGACGCCTAGGACATTAGGGACATATGGGACATATGAGACATCTAGGAGGTCTGGGACGTCTGGGACGTTAGGGACATACGGGACAGCTAAGACGTCTGGGACGTTAGGGACATATGGGACATTTAGGACGTCTGGGACGTTAGGGACATATGGAATGTCTATGACGCCTGGGACATTAGGGACATATGGGACATATGGAACATCTGGGACGTCTGGGACGTTAGGGACATATGGGACATCTCGGACGTCTGGGACGTTAACTACATATAGGACACCTAGGACGTCTGGGACGTCTGGGACGTTAAGGACATATGGGACATTTAGGACGCCAGGGACATTAGGGACATATGGGACATATGGGACATCTGGGACGCCTGGGACATTAGGAACATACGGGACATCTTGGACGTCTGGGACGTTAGGGACATATGGGACATCTGGGACGTCTGGGACGTTAAGGACATATGGGACATCTAGGACGACTGGGACGTTAGGAACATATGGAACATTTAGGACGTCTGGGACATTAGAGACATATGGGACATCTGGGACGTCTGGGACGTTAGGGACATATGGGACATCTGGGACGTAAAGTACATATGGGACATCTAGGACGTCTGAAACGTTAGGGACATATGGAACATCTGGGTCGTCTGGGACGTTAGGGACATATGGGACATTTAGGACGTCTGGGACGTTAGGGTCATATGGAACATCTAGGACGCCTGGGACATTAGAGACATATGAGACATATGGGACATCTGGGACGTCTGGGACGTTAGGGACATATAGGACATCTAGGACGTCTGGGACGTTAAGGACATATGGGACATTTAGGCCGTCTGGGACGTTAGAGACATATGGAATGTCTAGGACGCCTGTAACATTAGGGACATATGGGACACATGGGACATCTGGGATGTCTGGAACGTTAGGGACATATGGGACATCTGGGACGTCAGGGACGTTAACTACATATGGGACATCTAGAACGTCTGGGTCGTCTGGGACGTTAAGGACATATGGGACATTTAGGACGCCTGGGACATTAGGGACATATGGGACATATGGGACATCTAGGACGTCTGCGACGTTAAGGACATATGGGACATCTGGGACGTCTGGGACGTTAGGGACATACGGGACAGCTGGGACGTCTGGGACGGTAGGGAAATATGGGACATTTAGGACGTCTGGGACGTTAGGGACATATGGAACATCTAGGACGCCTAGGACGTTAGGGACATATGGTACATATGGGACATCTGGGACGTCTGCGACGTTAAAAACATATGGGACATCTCGGTCGTCTGGGACGTTAGGGATATATAAGACATCTAGGACGTGTGGGACGTTAGGGACATATGAGAAATCTAGGACGTCTGGGACGTCTGGGACGTTAGGGACATACGGGACAGCTGGGACGTCTGGGACGTTAGGGACATATGGAAGATTTAGGACGTCTGGGACGTTAGGAACGTATGGATCATCTAGGACGCCTGGGACATTAGTGACATATGGGACATATGGGACATCTGGGACGTCTAGGACGTTAGGGACATATGAGACATCTGGGACGTCTGGGACGTTAAGGACATATGGGACATCTAGGACGTCTGGGACGTCTGGGTCGTTAAGGACATATGGGACATTTAGGACGCCTGGGACATTAGGGACATATGGGCATATGGGACATCTGGGACGTCTGGAACGTTAGGGACATATGGGTCATCTGGGACGTCTGGGACGTTAAGGACATATGGGAATCTAGTACGTCTGGGACGTTAAGGACATATGGGACATTTAGGACGCCTGGGACATTAGGGAGATATGGGACATATGGAACATCTGGGACGCCTGGGACATTAGCTACATATGAGACATATGGGACATCTGGGACGGCTGGGACGTTAGGGACATGTAGGACATCTAAGACGTCTGGGACGTTAGAGACATATGGGACATCTAGGACGCCCGGGACATTAGGGACATATGGGACATATGGAACTTCTAGGACGTCTGGGACGTTAGGGACATATGGGACATTTTGGACGCCTGGGACATTAGGGACATATGGGACATATGGAACATCTGGGACGCCTGGGACATTAGGGACATATGGGACATATGGGACATCTGGGACGGCTGGGACGTTAGAGACATGTAGGACATCTAGGACGTCTGGGACGTTAGGGACATATGGGACATCTAGGACGTCTGGGACGTCTGGGACGTTAGGGACATACGGTACAGCTGGGACGTCTGGGACGTTAGGGACATATGGGACATTTAGGACGTCTGGGACGTTAGGGACATATGGAACATCTAGAACGCCTGGGACATTAGGGACATATGGGACATATGGGACATCTGGGACGCATGGGACATTAGGTACATATGGGACATATGGGACATATGGGACATCTAGGACGTCTGGGACGTCTGGGACGTTAAGGACATATGGGACATTTAGGACGCCTGGGACATTAGGGACATATGGGACATCTGGGACGCCTAGGACATTAGGGACATATGGGACATATGTGACATCTGGGACGTCTGGGACGTCTGGGACGTGAGGGACATATAGGACATCTAGGACGTCTGGGACGTTAGGGACGTTAGGGACATGTAGAACATCTAGGACGTCTGGGACGTTAGGGACATATGGGACATCTATTACGTCTGGGACGTTAGGGACATATGAGACATCTGGGACGTCTGGGACGTTAAGGACATATGGGACATCTAGGACGTCTGGGAAGTCTGGGACGTTAAGGACATATGGGATATCTAGGACGCCTGGGACATTAGGGACATATGGGGCATATGGGACATCTGAGACGCCTGGGACATTAGGGACATATGGGACATATGGGACATCTGCAAGGTCTGGGACGTTAGGTATATATGGGACATCTGGGACGTTTGGGACGTTAAGGACATATGGGACATCTAGGACGTCTGGGACGTTAAGGACTTATGGGACATTTAGAACGCTTGGGACATTAGGGACATATGGAACATCTAGGACGTCTGGGACGTCTGGGACGTTAGGGACATACGGGACAGCTGGGACGTCTGGGACGTTACGGACATATGGGACATCTAGGACGTCTGGGACGTCTGGGACGTTAAGGACATATGGTATATTTAGGACGCCTGGGACATTAGGGACATATGGGACATATGGGACATCTGGGACGCCTGGGACGTTAGGAACATATGGGACATCTGGGACGTCTGGGACGTTAAGGACATATAGGACATCTAGGACGTCTGGGACGTCTGGGACGTTAAGGATATATGGGACATTTAGGACGCCTGGGACATTAGGGACATATGGGACATATGGGACATCTGGGACGCCTAGGAAATTAGGGACATATGAGACATATGAGACATCTGGACGTCTGGGACGTCTGGGACGTTAGGGACATATAGGACATCTAGGACGTCAGGGACGTTAGGGACATATGGGACATCTAGGACGTCTGGGACGTCTGGGACGTTAGGGACATACGGGACAGCTGGGACGTCTGGGACGTTAGAGACATATGGGACATTTAGGACGTCTGGGACGTTATGGACATATAGAACATCTAGGATGCCTGGGACGTTAAGGACATATGGGACATATGGGACATCTGTGAAGTCTAGGACGTTAGGGACATATCAGACATCTGGGACGTCTGGGACGTTAAGGACATATGGAACATCTAGGACGTCTGGGACGTCTGGGACGTTAAGGACATATGGGATATTTAGGACGCCTGGGAGATTAGGGACATATGGGACATCTGGGACGCCTTGGACATTAGGGACATATGGGACATATGGGACATCTGGAACGTCTGGGACGTTAGGTACATATGGGACATCTGGGACATTTGGGACGTTAAGGACATATGGGACATCTAGGACGTCTGGGACGTTAGGGACATATGGGACATCTATTACGTCTGGGACGTTAGGGACATATGAGACATCTGGGACGTCTGGGACGTTAAGGACATATGGGACATCTAGGACGTCTGGGAAGTCTGGGACGTTAAGGACATATGGGATATCTATGACGCCTGGGACATTAGGGACATATGGGGCATATGGGACATCTGAGACGCCTGGGACATTAGGGACATATGGGACATATGGGACATCTGCAAGGTCTGGGACGTTAGGTATATATGGGACATCTGGGACGTTTGGGACGTTAAGGACATATGGGACATCTAGGACGTCTGGGACGTTAAGGACTTATGGGACATTTAGAACGCTTGGGACATTAGGGACATATGGAACATCTAGGACGTCTGGGACGTCTGGGACGTTAGGGACATACGGGACAGCTGGGACGTCTGGGACGTTACGGACATATGGGACATCTAGGACGTCTGGGACGTCTGGGACGTTAAGGACATATGGTATATTTAGGACGCCTGGGACATTAGGGACATATGGGACATATGGGACATCTGGGACGCCTGGGACGTTAGGAACATATGGGACATCTGGGACGTCTGGGACGTTAAGGACATATAGGACATCTAGGACGTCTGGGACGTCTGGGACGTTAAGGATATATGGGACATTTAGGACGCCTGGGACATTAGGGACATATGGGACATATGGGACATCTGGGACGCCTAGGACATTAGGGACATATGAGACATCTGGACGTCTGGGACGTCTGGGACGTTAGGGACATATAGGACATCTAGGACGTCAGGGACGTTAGGGACATATGGGACATCTAGGACGTCTGGGACGTCTGGGACGTTAGGGACATACGGGACAGCTGGGACGTCTGGGACGTTAGAGACATATGGGACATTTAGGACGTCTGGGACGTTATGGACATATAGAACATCTAGGATGCCTGGGACGTTAAGGACATATGGGACATATGGGACATCTGTGAAGTCTAGGACGTTAGGGACATATCAGACATCTGGGACGTCTGGGACGTTAAGGACATATGGAACATCTAGGACGTCTGGGACGTCTGGGACGTTAAGGACATATGGGATATTTAGGACGCCTGGGAGATTAGGGACATATGGGACATCTGGGACGCCTTGGACATTAGGGACATATGGGACATATGGGACATCTGGAACGTCTGGGACGTTAGGTACATATGGGACATCTGGGACGTTTGGGACGTTAAGGACATATGGGACATCTAGGACGTCTGGGACGTTAAGGACTTATGGGACATTTAGAACGCTTGGGACATTAGGGACATATGGAACATCTAGGACAGCTGGGACGTCTGGGACGTTACGGACATATGGGACATTTAGGACGTCTGGGACGTTAGGGACATATGGAACATCTAGGACGCATGTGACATTAGGGACATATGGGACATATGGGACATCTGGGATGTCTGGGACGTTACGGACATATGGGACATCTGCGACGTCTGGGACATTAAGGACATATGGGACATTTAGGACGCCTGGGACATTAGGGACATATGGGACATATGGGACATTTGGGACGTCTGGGATGGTAGGGACAAATGGGACATTTAGGACGTCTGTGACGTTAGGGACATTTAGAACATCTAGGACGCCTAGGACATTAGGGACATATGGGACATATGGGACATATGGGACATCTGGGACGTCTGGGACGTTAGGGACATATGGGACATCTGGGACGTCTTGGACGTTAAAGACATATGGGACATCTAGGACGTCTGAAACGTTAGGGACATATGGAACATCTGGGACGCCTGGGACATTAGGGACATATGAGACATATGGGACATCTGGGACGTCTGGGACGTTAGGGACATAGAGGACATCTAGGACGTCTGGGACGTTAGGGACATATGGGACATCTAGGAGGTCTGAGACGTCTGGGACGTTAGGGACATATGGGGCATTTAGGACGTCTGGGACGTTAAGGACATATGGGACATCTAGGACGTCTGTGACGTCTGGGACGTTAAGGACATATGGGACATCTGGGACGTCTGGGACGTTAGGGACATACGGGACAGCTGGGACGTCTGGGACGGTAGGAACATATGGGACATTTAGGACCTCTGGGACGTTAAGGACATATGGGACATCTAGGACGTCTGGGACGTCTGGGACGTTAAGGACATACGGGACAGCTGGGACGTCTGGGACGTTAGGGACATACGGGACAGCTGGGACGTCTGGGACGGTAGGGACATATGGGACATTTAGGACGTCTGGGACGTCTGGGACGTCTGGGACGTTAGGGACATACGGGACAGCTGGGACGTCTGGGACGTTAGGGACATATGGAACATTTAGGACGTCTGGGACGTTAGAAACATATGGAACATCTAGGACGCCTAGGACATTAGTGACATATGGGACATATGGGACATCTGGGACGTCTAGGACGTTAAGGACATATGAGACATCTGGGACGTCTGCGACGTTAAGGACATATGGGACATCTGGGACGTCTGGGACGTTAGGGACATACGGGACAGCTGGGACGTCTGGGACGGTAGGGACCTATGGGACATTTAGGACGTCTGGGACGTTAGGGACGTATGGAACATCTAGGACGCCTAGGACATTAGGGACATATGGGACATCTAGGACGTCTGGGACGTCTGGGACGTTAGGGACATACGGGACAGCTGGGACGTCTGGGACGTTAGGGACATATGGAACATTTAGGACGTCTGGGACGTTAGAAACATATGGAACATCTAGGACGCCTGGGACATTAGTGACGTATGGGACATATGGGACATCTGGGACGTCTAGGACGTTAGGGACATATGAGACATCTGGGACGTATGCGACGTTAAGGACATATGGGACATCTGGGACGTCTGGGACGTTAGGGACATATAGGACATCTAGGACGTCTGGGACGTTAGGGACATATGGGACATCTAGGACGTCTGGGACGTCTGGGACGTTAGGGACATACGGGACAGCTGGGACGTCTGGGACGTTAGGGACATATGGAACATTTAGGACGTCTGGGACGTTAGAAACATATGGAACATCTAGGACGCCTGGGACATTAGTGACATATGGGACATATGGGACATCTGGGACGTCTAGGACGTTAGGGACATATGAGACATCTGGGACGTCTGGGACGTTAAGGACATATGGGACATCTAGGACGTCTGGGACGTCTGGGACGTTAAGGACATATGGGACATTTAGGACGCCTAGGACATTAGGGACATATGGGACATATGGGACATCTGGGACGCCTGGGACATTAGGGACATATGGGACATATGGGACATATGGGACATATGGGACGTCTTTGACGTTAGGGACATATGGGACATTTAGGACGTCTGGGACGTTAGGGACATAGGGAACATCTAGGACGGCTGGGACATTAGGGACATATAAAACATATGGGACATCTGGGACGTTTGGGACGTTAGAGACATATAGGACATCTAGGACGTCTGGAACGTTAGGGACATATGGGACATCTAGGAGGTCTGGGACGTCTGGGACGTTAGGGACATACGGGACAGCTGAGACGTCTGAGACGTCAGGGACATATGGGACATTTAGGACGTCTGGGACGTTAGGGACATATGGAATGTCTAGGACGCGTGGGACATTAGGGACATATGGGACATATGGAACATCTGGGACGTCTGGGACGTTAGGGACATATGGGACATCTGGGACGTCTGGGACGTTAGCTACATATGGGACATCTAGGACGTCTGGGACGTCTGGGACGTTAAAGACATATGGGACATTTAGGACGCCTAGGACATTAGGGACATATGGGACATATGGGACATCTGGGACGCCTGGGACATTAGGGACATATGGGACATCTGGGACGTCTGGGATGTTAGGGACATATGGGACATCTGAAACGTCTGGGAAGTTAAGGACATATGGGACATCTAGGACGTCTGGGACGTCTGGGACGTTAAGGACATATGGGACATTTAGGACGCCTGGGACGTTAGGGACATATGGGACATATGGGACATCTGGGACGTCTAGGACATTAGAGACATCTGGGACATATGAGACATCTAGGACGTCTGGGACGTCTGGGACGTTAGGGACGTATAGGACATCTAGGACGTCTGGGACGTTACGGACATATGGGACATCTAGGACGTCAGGGACGTCTGGGATGTTAGGGACATATGGAACATCTAGGACGCCTGGGACATTAGGGACATATGGGACATCTGGGAAGTCTAGGACGTTAGGGACGTATGAGACATATGGGACGTCTGGGACGTTAAGGACATATGGGACATCTAGGACGTCTGGGACGTTAGGGACATATGGAACATCTAGGACGCCTGGGACATTAGGGACATATGGGACATCTGGGACGTCTAGGACGTTAGGGACATATGAGACATATGGGACGTCTGGGACGTTAAGGACATATGGGACATCTAGGACGTCTGGGACGTCTGAGACGTTAAGGACATATGGGACATTTAGGACGGCTGGGACATTAGGGACATATGGGACATATGGGACATCTGAGACGCCTGGGACATTAGGGATATATGGGACGTATGGGACATCTGGAACGTCTGGGACGTTAGGGACATGTGGGACATCCGGGACATTTGGGACGTTAAGGACATATGGGACATCTAGGACGTCTGGGACGTTAAGAACTTATGGGACATTTGGAACGCTTGGACATTAGGGACATATGGAACATCTAGGACATCTGGGACGTCTGGGACGTTAGGGACATATGGGACAGCTGGGACGTCTGGGACGTTAGGGACATATGGGACATTTAGGACATCTGGGACGTTAGGGACATATGGAACATCCAGGACGCCTGGGACATTAGGGTCATATGGGACATATGGGACATCTGTGATGTCTGGGACGTTACGGACATATGGGACATCTGGGACGTCTGGGACGTTAAGGACATATGGGACATTTAGGACGCCTGGGACATTAGGGACATATGGGACATATGGGACATTTGGGACGTCTAGGATGGTAGGGACATATGGGACATTTAGGACGTCTGGGACGTTAGGGACATATGAACATCTAGGACGCCTAGGACATTAGGGACATATGGGACATATGGGACATATGGGACATCTGGGACGTCTGGGACGTTAGGGACATATGAAACATCTAGGACGTCTGGGACGTTAAGGACATATGGGACATCTAAGACGTCTGCAACATTAGGGACATATGAAACATCTGGGACGTCTGGGACGTTAGGGACATATGGGACATTTAGGACGTCTGGGACGTTAGGGACATATGGAACATCTAGGACGCCTGGGACATTAGAGACATATGAGACATATGGGACATCTGGGACGTCTGTGACGTTAGGGACATATAGGACATCTAAAACCTCTGGGACGTTAAGGAAATATGGGACATCTAGGAGGTCTGCAACATTAGGGACATATGAAACATCTGGGACGTCTGGGACGCTAGGGACATATGGGACATATGGGACATCTGGGACGTCTAGGACGTTAGGGACAAATGAGACATCTGGGACGTCTGGGACGTTAAGGACATATGGGACATCTAGGACGTCTAGGACGTCTGGGAAGTTAAGGACATATGGGGCATTTAGGACGCCTGCGACATTAGGGACATATGGGACATATGGGACATCTGGGACGCCTGGGACATTAGGGACATATGGGACATTTAGGACATCTGGGACGTCTGGGATGTTAGGGACATATGAGACATCTGGGACGTCTGCGACGTTAAGGACATATGGGACATCTGGGACGTCTGGGACGTTAGGGACATACGGGACAGCTGGGACGTCTGGGACGGTAGAGACATATGGGACATTTACGACGTCTGGGACGTTAGGGACATATGGAACTTCTAGGACGCCTAATAAATTAGGGACATATGGGACATATGGGACATCTGGGACGTCTGCGACGTTAAGGAGATATGGGACATCTGGGACGTCTGGGACGTTAGGGACATATAGGACATCCAGGACGTCTGTGACGTTAGGGACATATGGGACATCTAGGACATCTGGGACGTCTGGGACGTTAGGGACATACGGGACAGCTGGGACGTCTGGGACGTTAGGGACATATGGGACATTTAGGACGTCTGGGACGTTAGGAACATATGGAACATCTAGGACGTTTGGGACGTTAGGGACATATAGAACATCTAGGACGCCTAGGACATTAGAGACATATGGGACATCTGGGACGTCTGGGACGTTAGGGACATATAGGACATCTGGGACGTCTGGGACGTTAAGGACATATGGGACATCTAGGACGTCTGGGATGTTAGGGACATATGGAACATCTAGGACGCCTGGGACATTAGGGACATATGAGACATATGGGACATCTGGGACGTCTGGAACGTTAGAGACATATAGAACATCTAGGACGTCTGGGACGTTAGGGACATATGGGACATTTAAGACGTCTGGGACGTTAGAGACATATGGAACGTCTAGGACGCCTGGGACATTAGGGACATATGGAACATTTAGGACGTCTGGGATGTTAGGGACATATGGAACATCTAGGACGCCTGGGACATTAGGGACATATAAGACATATGGGACATCTGGGACGTCTGGAACGTTAGGGACATATGGGACATTTAGAACGTCTGGGATGTTAGGGACATATGGAACATCTAGGACGCCTGGGACATTAGGGACATATGAGACATATGGGACATCTGGGACGTCTGGGACGTTAGGAACATATAGGACATCTAGGACGTCTGGGACGTTAGGGACGTATGGGACATTTAGGACGTCTGAGATATTAGGGACATATGGGACATATGGGACATCTGGGACGTCTGCGACGTTAAAGACATATGGGACATCTGGGACGTCTGGGACGTTAGGGACATATAGGACATCTAGGACGTCTGGGACGTTAGGGACATATGGGACATCTAGGACGTCTGATACGTCTAGGACGTTAAGGACATACGGGACAGCTGGGACCTCTGGGACGTTAGAGACATATGGGACATCTAGGACGTCTGGGACGTCTGGGACGTTAAGGACATACGGTACAGCTGGGACGTCTGGGACGTTAGGGAGATATGGGACATCTAGGACGTTTGGGACGTCTGGGACGTTAAGGACATACGGGATAGCTGGTACGTCTGGGACGTTAGGGACATATGGGACATTTAGGACGTCTGGGACGTTAGGGACATATGGGACATCTAGGACGTCTGGGACGTCTGGGACGTTAGGGACATACGGGACAGCTGGGACGTCTGGGACGTTAGGGACATATGGAACATTTAGGACGTCTGGGACGTTAGGAACACATGGAACATCTAGGACGCCTGGGGCATTAGTGACATATGGGACATATGGAACATCTGGGACGTCTAGGACGTTAGGAACATATGAGACATCTGGGACGTCTGGGACGTTAAGGACATATGGGACATCTAGGACGTCTGGGACGTCTGGGACGTTAAGGACATATGGGACATTTAGGACGCCTGGGACATTAGGGACATATAGGACATATGGGACATCTGGGACGCCTGGGACATTAGGGACATATGGGACATATGGGACATCTGGGACGTCTGGGACGTTAAAGACATATGGGACATCTGGGACGTCTGGGACGTAAAGGACATATGGGACATCTAAGACGTCTGGGACATTAAGGACATATGGGACATTTAGGACGCCTGGGACATTAGCGACATATGAGACATATGGAACATCTGGGACGCCTGGGACATTAGGGACATATGGGACATATGGGACATCTAGGACGTCTGGGACGTTAGGGACATATGGGACATCTAGGACGTCTGGGACGTCTGGGACGTTAGGGACATACGGGACAGCTGATACGTCTGGGACGTTATGGACATGTAAGACATCTAGGACGTCTGGGACGTTAGAGACATATGGGACATCTAGGACGTCTGGGACGTCTGGGACGTTAGGGACATACGGGACAGCTGGGACGTCTGGGACGTTAGGGACATATGGGACATTTAGGACGTCTGGGACATTAGGGACATATGGGACATATGGGACATCTTAGACGCCTGGGACATTAGGGACATATGGGACATATGGGACATCTGGGATGTATGGGACGTTACGGACATATGGGACGTCTGGGACGTCTGGGACGTTAAGGACATATGGGACATCGAGGACGTCTGGGACGTCTGGGACGTTAAGGACATATGGGACATTTAGTACGCCTGGGACATTAGGGACATATGGGACATATGGGACATCTGGGACGTCCGGGACGTTAAGGACATATGGGACATCTAGGACGTCTAGGACGTCTGGGACGTTAAGGACATATGGGACATTTAGGACGCCTGGGACATTAGGGACATATGGGACATATGGGACATCTGGGACGCCTGGGACATTAAGGACATATGGGACATATGGAACATCTGGGACGTCTGGGACGTTAGGGACATATGGGACATCTGGGACGTCTGGGACGTTAGGGACATATAGGACATCTAGGACGTTTGGGACGTTAGGGACATACGGGACAGCTGGGACGCTTGGGACGGTAGGGACATATGGGACATCTGGGACGTCTGGGACATTAGGGACATATGGGACATCTGGGAGGTCTGGGACGTTAAGGACATATGGGACATCTAGAATGTCTGGAACGTCTGAGACGTCTGGGACGTTAGGGACATATAGGACATCTGGGACGTTAGGGACATATGGAATGTCTAGGACGCCTGGGACATTAGGGACATATGGAACATCTGGGACTTCTGGGACGTTAGGGACATATGGGACATCTGGGACGTCTGGGACGTTAACTACATATGGGACATCTAGGACGTCTGGGACGTCTGGGACGTTAAAGACATATGGGACATTTAGGACGCCTGGGACATTAGGGACATATGGGACATATGGGACATCTGGGAAGCCTGGGACGTTAGGGACATATGGGACATATGGAACATCTGGGACGTCTGAGACGTTAGGGACATATGGGACATTTGGGACGTCTGGGACGTTAAGGACATATGGGACATCTAGGACGTCTGGGACATCTGGGACGTGAAGGACGTATGGGACATTTAGGACGTCTGGGACGTTAGGGACATATGGAACATCTAGGACGCCTGGGACATTAGGGACATATAAGACATCTGATACGCCTAGAACATTAGAGACATATGGGACATATGGGACATATGAGACATCTGGGACGTCTGGGACGTCTGGGACGTTAGGGACATATAGGGCATCTAGGACATCTGGGACGTTAGGGACATATGGGACATCTAGGACGTCTCGGACGTCTGGGACGTTAGGGACATACGGGACAGCTGAGACGTCTGGGACGTTAGGGACATATGGGACATCTGGGACGTCTGGGACGTTAACTACATATGGGACAGCTGAGACGTTTGGGACGTTAGGGACATATGGGACATTTAGGACGTCTGGGACGTTAGGGACATATGGAATGTCTAGGACACCTGGGACATTAGGGATATATGGGACATATGGAACATCTGGAACGTCTGGGACGTTATGGACATATGGGACATCTGGGACGTCTGGGACGTTAACTACATATGGAACAGCTGAGACGTCTGGGACGTTAGGGACATATGGGACATTTAGGACGTCTGGGACGTTAGGGACATATGGAATGTCTAGGACACCTGGGACATTAGGGATATATGGGACATATGGAACATCTGGGACGTCTGGGACGTTAGGGACATATGGGACATCTGGGACGCCTGGGACATTAGGGACATATGGGACATATGGGACATATGGGACGTCTGGGACGTTAGGGACATATGGGACATGTGAGACTTGTGGGACGTTAAGGACATATGGGACATCTAGGACGTCTGGGACGTTTGGGACGTAAAAGACATATGGGACATTTAGGGCGCCTGGGACATTAGGGACATATGGGACATATGGGACATCTGGGACGATTAGGACATTAGGGACATATGGGACACATAAGACATTTAGAACGTCTGGGACATTAGGGACATATGGAACATCTAGGACGCCTGCGACATTAGGGACATATGGGACATATGGAACATCTGGGACGCCTGGAACATTAGGGACATATGGGACATATGGGACACCTAGGACGTCTAGGACGTTAAGGACATATGGGACATCTAGGACGTTTGGGACGTCTAAGACGTTAGGGACATACGGGACAGTTGGGACGTCTGGGACATTAGGGACATTAGGGACATTTAGGACGTCTGGGACGTTAGGGACATATGGAACATCTAGGACGCTTGGGACATTAGGGACATATGAGACATATGGGACATCTGGGACGTCTGGGACGTGAGGGACATATAGGACATCTAGGACGTCTGAGACGTTAGGGACATATAACAATCTAGGAGGTCTGGGACGTCTGGGACGTTAGGGACATACGGGACAGCTGAGACGTCTGGGACGTTAGGGACATATGAGACATATGGGACATCTGGGACGTCTGGGACGTGAGGGACATATAGGACATCTAGGACGTCTGGGACGTTAAGGACATATGGGACATCTAGAATGTCTGGAACGTCTGAGACGTCTGGGACGTTAGGGACATATACGACATCTGGGACGTTAGGGACATATGGAATGTCTAGGATGCCTGGGACATTAGGGACATATGGAACATCTGGGACTTCTGGGACGTTAGGGACATATGGGACATTTAGGACGCCTGGGACATTAGGGACATATGGGACATATGGGTCATCTGGGAAGCCTGGGACATTAGGGACATATGGGACATATGGAACATCTGGGACGTCTAGGACGTTAGGGACATATGGGACATTTGGGACGTCTGGGACGTTAAGGACATATGGGACATCTAGGACGTCTGGGACATCTGGGACGTGAAGGACGTATGGGACATTTAGGACGCCTGGGACATTAGGGACATATAAGACATCTGGGACGCCTAGAACATTAGGGACATATGGGACATATGAGACATCTGGGACGTCTGGGACGTCTGGGACGTTAGGGACATATAGGGCATCTAGGACATCTGGGACGTTAGGGACATATGGGACATCTAGGACGTCTCGGACGTCTGGGACGTTAGGGACATACGGGACAGCTGAGACGTCTGGGACGTTAGGGACATATGGGACATCTGGGACGTCTGGGACGTTAACTACATATGGGACAGCTGAGACGTCTGGGACGTTAGGGACAGATGGGACATTTAGGACGTCTGGGACGTTAGGGCATATGGAATGTCTAGGACACCTGGGACATTAGGGATATATGGGACATATGGAACTTCTGGAACGTCTGGGACGTTATGGACATATGGTACATTTGGGACGTCTGGGACGTTAACTACATATGGGACAGCTGAGACGTCTGGGACGTTAGGGACGTATGGGACATTTAGGACGTCTGGGACGTTAGGGACATATGGAATGTCTAGGACACCTGGGACATTAGGGATATATGGGACATATGGAACATCTGGGACGTCTGGGACGTTAGGGACATATGGGACATCTGGGACGTCTGGGACGTTAAGGACATATGGGACATCTAGGACGTCTGAGACGTCTGGGACGTTAAGGACATATAAGACATTTAGGACGCCTGGGACATTATTGACATATGGGACATATGGGACATCTGGGACGCCTGGGACATTAGGAACATATGGGACATATGGGACATCTGGGACGTCTGGGACGTCTGGGACGTTAGGGACATATAGGAAATTTAGGACGTCTGGGACGTTATGGACAAGTGGGACATCTAGGACGTCTGGGACGTCTGGGACGTTAGGGACATACGAGACAGCTGAGACGTCTGGGACTTTAGGGACATATGGGACATTTAGAACGTCTGGGACATTAGGGACATATGGAACATCTAGGACGCCTGGGACATTAGGGACATATGGGACATATGGAACATCTGAGACGCCTGGAACATTAGGGACATATGGGACATATGGGACATCTAGGACGTCTAGGACGTTAAGGACATATTGGACATCTAGGACGTTTGGGACGTCTAAGACGTTAGGGACATACGGGACAGTTGGGACGTCTGGGACATTAGGGACATTAGGGACATTTAGGACGTCTGCTACGTTAGGGACATATGGAACATCTAGAACGCTTGGGACATTAGGGACATATAAGACATATGGGACATCTGGGACGTCTGGGACGTGAGGGACATATAGGACATCTAGGACGTCTGGGACGTTAGGGACATATGGGACATCTAGGAGGTCTGGGACGTCTGGGACGTTAGGGACATACGGGACAGCTGAGACGTCTGGGACGTTAGGGACATATGAGACATATGGGACATCTGGGACGTCTGGGACGTGAGGGACATATAGGACATCTAGGACGTCTGGGACGTTAAGGACACATGGGACATCTAGAATGTCTGGAACGTCTGAGACGTCTGGGACGTTAGGGACATATAGGACATCTGGGACGTTAGGGACATATGGAATGTCTAGGACGCCTGGGACATTAGGGACATATGGAACAACTGGGACTTCTGGGACGTTAGGGACATATGGGACATCTGGGACGTCTGGGACGTTAACTACATATGGGACATCTAGGACGTCTGGGACGTCTGGGACGTTAAAGACATATGGGACATTTAGGACGCCTGGGACATTAGGGACCTATGGGACATATGGGACATCTGGGAAGCCTGGGACATTAGGGACATATGGGACATATGGAACATCTGGGACGTCTGGGACGTTAGGGACATATGGGACATTTGGGACGTCTGGGACGTTAAGGACATATTGGACATCTAGGACGTCTGGGACATCTGGGACGTGAAGGACGTATGGGACATTTAGGACGCCTGGGACATTAGGGACATATAAGACATCTGGGACGCCTAGAACATTAGAGACATATGGGACATATGAGACATCTGGGACGTCTGGGACGTCTGGGACGTTAGGGACATATAGGGCATCTAGGACATCTGGGACGTAAGGGACATATGGGACATCTAGGACGTCTCGGACGTCTGGGACGTTAGGGACATACGGGACAGCTGAGACGTCTGGGACGTTAGGGACATATGGGACATATGGGACGTCTGGGACGTTAACTACATATGGGACAGCTGAGACGTCTGGGACGTTAGGGACATATGGGACATTTAGGACGTCTGGGACGTTAGGGACATATGGAATGTCTAGGACACCTGGGACATTAGGGATATATGGGACATATGGAACATCTGGAACGTCTGGGACGTTATGGACATATGGGACATCTGGGACGTCTGGGACGTTAACTATATACGGGACAGCTGGGACGTCTGGGACGTTAGGGACATATGGAGCATTTAGGACGTCTGGGACGTTAGGAACACATGGAACATCTAAGACGCCTGGGACATTAGTGACATATGGGACATATGGGACATCTGGGACGTCTAGGACGTTAGGAACATATGAGACATCTGGGACGTCTGGGACGTTAAGGACATATGGGACATCTAGGACGTCTGGGACGTCTGGGACGTTAAGGACATATGGGACATTTAGGACGCCTGGGACATTAGGGACATATAGGACATATGGGACATCTGGGACGCCTGGGACATTAGGGACATATGGGACATATGGGACATCTGGGACGTCTGGGACGTTAAGGACATATGGGACATCTGGGACGTCTGGGACGTAAAGGACATATGGGACATCTAGGAGGTCTGGGACATTAAGGACATATGGGACATTTAGGACGCCTGGGACATTAGCGACATATGAGACATATGGAACATCTGGGACGCCTGGGACATTAGGGACATATGGGACATATGGGACATGTGGGGCGGCTGGGAAGTTATGGACATGTAGGACATCTAGGACGTCTGGGACGTTAGGGACATATGGGACATCTAGGATGTCTGGGACGTCTGGGGCGTTAGGGACATACGGGACAGCTGATACGTCTGGGACGTTATGGACATGTAGGACATCTAAGACGTCTGAGACGTTAGAGACATATGGGACATCTAGGACGTCTGGGACGTCTGGGACGTTAGGGACATACGTGACAGCTGGGACGTCTGGGACGTTAGGGACATATGGGACATTTAGGACGTCTGGGACATTAGGAATATATGGGACATATGGGACATCTGAGACGCCTGGGACATTAGGGACATATGGGACATATGGGACATCTGGGATGTATGAGACGTTACGGACATATGAGACGTCTGGAACGTCTGGGACGTTAAGGACATATGGGACATCGAGGACGTCTGGGACGTCTGGGACGTTAAGGACATATGGGACATTTAGTACGCCTGGGACATTAGGGACATATGGGACATATGGGACATCTGGGACGTCAGGGACGTTAAGGACATATGGGACATCTAGGACGTCTAGGACGTCTGGGACGTTAAGGACATATGGGACATTTAGGACGTCTGGGACATTAGGGACATATGGGACATATGGGACATCTGGGACTCCTGGGACATTAAGGACATATGGGACATATGGAACATCTGGGACGTCTGGGACGTTAGGGACATATAATACATCTAGGACGTTTGGGACGTTAGGGACATACGGGAGAGCTGGGACGCCTGGGACGGTAGGGACATATGGGACATCTGGGACGTCTGGGACGTTAGAGACATATGGGGCATCTGGGAGGTCTGGGACGTTAAGGACATATGGGACATCTAGAATGTCTGGAACGTCTGAGACGTCTGGGACGTTAGGGACATATAGGACATCTGGGACGTTAGGGACATATGGAATGTCTAGGACGCCTGGGACATTAGGGACATATGGAACATCTGGGACTTCTGGGACGTTAGGGACATATTGGACATCTGGGACGTCTGGGACGTTAACTACATATGGGACATCTAGGACTTCTGGGACGTCTGGGACGTTAAAGACATATGGGACATTTAGGACGCCTGGGACATTAGGGACATATGGGACATATGGGACATCTGGGAAGCCTGGGGCATTAGGGACATATGGGACATATGGAACATCTGGGACGTCTGGGACGTTAGGGACATATGGGACATTTGGGACGTCTGGGACGTTAAGGACATATGGGACATCTAGGACGTCTGGGACATCTGGGGCGTGAAGGACGTATGGGACATTTAGGACGCCTGGGACATTAGGGACATATAAGACATCTGGGACGCCTAGAACATTAGAGACATATGGGACATATGAGACATCTGGGACGTCTGGGACGTCTGGGACGTTAGGGACATATAGGGCATCTAGGACATCTGGGACGTTAGGGACATATGGGACATCTAGGACGTCTCGGACGTCTGGGACGTTAGGGACATACGGGACAGCTGAGACGTCTGGGACGTTAGGGACATATGGGACATCTGGGACGTCTGGGTCGTTAACTACATATGGGACAGCTGAGACGTCTGGGACGTTAGGGACATATGGGACATTTAGGACGTCTGGGACGTTAGGGACATATGAAATGTCTAGGACACCTGGGACATTAGGGATATATGGGACATATGGAACATCTGAACGTCTGGGACGTTATGGACATATGGGACATCTGGGACGTCTGGGACGTTAACTACATATGGGACAGCTGAGACGTCTGGACGTTAGGGACATATGGGACATTTAGGACGTCTGGGACGATAGGGACATATGGAATGTCTAGGACACCTGGGACATTAGGGATATATGGGACATATGGAACATCTGGGACGTCTGGGACGTTAGGGACATATGGGACATCTGGGACGCCTGGACATTAGGGACATATGGGACATATGGGACATATGGGACGTCTGGGACGTTAGGGACATATGGGACATTTGAGACTTGTGGGACGTTAAGGACATATGGGACATCTAGGACGTCTGGGACGTCTGGGACGTAAAGGACATATGGGACATTTAGGGCGAATGGGACATTAGGGACATATGGGACATATGAGACATTTGGGACGATTAGGACATTAGGGACAAATGGGACACATAAGACATTTAGAACGTCTGGGACATTAGGGACATATGGAACATCTAGGACGCCTGGGACATTAGGGACATATGGGACATATGGAACATCTGGGACGCCTGGAACATTATGGACTTATGGGACATATGAGACATCTAGGACGTCTAGGACGTTAAGGACATATGGACATCTAGGACGTTTGGGACGTCTAAGACGTTAGGGACATACGGGACAGTTGGGACGTCTGGGACATTAGGGACATTAGGGACATTTAGGACGTCTGGACGTTAGGGACATATGGAACATCTAGGACGCTTGGGACATTAGGGACATATGAGACATATGGGACATCTGGGACGTCTGGGACGTGAGGGACATATAGGACATCTAGGACGTCTGGGACGTTAGGGGACAGATGGGACATTTAGTAGGTCTGGGACGTCTGGGACGTTAGGGACATACGGGACAGCTGAGACGTCTGGGACGTTAGGGACATATGAGACATATGGGACATCTGGGACGTCTGGGACGTGAGGGACATATAGGACATCTAGGACGTCTGGGACGTTAAGGACATATGGGACATCTAGAATGTCTGGAACGTCTGAGACGTCTGGGACGTTAGGGACATATAGGACATCTGGGACGTTAGGGACATATGGAATGTCTAGGACGCCTGGGACATTAGGGACATATGGAACATCTGGGACTTCTGGGACGTTAGGGACATATGGGACATCTGGGACGTCTGGGACGTTAACTACATATGGGACATCTAGGACGTCTGGGACGTCTGGGACGTTAAAGACATATGGGACATTTAGGACGTCTGGGACATTAGGGACATATGGGACATATGGGACATCTGGGAAGCCTGGGACATTAGGGGACATATGGGACATATGGAACATCTGGGACGTCTGGGACGTTAGGGACATATGGGACATTTGGGACGTCTGGGACGTTAAGGACATATGGGACATCTAGGACGTCTGGGACATCTGGAACGTGAAGGACGTATGGGACATTTAGGACGCCTGGGACATTAGAGACATATAAGACATCTGGGACGCCTAGAACATTAGAGACATATGGGACATATGAGACATCTGGGACGTCTGGGACGTCTGGGACGTTAGGGACATATAGGGCATCTAAGACATCTGGGACGTTAGGGACATATGGGACATCTAGGACGTCTCGGACGTCTGGGACGTTAGGGACATACGGGACAGCTGAGACGTCTGGGACGTTAGGGACATATGGGACATCTGGGACGTCTGGGACGTTAACTACATATGGGACAGCTGAGACGTCTGGGACGTTAGGGACATATGGGACATTTAGGACGTCTGGGACGTTAGGGACATATGGAATGTCTAGGACACCTGGGACATTAGGGATATATGGGACATATGGAACATCTGGAACGTCTGGGACGTTATGGACATATAAAACATCTGGGACGTCTGGGACGTTAACTACATATGGGACAGCTGAGACGTCAGGGACGTTAGGGACATATGGGACATTTAGGACGTCTGGGACGTTAGGGACATATGGAATGTCTAGGACACCTGGGACATTAGGGATATATGGGACATATGGAACATCTGGGACGTCTGGGACGTTAGGGACATATGGGACATCTGGGACGCCTGAGACATTAGGGACATATGGGACATATGGGACATATGGGACGTCTGGGACGTTAGGGACATATGGGACATCTGAGACTTGTGGGACGTTAAGGACATATGGGACATCTAGGACGTCTGGGACGTCTGGGACGTAAAGGACATATGGGACATTTAGGGCGTCTGGGACATTAGGGACATATGGGACATATGGGACATATAAGACATCTGGGACGTCTGGGACGTTAGGGACATATGAGACATATGGGACATCTGGGACGTCTGGGACGTGAGGGACATATAGGACATCTAGGACGTCTGGGACGTTAAGGACATATGGGACATCTAGAATGTCTGGGACGTCTGAGACGTCTGGGACGTTAGGGACATATAGGACATCTGGGACGTTAGGGACATATGAATGTCTAGGACGCCTGGGACATTAGGGACATATGGAACATCTGGGACTTTTGGGACGTTAGGGACATATGGGACATCTGGGACGTCTGGGACGTTAACTACATATGGGACATCTAGGACGTCTGGGACGTCTGGGACGTTAAAGACATATGGGACATTTAAGACGCCTGGGACATTAGGGACATATGGGACATATGGGACATCTGGGAAGCCTGGGACATTAGGGACATATGGGACATATGGAACATCTGGGACGTCTGGGATGTTAGGGGACATATGGGACATTTGGGACGTCTGGGACGTTAAGGACATATGGGGACATCTAGGACGTCTGGGACGTTAAGGACATATGGGACATTTAGGACGCCTGGGACATTAGGGACATATAAGACATCTGGGACGCCTAGGACATTAGGGACATATGGGACATATGAGACATCTGGGACGTCTGGACGTCTGCGACGTTAGGGACATATAGGGCATCTAGGACATCTGGGACGTTAGGGACATATGGGACATCTGGGACGCCTGGGACATTAGGGACATATGGGACATATGGGACATATGTGACGTCTGGGACGTTAGGGACATATGGACATCTGGGACTTGTGGACGTTAAGGACATATGGAACATCTAGGACGTCTGGGACGTCTGGGACGTAAAGGACATATGGGACATTTAGGGCGCCTGGAACATTAGGGGACATATGGACATATGGGACATCTGGGACGATTAGGACATTAGGGACATATGGGACATATAAGACATCTGGGACGTCTGGGACGTCTGGGACGTTAGGGACATATAGGACATCTAGGACTTCTGGGACGTTAGAGACATATGGGACATCTAGGACGTCTGGGACGTCTGGGACGTTAGGGACATACGGTACAGCTGGGACGTCGGGGACGTTAGGGACATATGGGACATTTAGGACGTCTGAGACGTTAGGGACATATAGAACATCTAGGACGCCTGGGACATTAGGGACATACAGGACATATGGGACATCTGGACGTCTAGGACGTAGGGACATATGAGACATCTGGGACGTCTGGGACGTTAAGGACATATGGGACATTTAGGACGTCTGGGACGTCTGGGACGTTAAGGACATATGGGACATTTAGGGCGCCTGGGACATTAGGGACATATGGGACATATGGGACATCTGGGAAGAACAAAGCAAACGCTGGGACATTAGGAACATATGGGACATATGGGACTTCTGGAACGTCTGGGACGTTAGGGACATATGGGACATCTGGGACGTTTGGGACGTTAAGGACATATGGGACATCTAGGACGTCTGGGACGTTAAGGACTTATGGGACATTTAGAACGCTTGGGACATTAGGGACATATGGAACATCTAGGACGTCTGGGACGGTCTGGGACGTTAGGGACATACGGGACAGCTGGGACGTCTGGGACGTTAGTGACATATGGGACATATAGGACGTCTGGGATGTTAGGGACATATGGAACATCTAGGACGCCTGGGATATTAGGGACATATGGAACATATGGACATTTGGGTTGTCTGGGGACGTTACGGACATATGGGACATCTGGACGTCTAAGACGTTAAGGACATATGGGACATTTAAGACGCCTGGGAGATTAGGAACATATGGGACATTTGGGACGTCTGGGATGGTAGGGACATATGGGACATTTAGGACGTCTGGGACGTTAGGGACATATGGAACATCTAGGACGCCTAGGACATTCGGGACATATGAAACATATGGGACATATGGAACATCTGGGACGTCTGGGACGTGAGGGACATATGGAACATCTAGGACGCCTAGGACATTAGGGACATATGGGACATATGGGACATATGGGACGTCTGGGACGTTAAGGACATATAGGACATTTAGGACGCCTGGGACATTATTGACATATGGGACATATGGGACATCTGGGACGCCTGGGACATTAGGAACATATGGGACATATGGGACATCTGGGACGCCTGAAACGTCTGGGACGTTAAGGACATATAGGACATTTAGGACGTCTGGGACGTTATGGACAAGTGGGACATCTAGGACGTCTGGGGACGTCTGGGACGTTAGGGACATACGGGACAGCTGAGACGTCTGGGACTTTTGGGACATATGGGACATTTAGAACGTCTGGGACATTAGGGTCATATGGAACATCTAGGACGCCTGGGACATTAGGGACATATGGGACATATAGAACATCTGGGACGCCTGGAACATTAGATACATATGGGACATATGGGACATCTAGGACGTCTAGGACGTTAAGGACATATGGGACATCTAGGACGTTTGGGACGTCTAAGACGTTAGGGACATACGGGACAGTTAGGACGTCTGGGACATTAGGGACATTAGCGACATTTAGGACGTCTGGGACGTTAGGGACATATGGAACATCTAGGACGCCTGGGACATTAGGGACATATGAGACATATGGGACATCTGGGACGTCTGGGACGTGAGGGACATATAGGACATCTAGGACGTCTGGGACGTTAGGGACATATGGGACATCTAGGAGGTCTGGGACGTCTGGGACGTTAAGGACATATGGGACATTTAGGACGCCTGGGACATTAGGGACATATGGGACATATGGGACATCTGGGACGCCTGGACATTAGGGACATATGGAACATATGGGACATATGGGACATATGGGACGTCTGGGACGTTAGGGACATATGGGACATCTAGGACGTCTGAAACGTTAGGGACATATGGAACATCTGGGACGTCTGGGACGTTAGGGGACATATGGGACATTTAGGACGTCTGGGACGTTAGGGACATATGGAGCATCTAAGACGGCTGGGACATTAGGGACATATGAAACATATGGGACATCTGGGACGTTTGGGACGTTAGGGACATATAGGACATCTAGGACGTCTGGAACGTTAGGGACATATGGGACATCTAGGAGGTCTGGGACGTCTGGGACGTTAGGGACATACGGGACAGCTGAGACGTCTGGGACGTTAGGGACATATGGGCCATTTAGGACGTCTGGGACGTTAGGGACATATGGAATGTCTAGGACGCCTGGGACATTAGGGACATATGGGACATATGGAACATCTGGGACGTCTGGGACGTTAGGGACATATGGGACATCTGGGACGTCTGGGACGTTAACTACATATGGGACATCTAGGACGTCTGGACGTCTGGGACGTTAAAGACATATGGGACATTTAGGACGCCTGGGACATTAGGGACATATGGGACATATGGGACATCTGGGGACGCCTGGGACATTAGGGGACATATTTGACATCTGGACGTCTGGGATGTTAGGGACATATGGGACATCTGGGACGTCTGGGACGTTAAGGACATATGGGACATTTTAGGACGGCTGGGACATTAGGGACATATGGGACATATTGGACATCTGAGACGCCTGGGACATTAAGGCATATGGGACGTATGGGACATCTGGAACGTTTGGGACGTTAGGGACATATGGGACATCCGGGACTTTTGGGACGTTAAGGACATATGGGACATCTAGGACGTCTGGGACGTTAAGGACTTATGGGACATTTAGAACGCTTGGGACATTAGGGACATATGGAACATCTAGGACATCTGGGACGTCTGGGACGTTAGGGACATACGGGACAGCTGGGACGTCTGGGACGTTAGGGACATATGGGACATTTAGGACATCTGGGCCGTTAGGGACATATGGAACATTCCAGGAAGATTGGGACATTAGGGACATATGGGACATATGGGACATCTGTGATGTCTGGGACGATACGGGACATATGGACATCTGGGACGTCTGGGACGTAAGGACATATGGGACATTTAGGACGCCTGGGACATTAGGGACATATGGGACATATGGGACATTTGGGACGTCTGGCATGGTAGGGAAATATGGGACATTTTAGGACGTCTGGGACGTTAGGGACATATGAACATCTAGGACGCCTAGGACATTAGGGACATATGGGACATATGGGACATATGGGACATCTGGGACGTCTGGGACTTTAGGGACATATGAAACATCTGGGACGTCTGTTACGTTAAGGACATATGGGTCCTCTAGGACGTCTGCAACATTAGGGACATATGGAACATCTGGGACGTCTGGGACGTTAGGGACATATGGGACATTTAGGACGTCTGGGACGTTAGGGACATATGGAACATCTAGGGACGCCTGGGACATTAGGGACATATGAGACATATGGGACATCTGG